>JAQQAC010007117.1:14023392-14098016 GCA_029783875.1 Phataginus tricuspis | reverse complement strand
CTCTCCCAGCTGGGTTAAGGATCACCCCTCTGTGTGTCCCTAAAGCAAGTGATCTTTTAGTCACTCCTCTGCACCTGTCTCTTTCCCTGGACTATGGGCCACTTGAGAGGAGGGCATGTCTCACCTTTACGTCCCTACTGCTGCCTGAGTCATATTTATTGACTGACTGGCTGGTTGGTTACCAGCCGCAAGCCAGCCTCTCTCCCCTCACCTCTGTGGGCTTGGGGTGCTACAGAGGAGCCTGGAGCCCCTTGAGAGGCAGCCTGCAGGAGGGGGGGCACTGCAGGCCCAGCTGGGTGGTGCAGTCAGAGCACATGTGAGCCTGCTCACCCCCAGAGCCTCTGCCCGTGCCCAGGAAGTGTCAGTGCGCAGTGAGGCGGGTGGCGTCCTGCCTGTCCCTGTCACTGGCCAGGGCTTCCCGGGCCTTGCCCGCTAGTAGCCCCTTCCTCAAGGGCCCCCCAGGGGCTTGGTGACTGGATGGGTGGGAGGCCTGGTGGCAGAATGGGAGGTGGGTATGCAAAATATTGCTTTCCTCTCCATGAACCTGGCAGAGAAGGGCTGTCACAGAGGACGGAAGACAGAGAAACACCTGGTCACTTCCTCTCGAACCTGGTGGTCCAGCCAAGCCCAGTGTGGGGACCTGAGTATCAGAGGAGAACCAGATATGCCTATGCACACAGGGGCAGAGGGGTGAGCACACAGGTGGGCTTTATTTCTTGTATCTGTGTGCATGTGCTAGAGTGTAGGCATGTCATGGTGGAGGAATGTGTGCCTCTGGGTATGTGTACGGGCGCCATGTATGTGAGCATGTGCATATGGGGAAGTGGGAGTGGCAGTGTGAACTGTCAGCACATCCCCGTGTGTGTGTGTGTGTGTGTGTGTGTGTGCGCGCGCGCGTGTGTGTGCGTGTGTGTGTGCGCGCGCGTGTGTGTGCGTGTGTGTGTGCGTGTGCGTGTGTGTGTATGTGTGCGTGTGTGTGTATGTGTGTGTGTGTGTGTGTGTGTGTGTGTGTGTGTGTGTGTGTGCGTGCGTGTAAGGACCTGCTGGCCTCTGTGTACTGAGGCAGGGGCTATGAACACCAATTTACCCAGAGGCAGGATTGGTAATTTTCCAAGGATCTGGGTCTGTGCCGCCCTCCCAACCTGCTCCCTGAGAGACTGTGTGTGTGTGTGTGTGCGTCAGGAGGGTGGGGAGTGGGTGGGTCATACTGGACTGAATGATTTGGGGTAGTGCTTCGGGCAAGAAGTGAGGGCATGCACCCTAGTCCCTTTGCCAGCTGCTCTGCTGTCTCGGGCTTGTTTTACAGAAGAGGCCCCCAGCCCCTGAAGCCGGCTCTTGGCCTTTCACCTGTGTATTTGCGTCAGACCCTGTCACTCCCAGAGCATTTCCAGGGGCTCCTTCTGCTCTTCCTGCTCACATATATTCACACGGGGCAGCCTCTGCTCAGAGCTATAGAGAATGCCCTCCCGCTGTCAGGGTGCTCTCGGCAGCAGGGAGGAGATTGGGCCCACATCTGGGCTCAAGGCAACAGGACAGCAGGCCCAGGAGGCCAGCCCAGGACGGCGTGGGCTCTGTGTGCCTCTCTGGTCTACCCGAGGGCCCCAGACCCGCCGCTCTATGCTCCTGAACTGGGCGGCAGAGCGGGGAGGGGAGCCTCTTTGGCCGGACTTTGGGGCAGAGGGGCTCCTTCTGCAGGATGGGGCAGGACCACCTCCGGACAGGCTCCGCCCCCTGCCTGGGTCACACGGTACCCTCGCGATGCCGTCAGCCTGATGTTTAGGGCCTCAGGCTATTGCTGTGACCTAGGAGTGCGTTTCCCCAGGGGCCTCCACACCCCAGCCCCGCTGCTGCCACGGCCTTCCTGGGGCATAAAGAGCAGGGAACTCAGAGTCCGACTCTGATGCTAGAGCTGGAAGGGGCCCCTTCATTTTACAGATGAGGAGCCCAGAGCCTGCTCACAAAAGGGAGAGTCAGGGATGGGGTGGGGCGAAGGGTGCCCCTGGTCTCACGAATCCTTCTCAGGGTTCTTCCATGGCATCAGCCCTTGGCCTCTACTTCACTGCCCCCTGGGCCTCAGTAGCTGCAGGGGCTGCTAAGCCTCCCGCTCTGCACGCCGGCTCCCTGACGTGTGTCCTCTCTAATGGATTAACATCAGAGTACTTCTTTCAGTACAGACTCTGCCTCTCTCCAGTAAGCCAGAAGGCTCGCAAGTTCATCACCATCACATCACTGTCCGCTCTGACTCCCATGTCCTCTGGCAGGAAGGAAGGCTGGGATCATTATCCCATTTTGCAGAAAAGGACACAGAGGTGAGCATCACGGTTGGTTACTATGCGATAATGCCAGACCCGAAAGGCAAGTCATCTGATTTCAAACCCAGGGCTTTTCCCAGACAGGACACCAAATGGCCTTCCCCACCCAGAGGATTATCCCCAGCAGGGGGGTTCAGCTGCCCTGACCCCCAGGCCCGTCACAGTATGGTGCTCTCAAAGGTCACTGGAGCTGGAGGAGGGGCTTCCCCAGCTCACCGATGACTGTGAGGGTGCCTGTGGCCTCTGCTGAGCCGAAGGTGTTGGTGACCTCACAAATGTAGGTGCCGCTGTCCTCGGTCCGCAGGTCACTGATGGTCAGCCCTGTGATGCGCTTGGTCCAGCGGCTGTCAGTCGGGAGGGGCCGGCCATCCTTAAGCCAGCGGACGGTGGGGATGGGGTAGCCGGAGACGGTGCAGGGCAGCTCCACCGCGTGGCCGGCCCACACTTCCTGGGAGTGGAAGCCGTCCAGGATGGTGGGGATCGACTCGGCAGGGTCTGCAAGGCAGAGAGTATCAGGGGCCCTGGCCAGCCCTGGAAGGGATGAAGTGGGGGCCGGGGAGGGGAGGCAAGAGCCCAGAGCAGGAAACTGCTGCCCACTGGGGCCAGAGTGGGGGGTGCTCACTGTCCCTCCCTGTGCCCCAGACTCTGGCTAGTGGGAGGCCCTGAGAACCAGGACTGGAAGCTCGGGGGAGGAGAGGATATTAAAATTTTTTTTCTTTAAAAAGAAAAGGTGTTTGAAAATAAAATGAAAGAAAAAGAAAAATGGAAGTCCAGTGAGAGACTGAATAGACAGACAGACAGACATGGAGAAAAGGAAACAGGACAAGGCGCAGCAAGGGAGAGCATGAGAGTGACGTTCACACCAATGGTCCTGGACTCTGGCCCGGGCTCAGGGGCAGAGTTATAACATCTCACGTTTGCAGTTCTTGGTAAGCCTTGGTCTGGGCCTTAGACTGGACTGCAGGTGTCCCTCAAGGAGTGGGGAACAATCTGCCTGCCCTGTCCTGTCTCCTCCCACCTGTGATCTGGGCAGACTCGGAGCTAAGGCCAGTGCATTTCCACCGGAACCCAGGGGATGCAGAGGCTAAGCCTTCTACAAACTACCCCTCCACCGCCAGCCCTGAACAATCCCAAACTAAGGGCAGCCAGACCCTGTGGGACCTGTGGCCCTAAGCTGCAGAAGACCAAGGCCCCTGTTGGTAGGATTCTGTGTGTGATGCCCATCCTGTTTCTGGGCAGTCTCCGGCTGCTAGCTCAGTCTAGTTCTTACCCTAAAAGGGTTTTCTGACCACTGGGGAACTTTACCTGCTGTAAGGCTTCCATAGGGTCCCTTATGCAACCCACTCCCTGACTCAGGCCTTCTAGTATCATGTTTAGCTCCAGCCACGTCCCCAGCCTAGCCCACCAGGCCTGCCTCCCCCACCTTCTTATCTCATCGCAGCAGTTTCTCACTTGTGGCCGGCTGGGTCCTCACAGTTTTCTCCAGCCTGCTTTGCTTGGCCAGCCCCTGTTCATCTCTCACAAATGGGCTTAGATGTCCCCCCTTCTGGACGTTTCCCCCCAACACTCTCATTGGACTCCCATGGAGTTTTCTTTTTCTTTCATTTTATTTTCAAACAACCTTTTCTTTTTAAAGAAAAAATTTAAAAGGATAATACATGCGCATGGCAGAACTTCAGAAAGTGTCGAAGAGTATACAGTGAAGATGGAGTCTCCCTCACCCCTGCCCTCAGCCACCCCATCTCCTCCCAAACACTGTCACCACTTCCCCCATGGCCCTCTCAGCATCGGTTAGCATGGATCTGTCTTCCCCAGAAGACTGCAAGCGTCTTGAGACAGTGTCGATCCATTGCTGTATCTCCCATGCCCGGCACCGAGCAGGGCCTGTGACTGTTGGACCATGAAATGTCTGAGGGAGGATGAGTAGGGACACTGAGGCATAGGGCGGGCCAGTGGTCTGATTTTTCCACACTGCAGAATTATTATAGGCATGGAAGAGTAGAGCTGGCTTAGGGACCCTGGCAGTCCCAGACAGATGAGGACCCTGAGACCAGAGAGGTGCAGGGACCTGCCTAGGCTCACACTGCAGAGCCAAGAAACCAGATGTCCCCTCCATCCTTGTTGGGTACATAGGGTCTGAGACGGAATAGTCTAATACCGAATTTTGCTCAAGAATGAATGGTGAGGGAGGCCGACCTCTTCTGGATCCTCTTTCACTAATGGGAAGCTTCCTGTGTCTTCGGCTCATATCCCTTAGAGAAGAGTTGGGCTAGGAATGCTCCTCTCTAGGGGTAAGAGTTTCTAGAAAATTCTCTGCTCCCTTTCCACCTTTCACTGATCTTCAGAAGCATGGCCTGAGAATCAGGAACCTTGGGCGCAAGTCTGCCTGGGTCACTGATTAGCTGTGTGACCTTGGGTGAGTCTGAGGCTCTTTCAGCCTGAGTTTCCTCTGGGTGGTAGAGGTGCTGCCTCTCGACCTTGTAAGGCGGTTGGAGGTAGCAGTGACAACATTCATGCCAAAGAGCCTGACTGATGCTAAATCACTAGGCAGATGTGTGGGACAATTACTATCTGGCATCCGCCCTCCCTCCCTGCCCGCTCTGTGCCTCTCTGCCCCTACCCCCAACCCTGTGGGAATGCTTGGGATAAACAAACCCCATGCCCGGGAAGAATTACTCAATGTGACACTTAATTGATGCAAAATACACAAATTCCGTGGCACACCGCAGAATTTACAAGCGGAGGGGCCGACAGGGTGGTGGAGGAAGGGGTAGGGGGAGGGAATTAATCACGGAGTCTCAGGCGTGAAATTAAATTCTGAGGGAAAGAAACCTCTTTCATTACTCTGGAGCAGAAGTAAAATGCTGTGGCGTGTACTGGCGACAGCCCTGGGGGACCTGGCGCTGCCAGGGCTGGTGCGGGGCTGGGGGAGACAGATGGCTGGGCCTGAGAAATATCCTGGGCCTGCCGGGTTTGGGCCAGGTGGGGATCAGAGCACCCCGGGGAGGCTGCTGGGACCTCCTGCCGCTGCCGAATCGTGCTGCCCTGGAAAGGGTACCCCCCCTCCCCCTGTACCCCCACCCTGAGCATGGCTTCTGCACATGGCTCAGCATGGTGTGAGCTGGGGAACCCTGGGTTAGTCTCTGAGCCTCTCTGATCACTGGTTTCCTCCTCCTTTATAAATGCAGATAATGCCTATTCCTTAATGTGCAAGCAAGCCCTTGGTAAACCCTAAAAAGCACCTCTGTGCATGGAATAGTTGTTATTAGATGGCATTTTAGGGGGCTCAGACTACTCTTGCAACTGCTTCCTCTAACTTAACAATAGAGAGAAACAAAAGTTGCTCCCCCCATTCCCAGACTCCCAGATGCGCACACTTTGGAAATGTAATAGGAAAAATAATAAGCAGCAACAGAGGGACAATAACAGCCACCACAAGGGCCCCAGGTACTCACTACTGGGCGTCCCACGTATCAGGCGTCAGGCGAAGCTTTTTACATCTGGTGTCCTATTTAATTTCTACAACCCCTGAGAGCACATTTTTTCACTTCCATTTTACAGACGAGGAAGCTGAGGTTTGAGGAGGTTATTTTATGCCAGGTTGCACAGCTAGGGAGTGGTGAGGCTCAGAGGGAAACTGACTTGCTTCTAACACACCCTATCACTCTCCTTTTCTAGCCTTAGGCCTGGGGAGAGGGAAGAGCCGGGGCCCTTGGGGGCAGGCCGGGCTCAGACCCCCTCAGCCAGCAGGTGTGTTGACCAGGCCACCTTGGCCGCCTCTGCCAGGAGACCCCCAGCTGCATCTCCCCCTCTGTGGCCCTGAGCTTCTGGCTACAGAGGGGCCACATCCTGCCCAGCCATCAGCCCAGGAGCTCCCAGCCCCTCGTCATGACGAGTGGAACCTCTCAGCTGAAACCTGTGCCCAGCTGTTTCAGGATTGACTCCACCTCAGCCTTGGGAGGGAATCTGAAACTGGGGGATGGTGGGGCTGGAGGTGAGGCTCCGCACATGCGCACCCCTCTGCTCTGCCCCTCTGTTTTTGCCAAGACAAGCAGCCTGCCGCTCAGCTTGTCACATCACGTCACATCAGGGCCTGTGTCCCTCCATGGGCCCCGTCCCCTTGGCACCCCTGTTCCTTGCCCATCAGCTCCCTCCTACTTCTCTCAGATCGCTTTCACTCTCTGTTGCTGTCATCTCCTCTGCTCTGTCTCCGTGTCTGATCCCCCACCGGCCCGTGTCTCTCTCTGTGCCTGGGCATCTCCCCTCTTGTCTGCTGGGCGTCCCCCTATCTTCTCTGTGTCTCTGTTAGGGCTTTATCTCTCGGTGGGCATCTCTCATTCTCCGGCCCCCCCCTACTCCTCGTAGCTAGTGGGGAAGGCGGAGCAGAGGAAGGGTCAGTATATCCTCCAGTTTAAAGAGGGTCTGTTTTGAGGGACTCTTGCTGTCCCTCCACAAGTGGAGCATGAGGGGGCTAAATATTTGTGTAGGAGAAAGCATCAGTCCCACCAGGGGGGTGGTTTCCTATGTCTTTCCCACATTCTATGACACGTATGTAAACGAGGTGCAGAACACCATATAAACCAGCCCCTACAATGTGGAAGGGAACCACTCCGACACATCTGGGGGTGGGCTGCAGATTCCCGCAGGGGCGCAGCCACAGTGCAGCCCCATCTCCTCCCTCTGCGGCAGCATAGTTTCCCCCGGCACTGGTTAATTCCACCGACATTTACTCAGCACTGACTATGTGCCAGGCACAGGGCCAGGTGCTAGAGATGCAAGGAGGAATCCGGGAACCCAGTCCTTGCCTCCTCTCTTCTGGTCTTGCCTCCGAATAAGTCAGGTAAGTGAGAGAGGGTCCTGCTGGTCGGGGAAGTCCGGGCCAGACCACAGAATGCCAGGGGCAGACGATCTGAGCAGTCCCCTAGTCAAACCACTTTTCCAGAGGCCATGAAGGCCGTGATTTGGTGCCGTCTCCACCCTGGGTGTTCCATCAGTTCATCCTCCAGCCAAAAGTCACCTAATCCCACCTCCTCAAGAACAGAGGCTTTCAGATGGCAGGTTGCAAACTGTTCGCAGGTATGAAACCTATTTGGTGAGTTGCAGCCGGGAGAGTTAAGCTTCCTGAAGTACAGACTCCTAAAAAGAATTTATCTCCGGAGTCCATACATGAAGGGCACCCAGACCGCACTGGACTTGGTCTGCCCCAGTGGTTTTAGTACCTGTGTCCTTCAGTTTCCTGCTCTGAGTCCCCACCGTACATAGCAGACTCCCAGTCCGTGCTGCCGACCAGCCCAGTCCCCGCAGTGGGCCGGAGCCCTCCTGCCTACCTGTCACGGAGAGGCGGGCCCCGTTGCTCTGCCGGGTCTCCCCGCTATACTTGTGTTTGGTGATGCAGCGGTAGGTGGAGAGGGCGTCCTCCTTCTGCACGTCAGAGATGTACAGCCCGCCGTGGAAAGTAATAAAAAACCTGTTTTCTGGAGACACAATCAGGACATTGTCCGTTACTCCCCTGGCTGGGCACACCATCAGAAGCAACTCGGGCTGGCCGCTGGCCCTCTCCCAGGCTAGGACTGTTGCCTGGAGGGAGGAGGTGATGGAGACAACAAGGGGGTGAAGCTGATGCAGCCTCGAAGACAGGGGAGCATCTCAAACACATGAGGATTTTCTGACAAACAAATAGAAATTACTGTAATTACTCCCTTAAGTGTATATGCTTCAGCGTTTTACAGAAAGATTGGGCTTTTGAAGCAGACCGAGTTCTGGGTTGCAATCTGACTTGTCCACTTATTAGCTGTGACCTTGAGAAATTTACTTAACTCCTCTGAGTCTCATCTGCACAATGGGGTGCAAATAATACTTCACAGGGCAGATGTCAGGATTAAAAAAATAATAGTCTGGCACACAGTAAATGCTCACTTAGTGACTAGCAGTCCCCCATCTTCCCTTCTCTATGAGGGTGTCAAGTTCTTTCACTTTCTTGCTCATTTGTTCTTACAACCGTTTGATGTATTGTCACCATTTTCGGGTCGCACAACCAGGAAGCAGACCAGAACCGGGCCTTCCGGCTCCCAGCTCTCCCCATGTACTGAGCCAGACACAAGCCTAAGTCCTTTCCTCTCAATGTTAACTGTTTACTCAGTAAGTAATTGCCGAGGTTAAGCTCTACTAGGAGTGGGGACGCGGAGATGCAGATATACGGTAACAATTCAATATGCAGTCCTTGAGCACCCGTTTTGTGCAAGACAAAGGTCCAGGCCCGGTGCTTTCCTTTTCCCAGCCCCTCCACAGTCTTGCCGGGCTTGGCAGGGATGCCGGACGGACAGGCTATAAGACACCCATTTTGCTCATTATGACACAGAACCCCACTCAGACGTGGAGTGGGTCTCCTTGTCCCAGGTCCCAAGGCAAACCTGAACTTGAGCTGGTTCAGGGCTGATTTTAAAAGGGGAGAAGGTGGACTGGAGATTGGGGAGGAGCTCTCATTTGGCTTCTGGACTCCCTAACCTCATGGCAGTGTCCTCCCACCCGAGACGCAGCCAGACTGAGATTGAAAGCTAATTTTGGGTCCCTCTGCTGCTCTCTGGGGGCTAGACTGCTTTCTCAGGTAGGCACAGAAGACTCCAGCCTGCTGTTTCTACTGGGAGGGAACACGGGAACCAGGGCAGTGAGAATGACTTAAAAGAAAGCTTTGGGGCGGGAGGGTAAGGCTGATCCCACAGGAAGACCTGCTAATATCAGAATGCCAGGCTGTCATAGGGAAACACTTTGGGTGACCCCATGCCCTTCAAGTCCTACTATCCAGAGGTCTGCTCTCTCCACCTGGGGCCTGGGGGAACCCCCTCAACCAATGACAGGAGCTCTGATACTAGCTTGCCCTCCTATTAAGAATATCTCCTAGAAAGAATATTCCCTCTAAGCACAGTCCAGAATCTCAGTACCTGGGGACAGGGACCTCACCAAAGGACACTTTCCAACAATGAATGCTGTAGAATTGCAGGGGTGAAAAGTTGAATGTGCTTCGCCACATCCTTGCGAAAGGTTCTCCAGCCTTCACTTGAATATCTCTGGGATGGGGAACTCACTACCTCATTCAACAGCCCACTGCACACTCAATGGCAATGACTTTGTAAGATCTTCCTTTGGTCACAACTTGGTCTCTCCACAGCTGCCTCCAGGGGTCCTGGCTCTACTCGCTCAGGCCCTGCAGAATTAGCCGAAGCCCACATGGTTGACACTCTCTCTCTCACAGATTGGAAGGCAGCTAACATGCCTTTGACTTTTCTTCAGGCTAAGCAGGCTTAGGATTTTATTTTTTAATGTTTATTTAATATGGTTTCAAATAACTTCCATCTGGTTGGTCTTTTGCTTCTTAACAAACTTTGGTTTGTCTACACATCTCCTAACTTTCCTCCCCTCCCTGTCTCTGTCTTTCTCCCTCCCATACATCTTTGTACAGGACAAGACCTATTATGTGCCAGGCACTTTGCCAGGTGGTGGAGATCTGACAGTCAGCCTTACCTGGCCCGGGCAGAATAGATCAGATCTGCCGACCCCCAGCCCAAGACTGCACTAGCTTTTTATGGGGATGGGGTGGGAGCGGGGAGGCTGCCCGCCCTCGCTGCTTACGCTCAGCTGCATTGTGGACTCACATGTGTGAGCTGCTGTTAAGCCATTTTCCCTCTCTCCACTCTCGGACACCTGGCTCTGTGGGCCCAGGTCTGGGACTTCGCCTGGACCCTTGCTGAGCAGCCCCTTGTTGGGATCCCCCCTAGCTGAACACTCGGCTGTCTGGCAGCCTGCCAGTCCTCTGAAACACGGAGCTGTGGACCCCCGCCGCGCCTGCTCCCGGCACTCAGGCCACAGCACGCAGACCCCCCCACTCAGCGGTGGGGAAGAGATGAACAGGAAGTGGGAGGGGCATGGGACCGCTGCAGCAGAGAGGGAGAGGACCCAGAGGAAGCAGAGGAAAAGCCTGGCTCCCCCACCAGACTCTGAATGTGCCGTTTTGTCTCCATGTTGTGACATCCCAAAGTCAAGTGCGGAAGCTCTCCCGCGATTTATTACGTAACTGGGACCCGAATGTAGACCTACTGGAGGGTATTGCTGCCAGTCAGAAGTACCCGGGTCGGAGGTGGTGGTGGCTGCGGAAAAACAGGAAAGACCCTCAAGCCACCCCGAGCAGCCCACAGGTGTCCAGCCCAGACACATGGACCTTGTGACCCCACAGCTCTGCAGCCAGGACCTTGGTGCACTCAGCCCTCCTGGAATTTTTAGCTGGGAAGGGGTGCTGCGTGCTGGTGGTGGGGAGCTGGGGTTTCTATAGCAACCAGCAGCTGCTGCATCTGATGTTTCACATCCTTCATTGTCCTCATTTCCCCCCTCCTTCGTGTGCATATTTAATTGCAGTAACATTTCCAGACACAGTGTATGGTTCCTCCTGAAACAAAGGCGGGCTGCAGCCAGGGGGATGCACAGTGCGAGAGAGGGGAAGGAGAAATCAGGGGCGTTGTGTCCATCCCCTCTGGGGGGACTTGTGCAACATTAGTTCTGCATGTTTGATGAGAATCAGATGATGGGCCCTGCTGGGGAAGGAAGGAGAAAGAGGCCTGTGGGGTGAGCGGCAGATGGAATTGGGGGGGCCGGAGGCACAGCCTGTGGAGGGGTGGTTCAGAGGGTCCAGGTTCCACAAAGCGGCTGGTCTCGGAGGTTGGCTCCCGTAGTGGGCTCTGGCAGTCTGGCAGCCCATGCTCTGCGCCCGGATGGGACCAGCCATCCCTGGAATGGGTAGAGGGGCAGCTATCCACACCTCAGCGCCTCCTCCTGGGGGCAGGCCAGGGGCAGCTGGGTGAGGGGCAGAGCAGCAGCCAGGACCTCCCTGCCTAGCCTCCGTCCCGAGGCCACTGGGAAATCATTCTCGGTCGACACCATAACTCGGGGTGCTAATGGTATTTAGTGATCAGGGGCTAGGGGTGCTGGACATCTTGAGTAACAAAGAACTGTTCCACCCAAATGCCAATCGTGTCCCATGGGTGTACACCAGAGGGTCACTTTCCCTTAGGCTCTGAGACAGAGACCTGTGTTTGCACGCGGACTCTGCCACTGTGCCGCTTGACTGTCACGTCTCCAAGGCCTCAGCACCAGCTGTGAACACGCCCGTGACCAGGGAGTGCCGTGAGTGGTTCATGGCTCCTGTTCTTCTTTCATTATCACTACGAGTATTCCGTCTGCCTCCCCGGCCTTTTCCCCGGCGCTCTGGAGCAGACCTGTCCTTTTCTTAAAGCCGAATATTTATTGAGCACCTATTACATGTTAGGCCAAGGGCTTTATCAACATAATCTCATGGAATCTCCATGACCCTTTGAAATGGACACTATTACTAACCAAAGCACAGAGAGGTTAAGTAACCCACCCACAGTTACACAGCAAATAAGTTTGAGAGTTTGAACTACTGGTCCCCTTCTCGTGTTCTTCTAAAGCTCTGTGGTAGACTGACTCTCTGGAGTAACAGCACCTCTCATGGGGACATACGGTCAGCCAGCCTCTGCTTGGCTGCTTCTGGTAGTGGGGTCCTCACACCCTCAGGAAGGACTCCTCACTCATTCAACCCCGCTTGGCTCAACATATCGCCTCTATGGAGCATCCCGAGGTCCTGGACTGGAGCATCCCGAGGTCCTGGACTGGAGCATCCCAAGGTCCTGGACTGGAGCATCCCGAGGTCCTGGACTGGAGCATCCCGAGGTCCTGGACTGGAGCATCCCGAGGTCCTGGACTGGACTCCGTGGATACATCCTGGACTTGGTCTCTACCCTCTGGGCTTCCACGTTCAGAGTACTGCATCCTTCCTCCAGGGAAGGTGGCCATCAGGGCTGGACAGGTGCAGTGGTGAGAGGGGCTCTATGGGAGCTAGTGGGAAGTGGAGGATAAAGAGGGCTTGAGCTCTCTGGTGAGGTGGGGCAAGCCCAGGACTGGGCCATAGGAGACTGGGTTGGAGTTCTGGCTCGGCCACTAAGGAGGGGGTAGACAGTAGGTTGAATAGTGTCCCCCTGAAATTAATGACCTCCCAGAGCTCATGAACGTGACCTTATTGGAAATGAGATCTTTGCAAATGTGATCAAGTTAAGATGCAGTCATGCTGGATCAGGGGGTCTCTAGATCCACTGTGAGTGGTGTCCTTGGAAGAAGAGGCAGAGGTGGGCGGGGACCCACACGCCCAGGGAGAATGCCATGTGAAGGCAGGCAGAGATGGCAGTGACGCCTCTACAAGCAAGGGAATGCCAAGGATTGCTGGGAACCCCAGAAGCCAGGCAGGAGACAAGGAGAGGCCCTCCCCCAGAGCCTCCGGAACTGTGACACAATAGATCTCTGCTTATTTATACCACCGAGCATCAGTAGGCCCTGGGAAACCAAAGCAGGGGGGCCTTAGGAAGTCCAGGGTTCTCCCGGGCCCTCATAAAAAGAGGGAGGAGTTGGATTAGGTGTGTATTTTTTTTTTGATCATGTTTGTACATTAGAATCACCTAAGGAGCTTTTCAAATTAAACTCAGAATCTCTGGGAGGGTGGCCTGGAATTGTTATTTTCAAAAAGCTTTTTGGGTGATGTGATGTGCAGCCAGCGCAGAGAACCACGGGATTAGATGAACCCATTGAGGCCCCTTCGCACGACAGTTCATGTCTCTAGGACCGCAGCAAACTTCCGAGCCCCATTTCTCCTTCAGGGAAGGGGAGATAATGAGTAGGGCTTATGTCACAGAGTTGTTGGGAGAATTAGATGGGATCCTCCATGTGGAGGCCCCCAGCGCCTGGTGCTCCCTGGGTGTCAGCACAAGTCACTCCATCTCACGCAGGGGAGGGGCAGGGGACCGCGGGGGCTCTCAGCCCCTCCCACGGTCGGCTTCCTGCAGATTCTCCCCCTTCTTCCTCAGGAGCACAGCAATAAAGGAGGCCTTGCTGGGCAGTTTGTAGGCCCTGCACACAGGTGTTAAGCCAGCCATTAGCATCTTTTCTGTCTTTTTTTAAAAGGTCATTGACCTGGGTCTTGGAGATTCCCCAGAGCTGCAGGAGCCAGGGAGAGAGAACTGATAGAAACCTTTGGGCTGCTGGTGGCCCCGGAGGGCACAAGGAGAGAAGATGCCCTCAAAGGCAGAGCCCCCTCTCTGTTCTCAGCAGGGCGTGAGGCTGAGGTTGGTGGGGAGAGGGTGCTGGGCAGAGAAGGAGCAGGGAGCTAGGTGTTTGCTGGACGGTACGAACTGGACAGATCCCACTGTAGCCTTTAGAGAGAGGTCAGGAAAATGACTGAATGAGGAAATTACTGAATTACTAGCTTCCTAACTGGCCCCCCTGCTTCGGCTCCTGCCCCTCCTCCATCTGTTCCCAACATGCAGCCAGAGAAATGCTTGAAAACCAAATCATATCATGTGGCTCTTTTGGCCAAATTCCTCCAATCACTCCCAGTTCACTCAGCGTGAAAACAGTGCCACTCATGAGATAGGTACTCATCAATATTTCTAGAATGAAAGAATGAATGAACCTTCCCAAAACTCAAAGGTCGTTCTATCCCCATTTTACCTGTGAGGAAACTGAAACTCAGACAAGTCAGATCCCAGCTCTAAATTCACCTCTTTCAGGAAGCCTTCCCAGATGAGCCCACCAGGTCTGAGGGTTTCTACATCTGGTGAACTTCTTGCCACTGCTAATCACAGTTTCTACAATATCCAATCAGACCTTTATAATAATTATTTTTGAGCATTCAAAAGTCAAGGTGAAAGGGATGGTGGTCTCACAAAAAATTAAAAATAGAATTACCATATGATCCAATGATGTCACTTTTGGATATAGACCCGAAAGAATTGAAAGCACGCCCTCGAAAAGATATTTGTTTACCCATATTCATAGCAACATTATTCACAATAGCCAAGAGGTAAAAGCAGCCCAAGTGTCCATCGATGGATGCGTGCATGCACACACATTCACACGAATATTACACGAATATTACACGAATACGCACACGAATATTACTCAGCCTTAAGGAAGGAGATTCTGTCATATGCTATCACATGGATGAATCTTGAAGAAATTATTCTAAGTGAAATAAGCCAGTCACAAAAACACAAATACAATGTGAGTCCACTTCCATGAGGTTCCTAGAGAGCAACTTCATAGAGACAGAAAGTAGAATGGTTGCGAGGGGCTGGGGCGAGGGGGAGTGGGGAGTTATAGTTTGATGGGTATGGAATCTCAGTTCTGCAAGAAGAAACTAAACTTGAACCTGAGCTGAAACACTGCTAAACTTGCAAATGGCTAAGACAGTAAATTTTATGTGGTGTATTTTACCACAACTAAAATTGAAAAATGCAAATAGTCAAGATTTTAAAGAATTGGAGCGTGTCTTTGTGAGGAAGGGAGTTTCCTGTCAACAGGGGTATTTACATAGAGGCTGAAGAAACACTTGGCTGAGGTACTGCATAGAAGATTTAAGTATAGTATTAAGGGAGAAAAAGAAATGAGACCATGTTTAAGGTCCCTTCCCTCCCAGCAACTTACAAACTCCCAGCTTAGAGCATGGCAGAACTCAGGGTCCCTGTGCACTTATTTCCACCCCAGAGCCTATGCTGTGACTGTTCCTTCTGTGCCTGAAATGCTCTTTCCTTGACTTATGCCAGGCCCCTCCTTGGAGAGGACTCGCCTGTCCCCTGGGTCAAATCAGACTGTGCCCATGTCCCTGCCCAGTGCCGGACCTGCCTTTCTGTCTTCAGAGCATGTGGTGCTTCTCCTCATCGAGACCAAGGAGCTATTTTAGCATCCCAGCTCCTGGCCGGTGCTCAGTAGGGGCTCACAGAACATGTTTTGAGTGAGTGGACCCTGGCGGTAGAGGGGGCACACCCAACGGGGTGAGACAGCTGGGCTTGGAGGCCTGGAGTCCCGTCCTGGGTTCCCTTGTCCCTCTAACTACCCTGCAATGGTTGGGGCCACTGCTCCGCCTTCAGGCCACCTTGGTCCTTGTCTGGTGCTCCAGCTCAGTGGAGCTCAGGTGGGGACATGCAAGGAAGTGCTGCTTCGGGCTAACAAAAGGGAAGTAAACAGATAAGCACACGAGTGGGCCAGTCGGGAGCATAACTGTGGCTGACTCATCTTCAGAGGGCGGCCGGTGCAGGGAATGACCTCACACTTCCCAGGAGCTACTCAGACCTGTGGAGACCCAGGGCTGAGGGTCCAGGGACGAGGGACACAGATACTCCCTCTCCAGGCCTGAGGCTGGCCTTCCACAGTCTCCCCAACCAAGGACTGACCTCTGCCTTAGTGGAACAGAAATGCTCTCCTCACCTGGGGGTGGGGTTGGGGAGGAAACACCAACCCTAGGCAGGGTCATGGTTCTAGGTTAGAGCCACATTCGCATCCCAGGACCCACGTTCAGACCTATGCACTACAGTGGCCAGAGAACTGTAACCAAGCTGCTTGGGGCGGCCCATCTCGGCCTGCTGTCAGGCAGGCTCAGTCCTTAGATGCCAGAGGTTTCCAGAGTTGGGGCCTTTGAGGAAGAAGACTCGTGTCCAGGGACCTGCAGCTGTGAACTTCCCCTCTCTGGCTTTTTGGGTAGAGCCTGCCTTGGCCTGGGAGAGGGATCCAGACTTAGCTGCTGATGTGTCTTAAACACAGGAAGACAGACACCCAGGTGCATGAACCAGTGAGCATGGATGTGCCACGCACTCTGCTAGGTGCTCTCACATACGCTCCCTCTCTTAAGTGAGGCCGTCAGCCCAGGAAGCACATGCTGCTCCTCCTGCTGTACAGATGAGGAAACTGGTTCAGGCGGAGACTTGTCCAAGTCACACATCTAGTGAATGGAAGAGCCATGGTTCCTACCTGGGTCTGTGAACAAGCCCAGGGCTGTTTCCCCAAACCCTGCAGCCAGGAGAGCACCTGCCAGCCCTTTGGCCAGCCCTCCCCTGTGAGGTGGGCTTCTCCACCTCTTCTGCTTCTCCTGCGGGGGCTTCCCTCTCTCTTGGCAGGGCCAGAACAGTGGGCGAGCAGAAAGGTGTGAGGGATAGGGTGAGCCCAGCTCCAGAGCTGAAAAATTAGAGGACTCATGTCTCTCAGGAGGCTGGTGTGCAGTGAGTAAGAGGTCTGGAGCATTAGGCAGTAGCCTGTTTTGGGAGACCTCAGACTTGGGGAGCAAAGAAGCCTTTCCATGATGGTGTCATGCACCTGGGGTGTCTGTCAGCAGGAAGGTGCGGTCACAGGCTGGTGACTGTACGTGTCTGTGAGGGAACAAGGTGGAGTGCTGCACGGATGTTGTTAGGCGCATTTGCTGGACCTATGGGGCATTGAAGGGGGCAGAGAAGGGGCTGGCAGCTTGGGAGGGCATATGTCCCCATGGATGCTATGTGGACCACTGTATTTGGAGTCAGAAACGGGAGATTTGAGATCTGCTGCCTACCAACTGTGTGGCTTTTGGAAAATAGCTTAACCTGTCTGGGCTTCTCTCTCATCCCCAAACTGGGGATACTAATTTGATCACAGGATCCTTTTGTTGTGCCCATGTGACAATGTCTCTGGAAGGGCGCTGTGACATGTACTGCTCTGCAGAGGCATCAGGAGGGGTTATTGCCATAATACAAAGTGTGGAAAAGCACAGGGCACACGTGTCCATAGCTCATATGTACAACATAGGTATTTGTGCAGGAAGTGTGGTGACTGAAGGACTCCTGACCGTAGAGCTGCTTCTCAGCTCCTGGAGTCAGATGCCTTCCTGAAGCGGGAAAACCACAAGCTGAGGGAGGTGTTTCCTGCACTGTCCACCTGCCTCTCCTCCCCAAGGAGGGTCCCAGCAGGCAAGGGGAGGTATGGAGTGGGGAAGGGGGTGGAGACAAGGAATCGATGGAGCTCTGACTGGGACCAGCCTTCGGCCAGGGTCAGAAAAATCTCTCAGTCTCTCTTGGAAGGGAAGAGATACTTAGCCCATCCCAGCCCAAGTCTGTTTCCCGGGGCAGCCGCAGGAGGCCAGGGCCTGCCTCCAAGTGTCTCGGTTGGCCCCCAGGGGCCTCCCAGTTCCAAAAGAGAAATTGCAATCCATACAGGTTACCAGTTTCAGTTCCATCCAATACAGATGTGCAAAAGCAATGTGGCCAGCCTGCAGCTCTGAGCCTGGAGAGTCATAGCCTGATGAGATAGCTGTCACCCCACCCCAAGGCTGGGCGACTCTTCTTCCCAGGCTGTTGGCACCGTGGGGCCGGGCAGGTGGGGGTAATCAGTGCTTCCTGGCTGGTAGGAAGTAGCCCTGTCTGGGGGCCCAGCACCAGGGCAGCCCACGAGGAGCTGTTTAGGGCCGACCCTGAGAGCCCCTTCCTGTCCTTCCTTACTGTTATTCCTGCGGGGGGCAAGGGTCCTGGGGGTACCACCCGCTTGGGCTTGGAGAGGAAGACAGAGGCCCACTCTGCCTCCTCTTCTTCCCTGGACTCTGGACTCCCAGGATTGAAAGCCCTTCAGCCAAGACCCTGAAGAGAGACTCGTAGCAGGGTGGAGGGCCCTGAGTCGGGAATTTGGATTCCAGCCAGCACTAGCCTGCTCTAAGTCCTAGACCCTCCCTCGTATGCACTGAATTGGGTCCCCACAAAATTCATAGTTGAAGCCTTAACCCCCAAAATGACTGTGTTTGGAGATAGGGCCTTTAAACAGATAATTAAGGCTAAATGAGCTCATAAGATGGGGCTCTAATCCAATATGAGTTATGCCCTTATAAGGAGAGGAGGAGACACCAGGACACAGCACACAGGAAGGCCACGTGAGGACATGGGGAGAAGACAGCCACCTGCCAGCTGAAGCGAGGCCTCCGCAGAAACCATCCCTGCTGACGCCTTGATCTTGGGCTTCCAGCCTCCAGGATGGTGAGAAATAGCTCAAGCTGCTCACTCTGGGGTTTTGTTACATACGGAAGCTCTGGAACATGAACACTCACCTCATCTGGCCATACTATTCCCTGAGGACCTTCCAGGGCTAAGATTCTGGAGCTTGGCACTATTCTGTGAAGACGCTGGTGCGGGGACTCCAGGGTAGGGGTGGAGAGGAGACCATGGCGAGCCAGTCCTGGGGCACTGAGTGAGCCACACAGGTCAGGTTTGGCGAGAGAGGGTGATGGCACAGAGCCTGAGCTGAGACGCTTAGGGAACATCGGGTGCCAGGAGCCGAGGGAGGCATCATTCTGGGACGAGATGGGCAGGGAACCGGCCCCGGTAGGGCCTCTGCTCCCACCTGCCCTTGCTGTCAAACACTCAGATCTGATTCACCATCAAGGGAACCGAGGCACAGAGGGTCACGCAGCTGACCTGGGCCCCCTGCTCTTCTCCTGTGCAACTGAAACCAGGCACCGCAGACATGCCTGGGTCCTGAGGAGACTGGAGGGATGGGAGCTGGGATCTCTGCTGTGTAGCCAGAAACTTTGCCCCAGCCCTGGTCAGTGGGAAGAGTAAGGGAACCCTGGAGCCAAGGCTCAAGTGGGGAGCTGAGCTGGAGGAGGGCTTTGTAGTTTAGTGCCCTCCATGTGGCAGGGGACTGCTTTCAGGCACAGGGGCTCCCAGGTGCTTGGGAAGCCACCAGGGTCTCATGTTCACCTCCTAAGTAGGATGCCAGGCTGGGCTGGGTTGGTGTGCCAGGCTCCTGATGCCCTGCCTGTGCTCCCAGGGGGCCTTGGGGAGCAGCCCTTCCTCCTGCACTGCCCCCTCTGTGGGTGAGAGGGCGAGCGGTCAAAGGAGACACGGCACTATGGGCCGATGCTGATATTACCCTGTGGGGTGTGACTCAGGCCGGTTCCCCTAAAAGGCTGGAGGGGTCCATACCTGTCCAGGGGTTGTTTTTCCCTAGGCTGAATGAAGCTGTGGGCCAGGCTTGGCCCCAGAGCGTGGGGGACCTTGAGCTAAGCGCAGCGGGGCAGTCCCCTCATCTCCACGCCCCCCGACTCTGCCCAACCATGGCCTTCTAAGGAGGGTCGAGACTTTTCTTGGAAGAGTACCAAGGCTTAGAAATGTCATCTGTGGGAGTCTCTCCTCTGACAACACTTAGGCAGAGGTGGGCATGGCAGGGTTGAGAGCTCTGGGCTGGGAGATGAGAAACCTCGCGCCTAACGTGCTGTGTGACTTTTGCCAAGATTCAGCACTACTCTGGGCCTCAGTTTCCCTAAATGATGAGTGAGGGGATTGAACCATTTGATCCTGAAGGTACCTCCCAGGCCCCACTTTCTTTGTGATTCTATGTTCTCCTTCCCCTTGGCTGGACATCTCAGTCAGGGATCCGAGGGGTGCTGAGCACAGGAGGCAGGATGCCCTCGAGCCCCAGGGCCAGAGTTACCCACAGGCATGTAACAACTGCCCAGACCCACCCCTACCCTGGCCTGACCGTACTGAGCTGTCACCACCCTGGCATCCCCATTTCCACCCTGTAAGTGGGATTAGCCAGGTCCCCCCACACTTATCTCTGCCTTCTGGGCTCTACAACAAGGAGTGACTGGAGGACTGGGTGTCTGGTCTCTCAGCAGACCCAGGCTGTCGATGGTGGAGGAGAAAAGGCCCAGACCTGGAGTCAGGAGCTGGGATTCAAACTGTGCTCCCCTTTCTAGCAAGATGGTGCTGGGTAAGCCATTGAACCTCTATGAACCTGTTTCCTATGAGAATTAAATGAGTTATAAATGAGTTAAAGAATGTACCCAGCATAGTGCCTGGCATGGAATAGGTGGTCAGTTAGTAGCAGTTGAATGACTGAATGAATTAACTCTCATAAGGCGTGGGGGTGGCTCTGAACCTGACCCAGTCCCAGCCTCCAAGTGCAGGGCTCTGCTGAGCATTCCCCCCACCTCCCAGCTGCCCACGAGCTGGCCTCTTGAGTAGATGGGAAGGTATGGATTTCCAGGGAGGGGCCAGGCCCGTCTCCCCTGGCTCCCTGGCAGACTGACCATTTTGGGCAGCTGAGATCTGGAAGGGCATCGGCCCTGTCTCTGGAGCGGGCCCTAGGGAGCTCGGAGTCCCAGGGGGTGAGAGGATGGAGGGGGGGACCAGCAGGGGAGTCTTGGTGGAGGGGGACAGAAACCCCGCGGCTAGTTCTCTCTCTCTCCCAGAGTCCTTTTCTTTAAATACAGCTCTATCTTTCTCTACTGCAGGATTAGCACACATCTCTCATTCTCCTATTGCTACAAGATTTTATTTCTAATTATGCTGTAATAAAACTGGAGCACTCCCAGGCTTGCTTTCAAATGACTTGTACACACACTGCAGATCGGATCCTCCTCGGCCCCATTGTAATAGCATTTCCCTGACATTCATTAGACATGCATGAGAGGGGCGCTTTAAGAATAGAATTGCATTTAAATGGATTTGCTGAGAGAGGAAGATGAAAAAAAGAGAAGCAAGGGGGGAGAGGGAGAGCGGTTTGTTGAACAAACTATGAAAACAAGATGCCATAATAACAGGGTGCTGAAATAAGCCTCTTTCTTCCCAGTCCTCCCACTGCACATGGCTGAGCCCAGCCGGAGCGCAGCCTCCAACCCTCCCCCCGAGCCCCCACCCCCACTTTTATGTTACCCGCTGGGGGTGCCTCATAGCTCCGCACTCCATGTGCCAGATGCCCAGGGTGTAGTAGAAATAACTGCCATTACCGTTCGGGGGAGCTGCTGGCTTCCACAGAACCCCGACAGCCAGGCGGCTGGCCAGGAGGGGGACCCTGTGTCCTTGGGCCTGGGGAGCTGGATGGGGCCTGTCCGCCAAGGGCTCACCTCTGCAGTGCAGCCCTCCCCCTTCTGCCCTGCCGCCTGAATGACCACCCACACCTGGAACCCCCATGGGTCACTGAGTAACTGAGATTCCTCTTTCTCACTGGGGAGCCCTGCAGTGACAGGCAGACTGGGAGGTCCATTCTGACCCCAGGGCCTGGCCCTCAAGGAACCCTTGCTCCCTGCTCCGCCTCCTTCTCCAGTGAGCCGACTGGCCCCGTGGCAGCCTGCAAGGACCAAGAAGGGCCCACTGTGTGCCACAGGCCCACCTACTATGTGTCTGTACCCACCTGTGGTTTCATATCCTTGCAACACACACAGACCCCGTTAAAATGCACATTTGATCATGTTGAAAACCATCCTGTGGCTTCCTGTTTCTCTTAGGATAAAAATTAAAATCCTTAACAGGGTAGCCAAAGCCTGCCATCTTTCCCTGGCCCCACTGGGTCCCCTCTCTGGCCAGCCCCTAGCCACGCTGGCCTCCCGCTTCCCCCCGGGTGCTGAGCTGAGTCTGAGCGCCAAGCTCCCTCCACAGGTCTTGCTGCCTTGAGGGTCCTGGTCACTGCTGTGGGCCCAGCACTCACTCTGTGGTGAAGGCTCAGTACATGGGATGGATGCCAGGTGCAGGGCCAGGGCCTCTTTCTGATAAGGCACCTCATTTAATCCTGGCTACAGCCTTCCTGAGAGAGAGAGGGTTTTCTTTCCCTCTAATAGAGGAGGAAACCAAAACTCAGAGAGCTCAAAGCAATTTTTGCCAAATCACAGAGCTGAGCTGTCTGACTCCAAAGCCATGCTTTCGTTGGGCTACTTTCTAGGGCACTGCATGGCCATGGGCTTCCCTGCCGGTCTCTCCCATGGTCAGGGCCACCTGCCTCTGGCTGCCCGCCTCCCCCACCCTGCCAAGGCCCTTCTCAAACCCTACATCTTTTGGAAGACCTCTTTGAGAGCCCCGCTAACATGACCCCTCTTTCCTTTCCAGACAGTTCATGGCTCCTCCTGTGGGGCCACACCCACGGGACCCAGAAGGGCCTGATGTTTCACACCTGGAGCGTTTCCCGACTGCCCCATGGGCGTCATTCTGGTATCCCCTAGGTGGAAGGCTGAATCTTATAATACCTGGGCCAGGGCTTGGCATACACTACAAACAGGGCCTGGATCTTCGGCGAAGGCTTTGCCCCTAGCATCTGTGTGGCCCAGGGACAAGCCCCAGAGAGGAAACCCTCTGAGCCCAGCTGGCTCCCCGGTAAGGTGGTAATAGCGACACCCCCTGAGGGTCGCTGTGGGGAGTCAAGTGCCGCTGCAGAAGGCTTGTTCCTTTCCTCGCCCTTCATGTGGCCTCTGAGATCGGTGACGATGGCATAGATATAGACAGGGAATGAGAAAGCTGGTCTTCCAGAGTCCCAGAAGGGGGCATGGCTAAAAGGGACGTGGCACAGTGACGTCTCGAAGCCACATGCTGTAGCGTCGGGGCAGCGGGGCGGCAGGGGAGACGGTCCCTCCTGATACAGCACTCCCCACCCCAGAGGTCTCAGTGTCTGCATGCTGCTGACAGAAGCTCCCTGATGAGGGCTGGAGCCGCCAAAGGCCAAGAGCAGCTGGCAGGCCCATCACCTCTGCCTCCCAGCCCCTAGCCTGGCCCAAGTCTGGCACTGCCAGAGGCCCCGTTGGCAAATGAGACCATGACCTACCTCTGTGAGGGCAGGGCTGCCTGCCTGGCCGCTGCTCTGATCTCGGTTTGGGCTCAATGCCTGTATGTGGTGGTGCTCAATCCTATGCAGTGAATGAACGAGTGAATGAATGGGTGAAGGAATCTCAGCTTCTTTCCCTCCGCGGTTAAGTACTTGGGCTCTGAAGTCAGACAGGTTTTGGCCAGCGCTGTGATCTTGGACCTAACCTCTCTGACTTAAGTTTCCTCACCTATAAAACTGTCCTAGTAACAGTCCCAGTCACACGAGAATAAGGCGCCTGACCCAGTGCCTGCCCAGTGATGGTTCCGTGAGTGGCGGTTCTCATTGTTATAACTACGCAGCTTCTACCCACGCGGGAGCCTCGAGCATCCACTCTTCTCGGTGGTTCCAGATCGCTCCTGGCTCTCATCCCCCTATTTCCAGAACCCGTGAAAACCCTCCAACACCGCTCAAACAGCAGAGGCATTCTGCTATCTTGAACATCTACTTTTTTTATTTACAGGCCAATCACCCTGACTGCGTGGCAGCAGCAGTGAGCCTAGCCGGAGGGTATGTCAGGAAAGGTAGGGATGTTTCTGGCCCCACAGCCTTTGTGTCTTACCAGCGGTCTTACTTAAATGTTGTGAATATTCAAGCAGTCTGCCCAGCCCTAGGCCCATCCACTTCCTCCAACCTGCTGTAATCTCAGCACCCGGCTCCACATGACACCCTACTTCTCCAGGAGCCTGCCCGCCTCCCCTGACTTGTGGTATCCGTACCCCTTACCCAGCTTTCATCTACACTTGCTTTTTATTGGTGCTTTAAAAAACATGCATCAGTGGCGCGTCTCCCTAGGTGGCAGTGCACAGGGGAGACGGGGAGGGGGGTGGGTCTGTAACTCTCACGTATGGGTTTCCATTACGTGCCAAGCAGAGTGTGAGATACTTCGCACGCATCGTCCCAGTTTAATCCAGAGAGGCAGGCAATATCAACCCCATCTTATAGATAAGGAAACGGACGCATGGAGATTCAGCAAACTGCCCAAGGTCACACAGTCAGAAAACAAAGTAATTGGGATTTGAACCCAGATTGCCGAGGACAGAGGCCTCAAATCTCCCCACGCAGTGTCCGCAGGCCTGGCCCGGGAGCCCAAGGTCTGTTCATTGACATTAGCTGCTGACAGTGGCCATCTTTCAGGGTAGTACAAACACTGAACGAGACATGGAGGTAAAGGCTTCCCCCAGGTCAGCATCTCACGAGGCGCTACTGACAGTTTGTGCTCTGCTCCGTGCATGTGGAATCCAAGCGGTGACCCCGGCCGGGTCCGCGGCCGGTGACCCCTCAGCATAGCTCTGGCCACGCCGCCAGCTCCCTGGACATGGGCCGCCTGCCACCTTGCCCGGAGTGGTGTCGGCTCCCAGGCCTCCCCACAGCACTTGGGATTCTGAGCTCATTCAGCAGACAGGTGCAGCCTTGTACCTCTTACTCTGACACTTTCTGCGGGATCGATCCCCAAACTGTTCACAAATTAACCTAGATTTAGCTCCGGTCTCCCCTTTTCTGCCTCTAGCCCTTTCCTATCTACCTCCCAGGTTAACTTCTCCAGGCACTGGCCTTCCTGTATCTCTGCCTCTCCCTCCTGCCCAGCTGACCCGGAGTCCAGTCTCTGCCTCCTATGACCCCCTTGCCCCAGTCAAGGATCATGTTGGACTTGGTCCCTGTCCCAGGAGGCTTCACTGCTCTGCTCTCGGCCCTTGTTTAGAGGCACAGGCCAGGCGATTCCTTTCTTTTCCTGCTCTCTCTCCTTGGGATTTACTCTACATTCTGAGCTTTCTTTTAGTTAATGTTTGGGGTTGAAGGGCCATAATGTCTCCTCTGCATAAGTCCCTAAAAATGTGTAAAGAGAAAGACATTCGGGCAGACAAAGATCAGAGGGAATCGGTGCAAGGAAGGAGCCTAGAGATATAACTTGGGGTTGAAACAAGAATTTCTTGGTAAATTCCAAGAACTGTATTCCCCTCTCCCCACTAAACCGCAGAGAAGGAAGATATCATTAACTGAGCACCTACTGTGTGTTAGATATTATACTCTGTGTGCCAGATCATCCCCAGTGTACAGAAGAGAAGACTGAGGCTCGGAGAGTTTGGGCAAGTTGTTGTCTGTGTCAAGGAAGTGAAGCCAGGTCTGAGCTCCACGCTGTCATCCACTGTGCCCAGCTGTCTCTCCATCCCCGTCGTCTCTAGAACATTGTGGGGTGGGGGCGGGGAGTAGAAAGGGGAGGGAAGGGGTGCACTGGGGGCATCTGCTTACCATTCTTCTGATATCTAAGCTCCAGCTTTAGATCTTCCTCTCTGGCCTACAAGCTAGAGGCAGTCGCTGACCCCAGAACTGGAAGCCGAGGGGAGCAGGGGGCGGAGAGGGAGTTGGGGTGATGGCGACAGAAAATCAGGCAGAGGCTGACTCTGGAGGGCCTCAGTGTAATTTACTCACAAGGCCTCCTGGCCCAGTGACTGTGGGGGGGCGTCCTGGCATATCAGCAGTCCCTTGATCAAAGAACAAGTAGGAATTAATATCCCCGAGGTGGTCCAGAGCCTCTGATACCAGCAGAAAATTACAGGACGCCAGACAGGAGCATTACAGAATGAATGGGGGGGACAAGAGATTTCCGTGGCTAATCCTGTTAACAAGACAATTTCTTATCAAACTCATTATGCTTTTGAAAGGAGGGAGCGAGAGGGGGAAGAGAGGCGGGGGGAGTGCAGTGGGGCTCCAGCCCTGGAGAAGGAAGCAGAGGCAGAGGAGCAGCGGCCTCCAGGGAAGGAGACGTGTGACTGGCAGGCATCTGGAGGGGCAGGTTGCCTGTCTTGTTTCTGCTCCTCCCAAGGGGAGGCCAGGGGTGAAATCTCCCCTTACAGCGAGCTCCCTGCTGGGCTGCTGGGAACACCCTCCCTGCCCGGCCCATTGTCTGACCCACAGGTGCAGGAGAATAGCCGGATCTTTGGCCCTCCTTCTCTGACCAACCCCGCACCCCCCATCTCGTCCCATCTCCCGTGGACCAATGAGGACCACCCCCAATCGGCACGGATGCTGAAGAAGCAGAACGCACCCACTTGTCTGTGAAGTGCTTTCTGGTCTGGGCTCTTATTTGACTCTCACAGCCCCCCTTTCCTGAGAGATGGGCAGGAAGGGTCTACAAGGTCTAGGAAATCAGAGGGCTGTTTCTGGCCCTTATGGGCTGAGCATTTTGGGCAAATCACTTAACCTCTCTGAGTGATTGTTTTCACATCTGGAAAATAGAGATTGAGTAAATCCTGCCCTACCTACTTCACAGGGTCCTTGTATGGATTAAAAAGGATAATGTATACAAGAGGGCAGGCAATCTGGGAAGCGTTCTCATAAGGGGAAGTGATTGTTAAAGCCCTTTTGGAGTTGAGGCAACAGGTTAAGTGTCTTGCTGGAGGTAACGAGGTGGAAATGGCAAACCACAGCTTGGACCTTTGGTTTCAAACCCAGGGGCAATTCTGCTGCCTTTAAAGCACGTCATTGCCTTGTCTGACCAGGACATCATTAGGGAAGCTGATCTGTTTATTAAGGGCCATGATGTACTCAGTTTTCTCCCGGCTGGCCTGGAGACACCAGTGAGGTCGAGGGCAAAGCATCCAGCTGGGAAGAGGAGGCAGATTCATGGAGCTCTGAGAAGAGTCGAGTCAGGGCGCCTCCTCTGTCCCCCCCACCCCCACACCAAATACTCAAGGGCATAGGACAAATGGCCAGATGAAAATCGCCATGGACATGCAACGAGGGCACAGGCCATTGGAACAGTGCCGCGAGGGAGGGCGCCACACGGGAGTCAAGACTTGCCGTGGGTCTTAAAGAATGTGTGGGGTTTGGGTAGACAAAGAGGAGTCAGATGGCCGTTCAACATTTATGGAGCACTTATGTGCCTGGTGCTGTGTTAAATCAGGGACAGATGTAAAGACACTTACAATTTTATAGTAGTCAAGTCCAAGGTCAAGTCCAAGGTCAAACCCAAGCCCCTCAGCAAGTGTTCGGAGGATGTGGAAAAAAAATGAAACCCGGGGGCACTGCTGGAGGGAATGTAAAGTGGTGTATCCCTATGGAAAACAGTAGGGAGATTCCTCAAAAAATTAAAAATAGCATTGCCGTGTGATCTAGCAATTCCACTTCTGGGTACATATCCCAAAGAACTGAAATCAGGGACTCCGAAAGATATTTGTACACCCACGTTCACAGCTGAATTATTCACAATGGCTAACACGGAAGCAACCAAAGGGTCCATTCACAGACGAGTGGATAAATGAACTGTGGTCTACACACACGATGGACTATTACTCAGCCTTCAAAAGGAAGGAAGTTCGGACACACGCCACACATGAATGAGCCTGAGGACATCGTTCTAAGTGAAATGAGCCAGTCACAGAAGGACAAATTTCATTTGATTCCACTTACACCTAGAGCAGTCAACTTTGTAGAGACAGAAATTAGAATTAATGGTTGACAGGGGCTTGTGGGGAAAAGGGAAATGGGGAGTTGTTGTTTAATGGGTATAGAGTTTTCGTTCTGCAAGATAAAACTGAACTTAAATATTGCTGTCTACAGACGGATGCATGGCAACGTGAATGTACTGCATGCAACAGTGCTGTACACTTAAAAGTGTTAAAGATGGTAATTTAATGTAATATTCTAGCACAATTTAAAAATAATAAAAGGGCTGATGCTACTGGCGCAAACCTTTTCACTTTGCCCTTCCTCCTTTTTTCCTGCTGAAAGGATGGACATGAGGCTCGGGAGCACAGCAGCTCTCTTGTAGTCATGAGGATGGCAGAATCGGAAGGGAAAAGGAGTCTGGTTTCTCAGCAACCCGGTCGGCCCTGAACTGCCTGCCCCCAGACTCTCTGTGACACCAAAAAACCAACTCTCCAATGTGTCTAAGCCTTTGCTGATGACTTGCTCCACGCAGCCAGCTGTGGTCCTAGCGGAAACAGCTTCTAAAGCTCATCAGCCCCAGACGCTCCTGCTCCTCCTGCGTCTTGCGCTACCATCTTCTCAAACTCCTCTGACATGACAGGACCTTGTATCTCCGGGAACACCATGCTCTGTGCCTTTGTGCAGGCCAGGCCCTCCACAGGCCCCTCTTCCTTCTGAGTGGCCTCCTTTTTTGGTCCCCACAGCCTCCTCCACGGCCTTC
Organism: Phataginus tricuspis; assembly: GCA_029783875.1. NCBI lineage: Eukaryota > Metazoa > Chordata > Mammalia > Pholidota > Manidae > Phataginus > Phataginus tricuspis. The sequence goes on along the minus strand of JAQQAC010007117.1, from coordinate 14,070,077 downwards.
TGTGTTCGGGCTGGGTGGGCAAGTTACCCCTTGTCTAGGCTCCCTAGCACCCCATGCCCACCGTTTTCATAGTAGTTACCCCTTTTCTCACAACTGGCTATTTTCATGCTCTTGCCCCTCTAGATCCTTGGAGGTAGAGATCTTGCTCAGATACGGACCCCTGGTGCCTGCGTGCATGCCAGGCACATGGCAGGTGCTGAGTAACAGTGGGTTGACCAGAACTCTTCCAACTTCCAGGGGCTCACAATTTGAGGAGGAGGATTTGGGCCCAGAAATGATTCCCTAAGAGGAGTAGCCCAAGGTGCTCAGAAGCCCAGAGGACCAAGTGGCCACTCTGTCACAGGGTAGGTGACAGCTGAGTGTGCACCTGCCTCCCCGTGTGAGTGAGGGGAAGTATCTGAAGTGAGAGAGACACTGTGTGCGGAAGTGTGAGGCGTGACAGCGCAGGGGACTTTGGGAAGCAGGGCTACACAAGGTGAAGGGGGAGTGGGATGAGTTTGGACATGATGGCCGGAGTGCGAAGGGCTTGCCTTTCAGCCTGTGCATGGGAGGGGGCTGCCGAGGGCTTCTGACAGAGGGAAGAGTGTCATGGTTGGGGGCTCAGGTCCTTGTTCTAGGCACACAGTCCGCTCTGAGTACCTGTCGGTTAACTACTGCAATCAACTTTGATTCATGAAAAGCCGTCTGGTGGCGTGCAGAGGACGGCTGAACCAGGACAAGATGGCCCAGGAAGGGGAAGGTGGTAAAGGGGGAGGGGAAGGGGAAGGAGCGTGTCGTTCAGCAGAGAGAGGGGACTCTGCAGTTGGAATGTCCAAGGCCAAGGTCTGGCTCTGTTACTCCCTGATGTCACTTATGGCCAATTTCCAATTCCTCTGTGTCCTGGTTTCCACATTTATAAAATGGGGTTTGTCATAAAACTGTTATTAGAGGTATGCTATGAGACATGTGTGAGACGTGCCATTTTAAGTAATAAGCTGCGGTCTGGTACACAGTAAGGGCTCAGCGACTCTGAAGGAAGATGAGGAGAGGGACCCTTCTAATGGGCCCAGGAGGGGGCAGGTGGAGGGGACGTGGAGTAGAGCTGCGACCAAGTCACATCCTATCAACATGCCCTACGTGAGGTCCCATGGACCGTGGGACCCTGGAGCGTGGACTTTGCCGGGCGCTGGTACCCCACCCCCTGCAGCCTGTGTGAACGCTAAGAGCCAGGGAGATGGGTGTGGCCACGCCTCTGACCTCCAAGTGAAGGTCAAGGGCCCCGAGCAGTCAGCTGATTCAGCAGGACCTCACATCCACCGGTGAAGCGCTGGTGTTCGGTGACTCTGCACCTAGAGCCCACCGGCCCACCTGCTGCCCCTTCTGAGCGGCAGGGCTGACCCCATGTTTGTCGAATTAAACTGGGCTGGTGGGACAGAAGGTGCCAGTTAGAGAGGTGGCATGTTGGTGTCTCCCAGAGGGGAGATGCATGCAGAAAGGGGCCAGTCCAGACAGGACCTGGCAGGTGAGAAGCTGGGCTAGACCTTGGATGAGGGATCTTTAAAATGGGCGGGAGGATTTTTTTCTGGGCTCCTCATGGAGATGCTGAAGGAATAGAAAATGTCCCCTAGACACTCTAGTCAGAGTCAAATGCTGTGGATAGGAGGTCAAGTGTGTGGAGGCTTGGGGAAACAGGCTCAAAGGCACAATGTGGCAGGAGGGGCTCTGACAAGAGGCAGAGTGACCTCCTGGGATCAGACAGAATGGCTTAACGCCAGGCCAGGCTGCTTGCCTGGAACAGATGTGGGCCTCCGAACTCCCGACCTCCAGGGAAGAGGCTCCACCCTGCCCCACCTGCTTTCTGTATTTCTGCAAAGCCTGGAACTTGCCCAGGTCCCCGTCCTGGATGGAACCAGAAACGTTCAGCCAGCCCCAACCCCACCCTGCCCTACCCTCCAGGAGGCACCTGACAGAGGGGCTGGGAGTCAGGGGGGTTGGAGGGAGTGAAGCTGGGCTTCCAGGAGCCCCAGCCTCTCTTATTTAGCCACAGCCTCTCATCCTGCATTTCATCTGAGCAGAAAATAAGGGCGACGCCTCAGGTGCTAGCAGAGCATTTTGCTACATGCAGTTTGTGATTTCTATCTCCATCGGAGTGGAGCCGGCCTTCACGGCCAGAGGAAGGAGCGGCAGCTTGGGCCAGAGAAGGTGCTTGGCCCAATTGGGCTGTGAAGTGGTGGTGGTGGGGCGTTGTCCTGAGATGAGCCGGGCGGTGAGAGGGGACAAAGCTAGGGAGCATGGGGGGTGGGGGTCAGGGGCACAGGGATTAGGCCTAGGGCAGTGGCTCTGGGGTGGGGGCAGTTTTGTCCCCCAGGAGACACTGGGCAGTGCTCAGAGACACTTTCAGGTGTCACAACTGGGTGGGGGGAGTTGGTCCTGGCATCTAGTAGGTAGAGGCGGCTGCTAATATCCTACAAGCGCAGGACAGCCACCAACAGAGGATTATCAGCAGGCCCACAATGTCAACAGTGCTGAGGATGAGAAACCCTGGTGGGGATGGGAGGTGGGGAGGGGAGAATCAGAGGCAAGGGGGAAAAAGCAGAGCGGTGGCAGGGGCTGGGGTGAGGCAGCCAGCCCTAACCAGGGTCTCCCAGGCACAGGGCAGGGCTGGCGCTGTGGAATCCAGAGGCCAGCGGCTCTCTGCTGCTGCTCGTGTGCAAGGACCTGCTGGCAGTACAGGTCCAGTGTCTTGGGACAGGCGGAATAGGGGGGCACGAGTGGGGTGCTGTTCAGGGCAGAGATGGGCAGGTGGGCGGGGGTGAGTCAGGGCCAGGATGGAGGGGAGATGGCACCCAGGGGGTGGGGGCAGGCGAAGGGCCCGGGCAGAGGCCTTCCCCACGCCAGAGGAGCTCCACCTGGCCCGGCTCCTTGGGCGGGCTCCCCTAGTGGAGACAGGCAGGCCTGGCTGCCAGGGCAGGGGCAGCATGGGGGCACCGAGGGCAGCATGCCCTCTGACTGGGACATAGTGAAGAGTTCAAGGGTGGACAGGGTTGCATCTTATTAGCACTGAGGATGATGATGGAAATGGTAACAGCTTAGAACACGCTCCGTCTGCAGAGCACCTCTACGCTGGGCGCAGGGCGCAGTTCTGGGCATTCTCCTGAGGCAGCCCTTTAATCAGCATAGCGAAACTGCGTGGTGTGCAACCTAGCCTGCAGGTGAGGTGAGGCCCCAGGCTGCCTAAGGCTGCCCAGCCACCACTGTCCCTTCCTCTGCTGTCATATCTTCATTCTGCATTATATCGCTGCCTGCAAATCTACCTCTCATTTCCTTAGCAGGTTGCCCCATTAATACCCTGGGCCAGGAGCAATGACCCTATTTCACCTTTAAGACAATCGAGGATGCGCAGTTCATTCGCGGGAAAGCCAGACCAGGACCCCACTTTTTGACTCCCACCAAGGCTCTTTCTAGAACCTTCTAGAACTTAGAGCGGACAACGCTTCCTGCTCTGCCTCTGCCCGTCTCTTCATGAGGGTAGTTTCAAATGTAGCTCCTGTGCATCCTGCCTAGCCAGCCCTTCGGCTTTCTGCCCAGATCTGGGAGAGGCCCTGTGGGCGGCAGGCATCAGAACAGATTTGCAAAATATCCTGCCCAACCATCATTGCTTCAGGGCCCAGAGCTTTCATTCTAGACATGCCGGCACCCCTTCTCCCCCACTGTGCACCCCCCTACGAGGCTTTACTGTTGTAAAATTAATCTTCATTTACTAAATTTTTCATGAGGCAGTGACAGGGAATACTTAACAAAACTTCAACTCCTCCATTCTGGTTGGCCCGGACCAAGAGGTGTCCTGATGGCTGGGCTCCAGGCTGCCCAGGGATGGAGATGGAGGTTGGGTACTGAGGATCTGGACACAGCCACTGTCTAGCAGGCCATTGGGACACAGCTCACTGGTGGCCAGCAGCATGGACAGCAAGTCACACGGGGCAGGACTTCGCCGCCAGGGCAGCTAGGTGGCTGAGAGCCCTTTCCCTCTTACACCTGCAGACCACTCCCGAATGGGAAATTAGACTGTGGCCAGGTGTTGAGCACTGGGCTGTGCGTCAGGAGACCTATGCATTAACCAAATCAGCAGAGTGAACCTGGCCTCCTGGCTTCCCCTCTCCGGGCTTTGGTTTCCTTGCGCAGAACGAGGTCTTGTGCCAGACTCGCCAGTGAGGGCACCCTGTGATCCTGCCACGCCTCTGCTTACAACCCTGCAGTGGCTCTGTGCTGCTGTCAGGATGCAAGCCTTTCTGCAGTTCCAGGGCACTTTCCTCCGTCTGCCTCCTGCCCTCATCTGACCCCACAGCCCAGAGTCCCTTGTGGTTCCCTTGTTCTCTTTCTCTGTTCCCCAGGTGTTTGCATGTGCCGTGCCCCAACCTAGGATGGTCTAGGTCTGTCCTCCCTCCTCCTCCAGTAACCCTGCCTCTCCAGGTTGTAGCTCAGCTTTCCATGTCACTGAGGACCCCTGGGCACCGCTTGTACATGCACCTGGGCCTACTGCATACCACCACATGGCAACTGCCTTTTGTGTCTGCATTCCCCTGTTAAGTATCTGCTTCCTTGGGATGGGACGATGTCTGTTTTGACCCTGGTTGCATCCCCAGCATCTTGCACAGTGCCACCTGGTAGATGCAGAATGAATACATGACTGCACACAGAGATTCCATGGGCACAGAAGCCCCGGAGGAACCATGGTACATGGCAGGGGTGGGGAGGCAACCAGAATTGCCTCAGCCGCTGCTGGAGAGCCAGTATTAAGAGAGCGGGGGCATCGCAGCCCACAGCTGGTAGCAGTCCTGCCACCTATAGCCTTGGTTCAGAAAGGCAGGCTTTCAGGGCCTCTGGGTCTGACCAGGCACTGAGGACCAGCTACCAGGGGCATGGAAAGTGCCCTTCAAGGTGCCGTCCTGCCGTGCAGGGCTGGGGGAACCCACGTCCCCATTATAATACACCATGGCTCCCAATGCAGCCCTCTGATCCCCACATATGCTCACTGCCCAGGACAGGCTGCTCCCTGAACCCACTGCAAACTCATCTCCCCCTTGTGCCTGGACCCCAGGGCGTGTGGGCTAACTCCCACGCAAATGTCACCTCCTCTGTGTGCCTCCCAGATCCCCTCAGAATCGCTTCTCTCCCTGAGCTCCCCACAGCATGTGGCACATTTTATGAGTTGCAGTGAAATGCTGACATGTGGGTCTCCTTGGCTGGAAGGCAAGTTCTCTAAAGTCCAAGGTCAAGGAAGCCTGGGTTCGTGGATCCAGCAGACTTGGGCTTGAATGTTAGTTCTTAGCCAGTAGCAAACATAGAGCAACATAGAGTAGGCACTTTGTGAATGAATGAATGAATGAATGAATGAACGAACGAAAGTGCTTCACTTTACTGGACTCAAGTTCCCTCTTTCTAAAATGGGGACTGTCATTTCTATCAAAGGGATGTTGTAAAGCCAGTAGATACTACATGGAAGTTCTGACATAGAAAATAAGGGGCTATTGTGATTGGTACCCATCAATGCATGCCCACCCCTATGTCCCATCCTGTCCACTGAGCCCTGACAGGAGGCGCACGTCAAGAGCCGTCACTGAAGCACCCAACCCAGTTCCTAGTGGTGTGTTACTCACCCCAAAGCCAGTCCTGGAGTGGAGGCTGCTTGTGGCCACCTTGGGGGCAGTTGGCCGCTTTATTGCAGTGTGCTTATTTCTTGCATACAGGAGGAAAGTGAAGAGATTCGGGGGAAGGGAAATGAAGGAAAGAGAGGGAAGAACTAACCAGCAGCATGAGAGGTGGGCAGGGCAGTGGCCATGGTGCTGAGGCAGGTCGGCTCAGCCCTCCAGTTCCCCGGCTCTGGAAGCTTCTTAAAGATGGACCCCTGAGCTGTGGTGGAAACTACAGGAACTGTGAGGAGGCTCTGGATTGCATTTGGAAACAACCGGTAAAAGCTCCTCTACTTGAGAAGCTTCTGCTTCCAACCTTCTGCAGATGTGAACAAGGCTCTGTGTGGAGGGCAGTCAAGTCTCCTCGGTGGCGCTGAGCTTTGCAGTGCCCACCTGAGTCATTTTGGCCTCTGTGCCGCCACGTCTGTGTCACCCAGTTGCTGTGTTTGTGCTTAGTTGTGAGGGATTTTGTGACCATTTTGCTAACTTCTTCGTGTCTGGGAAATGCAAAGGCAGGAAGTGTTGTAAGCACTGGAAAGCCGCCGCGGTATGTCTGAAGTGAGGAAATTCAAAAATGAGAAGTGGGAAGTGCCCAGCATTGCCCTGCTTCCCTACAGGATGAACTGTGTGACCGCGAGGGCCATTCTGAGGGCAGAGAAGAAATCGGATGGCATGCACAAAGGGCTGCTAGGCCGTGCAACCTGGCAGTAAAAGTAAGCGACAAGGAGCAGTGATGGAGGAAATTGAAAACGTGGTCCATGTGTTGCTTGGCATCTATGCGATGCCAGTCAAGGAGTTCAGAGGTGGGCAAGGTTAAGTGGTGCCGTTGGAACTTCAGCAACAAGCCGGGGATGGTTCTTCAGTTTCAAGGCCCTTTGGAATCCACCCAACATCAAACCAAGTGGAGGCTGCACAGGCCTTTGGTCCAGCTGCCTAGGAGCTCACTGGGGCGCTGGTGGAGACCAGCAATGTGGAGGGTTACCTGCCTCCGGAGGTTTCCAGTGTCCACCAAACAGGTCTACTTTGGGGAAAGATGCCTATCAAACATCACATTTGCAAGAAGGAAAAGAGTTGGCCTGGTTTTAAAGCTTGGAAGACCGACTCACACTCCCATTTCAGAGAAATGTTCCCGGAGACAGCAACGTAAACCTCTCCCAGTCACTTTGGACTTACAAGCAAATGGGTCGGCACATAGCTTTCACCAGCATAACTCTGTGTAAGCAGAGAAGCTTCTCGACTTTGTGCAGAAATACTTTGTTCTTTGAACACTTTGGGAAGGCAGTTCACTAGCTGTGATTATTTTTATTCGCCCCCGACACCTCTCGGGTCAATGATGCTTCTCCGCCCCAGAGTCGTCTCTCAGTCGACAGGCTTTATAGGCCCTGGCAGCATTCTGCTCCAGCTGTACACGCTTCCATGCTGAGCACACTCTTGCTCCAGGCCTTTGTCCTGGCTGTTCCCCTGCCCAGAAAGCTCTTCCCTAGGGATACACTGCGCATCCCCCACTCCTGCAAGTCTGTGCTCAAATCCCCCCTTCTCAATGAAGCTGCCCTGGCCACATCCTCTTCTTCCTCTTCCTCCCCTTCTCCCTGCTCTTACCTTCTCCTTAGCAGAGGACCCCAGCACTATGTACGCTGTGTATAATATACTTATTTATTATGTTGGTTGGCTATCTCTTCCTACTGGAATACCCACCCCGGGAGCATAGGGACCTCTGTTGTATTCAGGGACCTGTCCTAAGATCCTGGATCAGAACCTACTACACGGAAGGAACCCAGTATGTGTGAAATGAATAGCTCCACCATGCTCCCAGCCCCTGTGCTTAGGCCCATCGGTTCGCCTCTTTCGGGGGTCCTCTGGTATTTCTCCCCTTGTCCCTGGTGCTGGCTGGCTGTGGGCTGTCCTTGTCTATGGGCCCAAGTGTGCTTGGCCATGCTGCCCACGCTCTAGGGATTAGAGATGCATGACCAGGCACCCTGAGAGCTGGGCAGCTGGGAGACTGAGTTGGGGGTGTGGCCAGGTTGGGATGACACAGACGCTGTCCCCCAAGTACAGGAGCACAAAGCTGTAAAGGGCAGGTTCATTCTGTGAGATGGGACACCTTCTGGACAACTGCCTCCTTCCCACCCCCCACCGCCACTGTCACCTTCATGACAAAGTCAGGGCCAAGGACTGGTGGCCTGCCACGGTGCCCAGAGCTTATGCGTGGGAGAGAGAACATTTTTGAGTACTCACTATGGGCCAGGCACATTGTGTGGATTACATCATTTTATCCTCCCAGGTAATTTTTATTATCATCATCTCAGTTTTGTAGATGATGGAATTGAGACCTATTGTGCAAAATTAGAAGGCTGGTAAAGTGAAGGAGTCAGAAGTCAGGTTATCCTTCATCCCCATTCACAAATTGTGGAGACAGGTATGAGCCCAGGTCCCCTGATTCCCATCCTACATCCTTCTATTACACTAAGCTACCGCCCTTAATTTTGTATTAATTTTGCTAAGGAGAAGGTCAGGGAGGCTTCACAGAGGTGGTGATATTTGAACTGAGTCTTTGTGGCCCAGGTACCGCTATTGGCCAAGTTTCCTTTTCCGTAGGCTAAGAGTAAAACTACATTTCCCAGCCTTCTCTGCAGCCAGGTGGGCCTGTATGACTAACCAATGGGCTACTATGGGCTGAAATAATGCACCCACTCCAGGCCTGGCTCCGAAGACTTCCTGTAGGTTCTCCACACTTAACTCCCTCTTCTCCACTTGCTGGCCATACAGGGAATCCCTTGGAGGTTTCTGAGAACCCAGGAGAAGGAAAGCTCTGCCCGCAACTGACTCACTAGGAGGTGATGTGAGAAGTAAGCTTGTAAGGTACTAAGCCATAGGTTTGGGAGCTGGTTGGTACAGCAGATTGCCTACCCTGGCTAAGACAATCCTGAAGGACAAGGACATGTTTACAGAGGAAACAAGTAGGGAAGGACTTTCTGAGAAGTGAGGCCACCTGAGCAAAGTTTGGGCCACGATGGGGGGAATTTCAAGCTGGCAGACTTTATAGAGGGAGATGAGCTAGGATGGCTGGGGCTGGCCGAGGGGCCTTAAAAGCTGTCTTGGATACAATAGGAGTGTCTTGGGGGTTTATGCCAGAGACTGACAGGTTTAATATGCTTTTTAGAAGGATCATTCTAGGGCTGTGTTTCCTCAAGACCTTTCGAAGGACTCGGAGTCCTCAGTCGCTCACAGAAAATACAGCTCTGCTTTCCCTTAGAGTCGCACAGCACGTCACACATCAGTCCTTTGTGCGCCTTGACTGGCACACTTTCTTCTTAGTGTTTGCTGCTGTTTGATACTCTTACTTACAGATTTACAATCTATCTCCCCCTACACTGGACCGTAAGCCCCGCCAGAGCATAAAACTCGTCTGTCTTATTCACCACCTGTTCCCAGCAGCTAGATGAGTACCTGTCACCTGACAGGTGCACGATACATTTTTGGTGACAGCAATTAAAGGCTCTGAGAAGTCCTGCAGAAAAGGAATTGGTTTACTGTGTATGCAAACCCTATTAATATTCCCCTTGACTATCGCACTTGGGAACTGTTGCTCTGGGGGCTGGTGGCCGACTGAGCCTACCTACTCCAGGGGCCACCGAGGGCCATGACCCTCCATGGGGTTGGGAGTGGGGAAGGTCAGCAAAAACACAAGGAAGCCACTGGCCATGGCAGCTGGAACCTGGTGCCGAGGCAGGAGACTTGCTCCCTGGAGAGCTCAAAGCAGGATTAGGTCTCCCACTGCCCGCCAGCCTGGCTCCAGGCCAGCTGCAAGGCCAGCTTCCCACACTCAGCAGCTGAGGGTGGATGCTAAGCTTTAAGGATTAACACTGGCCTTGTGCAGAACCCTGTTCCCATGTCAAATGACCTTTAGTTTGGCACCAGCATCTCCAGACAAATGAGATCATGAAACCCAAGTCTCATTACAGGGAAGCACCAGGACCCAGCAGGGTGAGCCCCTGTGGGGAAGGGGTAGGGAGACGAGACTCTGGAGGGCCGTGGCTAGGCCCGGCTCTCTCTTGCTCTGACCCAAAAGGCTGTGGGGGCTGAGAGAGAGCTCTAGGCTGGGAGCAGAGACTTGAGAGCGGGGGCTTTAGTCGTCCACAGGAGTGCAGACAGTACGACTAGTTGTTTAGCAGCCGCTGTGTACCAGACACAGACAGTCCTCTCAACAGCCCTAGACGTAGGTATTATTGTCCATATTGTTCAGATGAAGACACTAAAGCTTAGGGGGTGACTTCCCCAAGACCCTGGAGGGAGGGAGCCGCCAGGTTGCGAGGAGGAACCCGACTTTGGGCTCCCTGCCTAGAGCCCTTCCGTCCAGTGTCGGGAGCTTCCTGGAGCGCTGGCCCCTGCCATTCTGGGCTGCCGCGATTCCAGGCCTTCCCAGGCTTGGCTCGGCTCTGGGGCCCAGCAAGCTCTCTGCTCTCCTGCTCAGAACAGCTGTCTGAGAGGCGGCGGGGGAGGAAGAGGTCCCTGGGCCCTCAGGCTTGGTCCTCACCCTACGCTCACCCGTCCCACAGCTTGCCTTCCTCTCCAAGGATTACAAACATTCTCACAGGGCAGAAACTCTGTAGTTTTTCTAAGGGCTCGCTCAGCTGTGGCTTTGATGGGGTCCAGCCTGGTCCTGGGAGATGAAGTAAGTGGGGCTGAGAAGTGGGCTGCAACTGGTCCCAGGTCACCAGCCACTGGAGGGGAAGCTACAGGAGAAGCCAGGGTTTCTGACCTCAGAGCTGCATTTCATCATCAGTATTATTAGTGGATTGCCTGCCATGGAATGCGGCCCCTGGGAAGGCTTCAGGCTCCCCTCGCCCACTCCTGGTCCCCTGCCCAGCCCTCCTTACCACCCCCATCCTCACCCCGTTTTGTCATGCACTCAGGTAATACCAGCTCCTTTCCCATCTGACATCAAGGATGGGCACTTAGAAAATGCTCAGTCAGTACTTGCAGGTGAATTATGAGGAAAGCCAACCTCTGGGGGAATGTGCCTTGCAAGGAGCTGGTCCTTCAAATTCAGTTGAGGGGAGGTGAGCAAGCAACCTTTGTCCAACCGAGGAGAAATAAAGACGGGTTATCTTCCTGCCCTTCAGTAGATAGGAGACTGGTGATCAAGTCTCCCTCTGCTGGTTCAAGGGCTGGCAGAGCCAGACCCTGCTACGGGGCCAGGCCTCCCAGTATGTTGGGTCAGTTCGATTTTGCCTCTGAGGCAGAGGCAGGGGAAAGGTGACCCCCACATATGGGTCCGTTCCAGACTCCGTGGGCACAGTGGCCACCGTGGTACTACCAGCTAACACTGGGGAGCCCAGTGCTCTCACGCATGCAGTCTTGGTTGACTTCCTAACAGCCCTGTGGGAGAGCTACTGTTTCAGCATTCCCTTCCCCAAATGGGGAAATGGGGCTAAGGGGCCTGCTCAAGCGGCACGGGCCAATGACGCTCAAGGCTCAGGCTGGCCCCGTGCGTCCCCGAGCTGTCAGAAGGTGATCTGGACATTCCAAACGTGGTTTGCGACTGTCAGGGGGCCATGCCCGGAGTGCACCAACTATGCCCTCTTCAAGCTTGTGTCCAGCTTTCTAGAGCCCCAGGGGTCCTCATTTATGAGTATTGATGCCCAGACACAGGGCCGATCAATCAGATTCCAGTCGGCAGGAGTCTTTCATGACCCACCTCCGGCTGGGCTGCCCCTGTTAGCCCCTGGCAGCTGCACGCAGGCGGAAGAGCCCCCCTTCCATTCTGTTCAGAGCCTTCCCCTGACTCCCCAGTGTCAGACCCCAGACAGTGTCTGCCCTGTGCCCTGCCAGCCCCAGCTGACCCCCCAGGGTGGGAATCCTTGAGTCACAACACCCACAGGTGGGGCAGGGTCCCGCAGAGAGGGCAGCGCCTAGCGGAGCCACAGCCTCTTCACTCTGCAGCATCCTGCGGCCCCTTCGCTGGCACCTTGTCAGTAAAGTGAAGCTGGTTCAGAGCCCCTTGGAGTGCTAAGTCCTACAGGCCAAGTCTGGCCTAACTTTTACACACACACACACACACACACACACACACACACACACACACACACACGATGCGGTCAGCTGTGTTCTGCAGATGCAGGGAAGGAGGAGAAAATGGCACAACCCTCAAGAGGCAGAGGCTGTTCAAGCCCAGGAGGCAGGCCTGTCCGTGGCAATAAGATAAATAGTACGAAAAGCCCTAAAATCTTTATAGGACCTCTTACATCACTGGTTGTCACCACCTGGTATGGTGGGAAAGCCATGTGCTTTATGCTCATTTATTCACAAAGAAATGGAGGGCCAGAGAGAGGGGGAGGCCTGCTGGGTTCCTCCAGCCCCAGAGCTCAGCCGATCACGCAGGCTGAGCATCCCGTCTAGGCTGTGACGGGCACTGATGGCCACTCAGCAGCCCCACATCCCCTCTTCCCTTGCACACAGACAGACCTCACTGCCCAGCCTCCTCTGAGCACCTTTCAAAGCTGGGGCTAGGGAAGCCTCATTCCCCTGCCACGGCTGCATGCCCCCACCTGGGAGGCTCTGGGCATCAAGGAGCCATAGATGGGAGAGGCCCAGGTGCTTAAAGAGTTAAAAGGCCACCACTGTGGACAGAAACTTCTACTGTGTATGAGCCATTGTGAGCCGTCTATATGTTACCACAGTCTGACCTGACTTTGATACACACACACGACGTGGTCAGCTGTGTTCTGTGCATGCAGGGCAAGGAGGAGAAAACGATGCAAGGAAGCATACCTTATGGTCCCTGTCTCAAGGAGCATGCAGTCTAGTTGGGGAAATGAGGCAGACACAGGGGACGAGGTGTTTAGCTATACTCCACTAAACATGACAGCACGAATAACGGGTCCGAGGAGGGAGTGTGCTGGGGTGGGGCTGGGGTGCAGGCAGGAAGGCATCTCCGGTTCTGGTTCGCGCTGGTCAGGTTTTCCCGAGAGGGGAGGGTTTGGTTAATAGAGGGAGGGACAGCCGGAGCAAAGGCTGGTCTGCAGGCATATGCATTCCAGGGGTCTCTGTATCAGCTGAACTCGCTCTCTGAGCGGCGCCAGGCGACAAGCCCTCCTGCCGGGAACGCGCTCTGGGGTGAGGTTGCTGCGTGGAGGTGGGAGGTCAGAGTGCCCCTCGTCGGGTCCTTGGTCCTTCTCAGGCCTCCAGGCCACCTGTGGCTCTGCCTTCAGGGAAATTTCTTCCTCCCTGACTGAAGGGCCGGGTCCGAAGCCCCGCTCAGATGGGCACGAGCAAGCTGCCTTCTCCTTCTGGGCTCCCTCCCGCTCTAAATTCCACGGCTTTCTGGAACTGGGGCTGGGGGGTGCTGAACCCCTCACTCCAGGAGTTGGGTGGGGTGGGAAGAGGTGCAGGGTGCCCACACTCTGACCGTGACTCCTAGGCCACTCTGGGAGGTTCAGTTGCTCAACGCTGTCCTCTGTGGGGGCCAACTCTGCCCAAGGGCAAACGGGCACTGTGCCCTTGGGGGGAAACCCGCCCATTTACGACCAGGGGAAGCAACAGCACATTCTCACTCCCAGAGGTCCCACAGAGGCTGGTATTGGGGGTGTCTCCCTGCTCTCAAAAGGCCCCTGAGACTCCTTCACGTGGAGCAGACCACAAGGTGGAGGGCACGCTGGTGTTGAGCTCGGAAGGGGCTGCCTGTCGGTATGACCTGGAGGCTGGGCTGTCATGGTCTGGCCTACTTCTGAGGCCTGTGCCATTCTGAAAACTACCTGCCCTCTGCTCTTAGAAAGGCCTTGGCTAGACAGCTGTGGACTGGCCTCTCCCCCTTTCCCTGGGCTCTCTAGCACTGGCCATGGCCAATGAACTCTATGAACCCCTATCATCTCTGTGGTGCCATCTCTCCTCTGAGGTCAGTTCTGGGCATGTGGGCACCTGAGCCCGGCTCTCCCCACCTCCCAAGGGCAGAGGTCCAAGCCCCAGGCTGGACGAGCACTAGGGCATCAGGTCCTCTGGGCTCTGCCCCTCACGGACCCTGGGTCCCACGGCAAACCGCAGACCCCCTAGTATACCAGCACCAACTCCATGTAAAACCCCACATGACTGCATGGCTCAGGCCCCAGAGGCCCAGGCCTGGCCACACACTGAAACGGCAGGGGTCTGGGGTCACAAGAGCTGATGAGATTATGAGAAAAGCTCAGACCAGCAGAGCCGCTTGGAGGAGGAAAGACTTGCTGAGGACCTGATACTGAATTTAAACAAGTGGCTCTCCATCTTTGATACATATTAGGACCACTTTTCAAAGTTCAGAAGCCTGAGCTCCACCCCAAAAGTTTTGGATTTTGTAGTTTGGGGTGAGGGGCTAGCATCTGATTTTGAAACTTCTTGCGGTCCTGCTGCACAGCCAAGGTTGAACAGTGTGCTGTGAGAAGCACCCAGAGCTCACCCTCCAGCCAGGATGCTGAGGGAGGGTCCCCAAAACAGGCGGAGCTCTTCTCTCCACGTAGGGTGTGTGCTGGGGGGTGGCAGTCAGAGAGCACCGGGGCGGCGGGCCCTCCACACTGCAGAACAGGGAGGGGCAGCTGGGCCCTGGACAGGATGCCCGGAGGTCCGGGTGCCCAGCTTCTGCCTCAGTAAAGGCCGTCCTCTCTCTGGTGATGAGCCTCCATCGGCAGAGCCTGGGCTCCAAGCTGAATCTCACAGGCAACCCGTGACGGCTCTGCTGCTGAGGCAGCTGCGTCCAGCCTCGCCCCTCACCATTCTGCGCAAGCGGGTGGCTCTCCCAGGGGCGGATTCGCCGCCTCCGTATGTGGTTGCTTTCTGCTCCAGCACCTCTCCCGCTGCTGCCAGTATTTTCATCACCTCCCACCCCAGCTTCCAATGTCTATTTCAGTCTATAGAAATGAATAAGAGACTGAGATACGGTGCTTAGCAAGGCGGCCAGCGTACATGAATCCCCTAGCACTGCGCCTGGCACCTGACATGTGCTGGGGAAATGGAATTTCGCTGTCTTCCCTTCCCAAAGCTTCACGCAACAGTAACGAAGCCTATTGTTCTCAACAAGTTCTTTGCTTTCAGCACCCCGGACCTTTCTAGTTTCTAGTCCCTGAGTATGCAGGAGCTGCTGGAGAGAAGGGATCCAGCTGTGTCCTGAGTGTCAGGGGACGATCTGCAAAAGGGTCAACATTTTCATCAGTGCAGATGGGTAATCCAAGGGCAGATGACTGAGAACCAGGCTGGGGTCACAGCCATCGTGGCCATCAATGGCTAATTCCCAGTGACCTGAATATTCTGGGCATCTGATACAGAGGTGCTACACTTGCCACATGTCTTGAGCTTAATTTCAAAACGGAATCCCTGATTTAGAGTGAAATTGATTCTACGACTTATTTCTACACAGCAGATCCCATCTCCCCCAAACCAGAGTGGCAGTGAGGTGAAATGGACAGCACCACGTCAGGTCATAGGCAGTCTGTGGTCTAATCCTGGTCCCCTGTACTGGCAGCACCCGGGGGTGGGTCTCTCTGATCTCCGGTCCAGGAGTGGGACTAGACCAGTGGCTCTCAGATCCTGGTCCATGGTGTGGAGCACATTTAAAAAGTACTGGTGTCCTGGCCCTATCCTCGGAGTCCAATTTAGCTGCTCTGCAGGTAGGTCCTGAGCATCTATATATTTTAAATGCCCCACAGTGATTCTGATGCATGGCCAGGTTTAGAAAGTGCGCCCAGAATTATTTTCTTATCCTTCTTGTCCTATCAGAGGCACTTACCTAGCTGACCACTTCTTCCTTGTTGAAACCCTGAACTTCTCTTGGCTTCCATGACACCATGTACTCCTTGGTGCCCCTCCTCCCTGACCGCCACATCTTTTCAGTCTCCTTTCCTGGCCCCTCTCCTCTGTTCCGCACCTGCCTACGAGTGCACCCTAAATTCCTCAACCCCCACCTCTAGACGCTCTCCGTGGCCTCTGCATCGACTGCCGCGGCCTTAAACCACACCCATGTGCCAATGGCTTCCCAGATCTGCTTCTATGGCCCAGATCTTTTCCTGGAATCGCTTACTTTTCACCTCCACCTACATGTTTAATAGTCATTTCGAAGTGAATGTATCCAGAACAGAACATTCCTTTCGCCCTTGGCTCTCCAACCCAGTTCTCCCTGGCCTTCCTCGTTCCCCCGGACGGCACTCCAGTCCATCCAGATGCTCATTCAGAAATACAAGGGTTATCCTTGGTTCCTCTGTTTCCCCTTCTGCCCTCACTCAATCATGAGCAAGTCTTACTGGCTTGATCTCTAAATGTGTCCCATAGCCATCAGCGTCTTCAAATACATTGCCGTGACCCGGTCTAAGCCTCCTCGGGCCCCACCCAGCTTCTGCGGCTCGGTGGTTCTCTCTGCTTCTCCTCTTGTGCTCTTGTTATCCATTCTCCACTCTGCAGCCAAGGTGCTCCTTTTCAAAAGC
Source organism: Phataginus tricuspis (assembly GCA_029783875.1). NCBI lineage: Eukaryota > Metazoa > Chordata > Mammalia > Pholidota > Manidae > Phataginus > Phataginus tricuspis. The sequence goes on along the minus strand of JAQQAC010007117.1, from coordinate 14,053,966 downwards.
ATGTCATCTCCTCCAGTGTAACTTGCCTGGACACTTAAAATAAAACCCAGACCCCTTACCAGGACCTTCGAGCTTCCTGTCACCCGGCTCCTGCATACCTCTTGGACCCCACCTCTATGGCTCTCTTGTCCTCATTCATGCCACACGGGTTGCTTCAATTCTCCTGAGTACAACATTTCCATCTGGGGCCTTTGCACTGGCCATCCCTCCGCCTGCAAGCTCTTCCCCCTGATCTTCCCACACAGCTGGCTCCTTCCTGTTATTTAGGCATCAGATAAATGTTAGACCTGCAGAGAGGCCTCTGCTGACCACCCAGTTTGCAGCAGATAGTGAACATTCTCTCTCACTTTATTCTAGCTCCATTCTTTGCACAGCACGTACCACTGTCTGGTATTTAATCATTTGTGCTGTGTTTCTGTTTGCCAACCATTTCTCTCCAGTAGAATGTGAAATCCATGAGGTCAGAGACTTCGTTTGTTTTGTTTACCACTGCTTTCCTAGTGCCTACGGCATGGCTTGGCACACTGTAGGTACTCAATAAGTATTTCCTAAATAAGTGAATAAATGTAAGTTCCCATCCAGTTCTAGAGGTACGAGATATATTTAGAATACTTAATAATTCATTATGTTACTCCACGTGAAAGTTCTGTGGAGCCCAAGGATGTGGTTTTGAATGTAGAGTAATTGGAAAGAGTTTCACTGTGTCTTGTAACTATTTAGCTGTCTGGATGTCCCAGGCACCGAAGCTTTGCTTCTCAGAGACACGGTGAATTCTACAAAGACAGGGACCACGCCTTACTCATCTCCCAGCAGCCCCCGAGCTCAGGGTTGTGCTGAGCATTGTAAGCGTTTAAGAGAATGAGTGGATGGTCTTTTCATGGGCTACGGAAGGAAACTGAGGCAGAGAATAGGGAGGAAACGGGCTCATGGGGTCACGACGCCTGTGGTTCCTCAGCTGGCGCTATGGTTCCGCTCTGTTCTCTGCTTTCCAGGGTGGCTTCCTCCAAACGCTCTCTTGTACACAAGGAGAAGAAGGCAAAGTCACCAGCGCTTCCCACATCAGTGCCAGCAGCAGGGAGCCAGTGCAACCTGTAGCTCTAAGGAGAGGTGGCAGAGCGAGGTCGTGAGAGGTTAACTCCGGACTGTGCGACCTTGGGCAGGACTTCAGCTCTCTGTGTCTCCGTTTCTTTATTAATAAAAAGGAACCAAGCAAAGCCTTAGGGGCTCACAGGATTGCTTCAGTGGTTAAATGAAAGAATGCACAGAGAGTTCTTCGTGTGGTGCTTTGCACACAGTAATTGCTCAATAAATGTTGGCCATTCTAATGATTGTTAATAGTTGATGAACAGCGGTCTTGAGCTGGGATCTGGGGTGCCAGGGTTCTCGGCCTAGACTTCCTTTTCTCTTTCTACCTTTTGCAGCCGCAGGCCAGTCACCTGGAGCTTTCCCCTTCTCTGCTTTTTTGCGACCAGGATAATGATAGCTCCCCTTCCTCCCAGCACTGCTGTGTGGATTAATTAGTGTTAATTAATGGGTTTTGAAGATGAAAAGCACCTAGGTAAGTGCTGATCATGATTATTAACGGGAACCATGAGCAGGAGAAGGTGCCGAGCAGGGTCCTAAAATTATACAGATTACAGAACAATGAGGGGAGTTGAGAAAGTGGCTATTAAGCTCTGAGGCTGGGGCCCCAGGTCTGCCAGGCTGCCAGGGCATTCAAACCAGAACAAAACGTGCAGTCATTCTTATGCAAAACTCCTCAGGGAGCCAAAGAGGTGTAATAATGGTGATAAATGTCGCCGGACCAACGCAGGTCACTGAGCCGAAGCCGTCTCCTCTGTGGCCAGGCGTGCAGACAACTCAGCCCTCTTGCCCCCTTGAAAACTGGGCTTTGAGGCTGGGAGGGGCCCCCCACCAAAGCGATCATAATAATATCACCACGTATCTCCTACTCACTATGAGAGCGTAGTTATCTGGTACACACCCTGCGTTATGGATTTCATGGGAATTCATTTTTTCCTTTATGAAGGGGTCAATTTATTGGGGTGCAACCTGCATTCAGTAAAAGTCACCCTTCAAGTGAGCTTAGTACTATTCTAGAAGTCTCAACATCCTCGTGTGGCCTTGTAACCGTCGCCGTGACCAAGGGCACAGAACCGTTCCAGCACCCGGCAAACGCCTTCATGCCCTTTGACTGCCAGCCCTCCTCCCCACCCCCAGCTCCCAAGAACCACTGATCTGTTTTCTGTCCCTACAGTTTTGCCCTTTCTGGAATGTCATATGAATGGAATTATACAGCAGGTAGCCTTTCGAGACCGTCTTTCCTCACCTAATACAACGCACTTGAGTGTAATGCACTGACATTAATGCACGTACAATCCATGCATTAAGAGTTAGAGGTGTGTGCATTCTCTCTTTTCATCCTCAAGGCAACTCTGATGTAGGTACTATTATTATCCCCATGTTAGAGATGAGGAACTTGGGCTTAGAAATGTTAGTTAACTTGATTAAGGACACACAGCGAGTGAATCATGGAGCTGGGATTTCAGCTTAGGATTTCTGACCTCAGAACCCATGGATCTCACTGCTGTGGTACACAGACCTATCAGGCTACGGCCTGGCTGGGAGCCAATATCAGCAAATTTCGTTAATGGTTTCTCTTGATTATACTCTTTTCCTGGGGTCCTCCTTGTCCCCTGAGCTCATTCTTATCTCCTCAAGACTCACCTCCTTTTATACATGACTTAAGAGAGCCAGCCTGGCCCCTAGGTTACAGCTGCCTATAAGAAACATGCCACAGTTCTCATGGAGACAGAAACGTCCATGACCATGGGAGGTGGGTCCCTGGATCAAGTAAGACCCAGCGCATTCTGACAAGGTAGGCATGAGTTCAGGGGACACCAAGAGTATCCGGGACTTGCAGATGAGAAAGGATGGGTTTCTCTTATTCTGAGAATCACAGCTTTGTTTCTTTCGGACTCCACGTCTAAGTTCAAGTCAGCGGCTGCTGTGCTGGTTTGGAACTCTGCATCCATTCGTGAGTCCAGTGGGACCTGGGGGTGCCAATGGGTGGAAACCACAAAACTGTTCTCTATTTCTTTGGGGAGGTGATGACTGGGCTGTGGAATGCAGCGTTGATCTGCGCTCAGCAATTGGTACCCCAACAAAGGCACTTTTCTTGCACTGGCCCCCCAGTGGCCTCGCAGGGGGAGAGCAGGGGGAGCCAGCTCTGCAGCCCACGGGACCCCCTCCTTCCCCGACTCTAGCAACAATTATTAAGATGTGCATGGAAGTGCACTGACCTAGTTGGAGGTTTCATAAATATAAATAAATTAAATGGTGTTGCCTAAGGACGCGTGGGCATGTGGGAAGGAAGGCAGAGAGCTGCTCATGGTTGGCTGGAGAGTGAGGGAGACCCTCAGGCCTGCCAAGCAGAAACCATAGAGCACGAGACTGCGAGGGCCAAGGACAACCCCACAGAACCCTGCTCCGCGTCAGGGCCCTCTGCCTCTGGGACCGTCTGGGCTTGCTGCCCTCGCCACTGGCTTGGCTGTGCCCGGATACTGATCCCCTCAGCTCCACACCAGCTGGACGGGGCTGCAAGTGTGCAGTGGCCCCAGAAAGCCCCGACTAGTGACTTTTGGCTGCCAGCAGCCTGGCCACTTTATCCCAGTGTCCTGGAAGGAAATATTTTCTATGTGTGCTTAGAAGTAAATAAAGTTGAAGGAAAAGGAGCCGGGTGGTGGTGGTGGGTGGGATATGGAGCTTTTCAATATTGATTTCCAAGGGGGAAAGTGGACCCCGACACGGGCACAGCCCTTCACTCTTTTCATAGTGCTTTCACATCACGATCTCACTTCCGTCTCACAACTTAGCGCAGAGACGGGGGTATTATTAGCATCGTCAGCCCCACTTTGCAGATGAGAACAACGAGGCCCTGAGCGATGGCAACGAGTATTCAAGGTCACCTGGTGACCACGTGGTTGTCTAACTCACGAAGCCGTGGCCTTTCCCTGCCAGATGCTGCTCTGGGGGCCTGGACAGTCTTGGGGCCTCTGCTCCTCATGTCTTCTTCCCTCTCTCTTTCCTGTGCCTCGTCCGTCACAGGACTTCTCACCCCTGGGTCTCCTCGCTTCGGGTCTTTCCCCTTCCAGCTCCCCTGCCACGCCCCTCAGATGGGCAAATCGTCCTGAACCCAGCCCCGGCCTCAGCACCTCTCTGCTCAAGACGCCTTGGCCCCCTGTGCCTGACTGACACCATCCACAGGGTGCGCCTGCTCGCTGCGCCTCTGTGGCCTGACAGCAGCCTGCCCTGTGCGAAGCTCCTGCCCCTCCAGATCAGAATGCCTGCCGCCCTTCAGGGCCCCATAGGGTGACCTTCCAGACCACCGCAGCCCACCCCGCTCTCTCTGTCCCGCCCCCTGTCACAAGTGCCACTACACGCGGCCTTGCATCGCTAGTGGCCCCTTCCAAGTCCACATCTGCCTCCCCGTTAGCCTGTGGGTTCTCGGGGGCGCCTCTGACAGCACAGGCCCAGGACCCCTGCCGCTGCCTCATGACCTAGGCCGTTGGGTGACCTCCGCAACTTCATCCACAACATGGGAGGGGTGAACCCAGAGACCTCCGAGGTCCTTCCCACCCCGCGTCCCCTGATTGCGGACCTCTCTGGACAGTGGTGCAAGAGACCCATATGGTCTAACAGAGCTCTTCTCCGGGAATTTGCATTTTAACAGGCACATGCTTTCAGCCAAAGGAAAGGAGCTCTGACATTTGGTGGGGGTGCTTCCTGGTACCCTGAAGGGGCCGTCTCCTCACCAAGGGCCAAGCCTGCTTTGTGCAGATTTTCTTGGCCCCCACTTCCTCCTCCCCCACCTCTCCATGCAACCTCAGGGATCCTCAGGGAACTAAGAAAATAGAAACACATTTAAATTCTTTTCCGCTTCTGTCCTCCTGCATTCAGATGACTGACTCATGCTGGCCTCATCTCCCCTGGCTCTCACTTGGGGCTCCCACCCTGAGGGGCAGGGACTACACCTTTGTTCCAGCTCCATTTTCACATCTGAAACTCAGACTCTGGGATTCTTGGTCTGATTCACCACGTGCCCCATACTCTCACTCCCAGCCCCACCAGGTCAGAGTCCTACCAACTGTCGGGAGTGATTCTACCCTAGACAGGGATGCTTAGGAGGAATAACCGATCCCAAAGCTGAACTAGAAAGAGAGGTATGTGTCTGCACTCGGGCCTGAATCAAGGGATTGCGTGGGACCAGGCTCGCCCTGATCCAGAGAGCTCCCATTTGTGTCTGAACCCCTTCTGTCTCGACCTTTGGCTCCTAAGAGCAAAGTTCTCAGGGCTGGGGTGGCTTCTGGCAGCTCCCCTGTTTGTCCTGGGCTCTGAGTCGGGACCAATCAGTCACGGCATCATCTCCAGTGTGCTGTTGCTCTGGCCCGCTTGAGCAGCGTTCAGGGTCGTCTGTTGCATTTGAAACAGAGAAAGAGGAAAGAGCGATGGCGGGCACATCGCTCAGTTTCTTCATCTGTAAAGTGGTTTACCAGGAGCGCCTTCCTGCAGCATTGCTGGGAGACGAGGAACGCTCCCAGAGCTGTGCTCGGCGCGCGGCGAGTCTGCAATCAGCGTCCTGTCGTTACCACGACGTGACTTAGAGCCGCAGCACACGTTCCTGGTTGGTAATGGGTGGCAGGATTTGATGCCGTCTCTGTTGGATGATTTCGGGCAGGTTATCCTCGCTAATATTCTCTCCCACGGTTATTCGGGGCTTCCTCTCTCCACTGTCATCCAGCGCTTCCATGTGACACACCTCGTTTTGATGCTCAGCAAAATGGAATTAGGAATTCATATTTTCTACTCCCTAAAGTACATTTCAGATCACATGGAGATGATTTGGGCAGCAGGGAGTTATTTGTGGTTTTAGATGAGGGTTTCACAGTTTCCACAAGTACATCTGTATGCGTACATACACAGAGTGGCTGAAGTATTTGTGGGACGGCACCACAACTCTGGGGTCACGCAGGGACTTCTAACAGCGCCCCCTGTTGATGGTCACTGAGCTGTGACATTAGCAGGCGGGAGCGGGACAAGAGTGGGGAGAACTGGTGCCTTGGTCCGGGAGCCCAGAGAGTGAGTCTCTAGGCCAGGGGACCCCACTCATTCCTGGAGGCTTCGTTGAAATGTCACTTCCTCTGTGAAACCTTTTTGGCCAATTTCCTGTCAGAATGAATCACACCTTTCTGTGTTCTCAGAGCATTTGTGTTTATTCCATGGGCTTTGCACTGACTGCCCCCTTGAGAGCCCTGAGAGTAGGATGGTCTCTGATTCATGCAAATGTCCTGAGCACCCAGCACCACGCCTGGAGCAGGGCAGGCCTCTCAGTAACGTTTGCTGATAAAGGCATGAATGCCCCTGGGTGGCTGAGCACTTCTAGAGCCCTGGAATGTCAGGAGGAGGGATCCGAGAGCCAACTGGCCCAACCTCCTCTTACAGGATCCAGGAAACTGGGTGAGGGGAGTGACATTCGAGGATCACACCATTCGTGGCAGAGCAGGGACTAGAATGCAGGCCTCCCGACCCTGGGCTCGGGGCCCTGGTTCCCTGCACCTCACGGCTGCCGCCTGCTGCCTGTCCCACCCTTCTCCACCCACGAGCATCAGAGCTTTATGGTCTGCCCTCTTGGAAGCAGCGAGGAGGCTGGGAAGGCCACCTCCAAGGCATGGCAATATGCCCGTTGACCCCCAACAAGCAGGGCACTGTTTCCTGAAAGCTGCCCCTTCCCCTTCTCCCAGGTCAGTCCCAGCAACGACAACTTCTTTCACCAATGTTCTCTTCCCAGACACCGTAGCGCCCATGCTCCACATACATACCCTACAGCTCTCTTTGGGTAGACCCAGGCTTGCCAGGAGACACAAAAGCCCAAAACTGGGACCTTTTGGGGAAATTAGACAGTCCATTCCAGCACCTGACTTAACCTGGCTCTCACCAGTCCCACGTCCCCACCCGAAGCCCACGGTGGTGGTTAAACGGGGGCACAGGGTGACTTGAACTCTTCCCAGGGTTCTTTCCTGCCAGCGCTTCTCTCCTGCCCCTTGTCCTGGGGTGTCCTGGCAGCTGCTGAGTGACTCACCCGTGCTGCCTTGTGGCACCCGGTGACAGGCTCCCCATTCTCGGGTCTCACCTCTCCTATTTGCCTGGAGGAGACCCTCGAGGGTCCCAACATGAGCAGTCAAGAACATAGGGCCCCAGAAGCCTCTTTGGGCCTCGGGACGTGGCCAGAACTTTCTAGAGAGACTCACATTACCTGCAGTCTTCCCTTCCTCCCTCGGCCCAACCTGCCACACCTGCGGCCATGATCCACCCCTTCCCCACACGTACGCTTAGCTTTCTCACTTACAAGGCAATGTGCGGTCAGGCGGGGCCCCCACTTCTCAGATGAGCTAACTGAGGCCCAGGGGAGTATCCTGGAAAATGCATGAACATAGGAGCTTGAATCCTAGCTCTGCCCTTTCTAGCTGTACAACATTCGCCAAACTCTTCACCCTCCTTGGGTGGCAGTTATTTACTCTGCTAGAAACCAAGATGCCCCCTTACAGGGTTTGGGTAACAAGTGGAGGTGATGATTATAAAACTGTGCCTTGAAAAAGAGGCTGAGTGGGGCCAGACCTTGGCCTCTTCCATGTAGCCTCCCATAGCTCTCTTCTGCCCGTCTTCTCTTCCTGCTGCCAGCCCCAGTCTGGGCGCCCCTGGCAGGCTCAGGAGCCGGGTCCCGATCCCGAGCGGCACGCTGACCGGATCCCGGCCCTGCCCTCGGCCGGCAGTGCTGCTTGCTTGCCACGTCCACCCTTCCTTCTGAGCGGGACGCTCAGACAGTGCCGAGGGGCACAGGGGGCACCTTGTCTGATGTCACTATGGCAAGAGTTTGCAAACTCCTCACTCAACTGCCAGGGGCGGCACGAGAAATGACAAGATGGAGGAGACATCTTCCTGGCAGAGTCCATCCTGGGAGAAAGAGCAAATCTCGGGGTACCGACTCTTTGAAAGGCTTCTCTCTGTGGCTGAGTGGGCCACGGAGGAGTCCTGCCTTCTGCACCGGCATTCCTTCCCAGGGCTTGGAGACATGGGGCTGGGGCCCCACCAGATTGCTAAACTGGACTTTGGGTGATAGAAAGCTGGAGCTAGAAGTGGTCTGAGCACGGTTAGCTACCCCCCTTCCCCAGCTAATTTCAAAGCAGAGGGGCACAGGCCCAGAGAGGGGCAGCACCTGGCCAAGGCCACAGAGCCGAGGCCTCAATCTGCCCGCTCTGGCCACAGCTGGGGTTGTTTAATTGTCTGTCTGATTTGGCGGCAGGATCAGATCCAGACTGGGGGCAGGATGAAGCAGGACGTCGAGGCTCTGGCAGCAGAGAGCCAGGTCAGCGAAAGGCGGTCAGAGGAATGAGGCGCGCCTCCAGGACGGGTGCCTAAGGGCAGGGAGGAGCCTTCAGGGCCCAGCCTTCGCGAGAGCTGGGCAACACTGTCAGACAGATTCCCGAGGAAGGAACCACTTCCCCTAACATCTCCCAGGGCTGCAGCTATTTGTTCTGACTGGCACCTGAGATTCTGGGGACAAGACTGCCCGGTGCCAAAGCCCAGCAGAGCTTCCTGGAGCACAGGACGATCACAAGGTGAGGCTCTGTACCCCCAGCCTCCCGCAGCCCATCCTCCAGGACAGACACACAGCCAAGGTGGCTCTCGCCTGGACACGTTCTTTGGGCAGGTAGCCACGTGCTGTGGTGGTCCCAGAGGGAGGCCCTCAGCTCTTGCCAGGGGTCGTGCCTCCTGCTGCCACCCACTGGGGGTGGCCTCCTTAGGCTGGCACTTGCCGTCGGCGCCCTCACTTCTCCAGAGAGCTGAAGCAGCTGGCAGGCTGGGCAGTGAACACGCGCGATGAACACTATCTCATTAAATTCTCTCAGAGAAAGAAAAGCCATGATGCAGATACTATTATTATCTCTATTTAATAGTTGAAGAAACGGAGAGTGAAAGGTTAGTAACTTGCCTCAAGTCAACCAGTTAGATGATGGCAGAGCCAGGGCTCTAGCCAAGCCGGCCCCTGGCACCGCGCGCTGGGCTCCTCCCGGCCCCCCATGGCTGCCCGGCCACCCCAGGCTTTGCCCCCGGCACCTGCTCTCTTCCCCAGACCCGCTGCAGGTCTGCGGGGTGCCAGGAAGCGCTGTCAACGGGATCCAGGCTGTGGGTGCTGATGACATCTCCCTCCCTCCCTGCACCTCCTCCAGGGAGCTCGGGAGCCCAGATGGAGGGGCTGCCTGTCCCAGCCGAGTCAGGCCAGGGTTCTCCATGTCTCTCCCCAGCCCGGAGCCCTGGCTGCCTTGCAGAGCCACCACCGAGATGCAGGGGATGGATTCAGAGACGGTACTCTTCTGGGAGTGGAAAATGAAAAGGAAGGAAATGTGACTTTAAAAATTGAAATTTCTCCCTCGGTTTTTAGGATTAGAGCTGTGCTTGCTGGTCACCCCTCCTTTCTGTCCCTGACTCCCACGCTGGCGGAGAGACAGGTGCAGAGCAGACCCAAACTGACGCGGTCCTCTCAACGGCTCCCTCCTCTGGGGCATGGGGACAGCTGGTCTGAGTCTTTCTGGGTCACCAGAGCCCTGTGGTCCTAAACCACTGCCGTTCTCTGCCCGGAATTAGGATCTCCAAGTCTGACGTCCTGGGACTTGGTGACATCATCATTTTAAAGGTCAGGGTAACCTACCACCACTGGGGGGGAAATCAGCGCATGGTATTTATTTCACAAATGCTGACATGACACTTCACATGGCAGGTGCCACTCTGAGCAAGTCGGGGATAGGAGTTCATTTAAGCCTGTGACAACCCTCTGGGCTAGGTGCCACTGTCACCCCACTGCAGGGTCGGGGAGGCTGAGGCACTCAGGTCCCATGTTAATAGGCGGCAGAGCTGGGAGGAGACCAAGGTAGTTTGGCACCAGAGTCCGTGCTCTTAGCCACCCCTGGGCTGTCTCTCTGCCCCTGTCAGCCACCCCTCTCGGAGGGCATAATGTGCTGGTGTGGCGGCCTTTCCTGTCCTGCTCGCTGAGGACCAAGGGCCACCTTGGTAACTGGAGAGCCCATTCCAGTCACTTTCGTATCCCTGTCTGGCCCGTGCAAACTGCAGGGGCAAATGAACCTGGGATGACACAGGCGGCGGCTCCCAAACAAAGCCGTGTTGACAAAGCCCTCCTCCCCTGAGGCCCCTGAGTGGGTGCATCAAGGGGCAGGAAGCATTTGTAGGTTATTATGCAAATACACCTGCGCCCTGCCTGCCCGCGAGGCAGAGCCGAGCCTTCACACCCCACAGCCTCGGCCGGGCTGCTGGAGAGAGCTCTGAAGTACATTAGCATCCAGGGGCTGCCAAGCCCTAAACATCTGAGAGGCTTGTATCCAAACAGAAGGCTCCAGTGGGGCAGGTTGGGGCAGGCTGGGTTCCAAACATCGACCTGCACACCCGGGATGGGAAATGGGCGGGTGAGGTCGGCTTGGGCTCCCTGTCACCATGCTCACTGCCACCCACCCCGCTGGACCCTTCCTCCCCTTCCTGCCTCCTCCTCCTCCCCCAGCCCCCTCTCCCTCTGACACCCAGGGAGCATCAGTGCAGGATCAGGGGACCCTGCTGCCATCTGTGGAGAGGAAAATGAGTCTCATCGACCCAAATAAATAAAATAAGCACACGCGGAGGGAGAGCGGCTGCCGCAAAGAAAACAAGGCACAGTTTTTGGAGGCCTTTGCAGGGAGAACTGTGGTCAGGGCTTCAGAGGCCCCCACCTTGGCTTATCCGAACCCTCGGATGGGACTGGGGAAAGGGGTGGCAGTCTCTTCTGCCACCGTGATCAAATACAAGCCTGAGAGGGGATCTGTAAACATAGAGAAGCGGGTGACAGACATCACTGTGTATAAAAATGTACGCGACCAGAGCCTGTCCTCTGCTCGCCCTGCCGTCTGCCTCGCAGAGGAGCGCTAGACGGAGCTGAATCAGGTGCACGGGGCGGCCCTTCCTCCTGTCACCCAGATATTCATTTATTCAAAACAAATACATACTCAAACTCTTCTTATTCTAGGTGAACAAAGCAAACACATTCTGTAGGCAGAACACCTCTCCCCACCTCCAACTCAATGTGTTTTCATTAATATAAATTGTTTGCAGTAGGCAAATTAATTTTAGAAATGGTTTTTAGACACGGCAAATCGTTCTTGTGAAGCAAAAGACGCTCAGGAGCCCTCTGCATTTTCTTAGGCACCAGGGATCTTAGGTAAATACAATAATGTTGATAAGGATAACCGATGCTTATTACAATGGCCAGCCTTAACGATCGCAGCACATGGAGCTGATCAGAGCAGCAGGGCCTAGGTTTCGAGTTGCACAGAACCCCAGGGAGAGGGCAAGGGGCAGGAAGTAGGGCAAGCTTGGAACCGGTGAGTCCTTAGCATATCTTAAAACTTGCCTTTGTAGATGATTTCCCTGCTTAAAAACAAGTCGAGCTTTTTGTTAACGAGGTAGCTAGGCAGAGCCCCGCTGTGCATGTGGAAGAGAGAGGCCTTGAGACATTAGGTGATTTGGCAAAGGTTACTAGCTAGCAATGAACAGTTTGGACTGAAATTCAAATGACCTTGGTTCAAATCTCCTACTCTGCCCGCCACACCAGGGCTCTTCAACTTCAGAGATTTGGGTCCCACTAGGAATTTTTGTTGCCTTACCCAAATGCCTCTGCCTTATTATTTACTTAATAGTTCTTCTCAAAATCGACCTCAAATCACCGAACTGTTTTTGGCTGCCATCATCCACGTAATGACTATCCATGAAACCATGGGCTCGATGTACTCGTTCTAATTTTTATTAATGAGGATTAGAATAAAGACATAATTCCTTTTTAAAACGCTTGTCTGTGCACCACCTAGAACTGCCTGGTGTAGCCTGCAGGGGTGCACGGCATTTTGGGAAGTACTGGCTGACACCCCAAAGCAGCAGCCTGACACGTCTAAGGTATTGTCATTACCGATTGCCCCACCCCCAGTACCCACCAGGGCTGCTTGTCCCTCCCACACCAGTCCTGCCCAGGGTCTTCAGTGTGTCCTCTTCAGAACTATGACCCTGCTGTAGCTTTGAGAAGGGTCATGAGGCTGAGGACAGAATATTGCCTGTGCTCTGGCTGGGGTTGGAAGACGGGGGATTTGAGAGCCGCTGCAGAAAGGACAGCTGGTCAACCTCTCATAGGCTCTTGCAGCGTCCCAGGGCAGTGGGGAGGAGGAGGTCACAAACTACAAAGACCCTCAAGGCAGGCTGAGTATCAGGAGAGCACACGGAAGTGTTAATTTTATAAGAGGTGGTAATGACCATATGGTTTTATGAGAAACAGTGTATTTCTTTTAAAGATTCCTACTGAGTTATGTCAGGGTGAAATCACAAGAGGCCTGGGATTTACTTTAAAAATATTTCAGCACAAAATAGAGGGGAGACAGGCAGCAAGGGGGGCAAATCTTCATAGTTGTTGAATCTGAGCGATGGGGTGATGGGTATATGAAGTTCATTGTTTTACACAATTTGAAATATTTTGTAATAATTATTTCTTTGGTGGAAAAAAAATGACCTTAGCTTAGGTAGGAAAGGAAAGGGGGTCTGAAGACCCATCAGGAGGTAGCAGGGAAGGCTGAGTGATGTGGGGTCTCTGGGGAGAGGTGGTAGGGTATCCGGGCTCCCCCAAAGTTTGCCTTCCGCTTCTGGTGATGGCCAGTTTTCTCACTCAGCCTCCGCATGCCGTCCTGAGCGCCTGCCTCTGTAATGAGGAGTGATGTATAATTGATGAAAGCACAGGGTGATACACTCACAGAAACCTTGTCTGCTGGAAGACATCTGTTCAGCCCAGAGAATCCACTCAGCTACTGTCACACTGCATTTACTGTATTGTATCAGAGCTGCAGGAATATGGGAGCGCCATGCAAGCTGCAATCTGTAATGTTATATGTCTTGGGACGTGAGAGGTAGGAACCCACGCTTCTGTTTTTGATATTTATGTGTCTGGGCCGCATTCCCTCTGCCTCTCTTGCTTCAGCGTCCTCCTCATAAATTACCTCTGCTCTCTGACGAGCTTTTGGCAGACTCGGGTGCCTGCGTCCGACTTTTCTCCTCCAGACGCCTGTGTCACAGAAACCTCAGGGAGCCCCGTTCACTGCATATTCTGGCAGGAGGGAGGAGCCCTTCCCAGGGAGGCAGCTTCCAGGGATTCCTTCTTTCTCTAGGACTCTGCCTCCCAGGGCACCCAGGCCCCGCTCTGGGGTCCACCTCCTGTTGAAGGCTCCTAATCAGAGACTACGGGCTGAAAGCTCTTTGTCCTTTGCCCCAAGTGGGATTCCTACAGGTCTGGATAGAGGGGAGGCAGGGCTGAATAAAAGGGGCATCCCAAAATGACCTGGCAGGACAGGCCACAGCCTGGGGTTTGGGCCATACGCCTTGGCATAGATGCCCTGGGCCAGGCCAGGCCATGGGCCCCTGATCTGCGCTGGGGGAGCAGGAGGAGGATCCCTGGGATAGGATGGAACGCTGGCCAGTTGGGAGAGCAGGGGTCCTGGGGCAGCAGCCATCAGGGCCGGGTCACAGGCCAGGTTCTCCAAGGCTATGGGCTGTTTGCCATCATCTCTGTCTGCTAAGTCCTTGCCTGTATCCTTCTGCTCCCTCCCTAAGTCACAGCAGAGCCTCTCCTGGATGCCGGCTCAGCTTAGAAGGCCTCACAGTGTGGATGGGGCCACTGCAGTCAGTCCTTCAGCATTCACACTGTCTTCGCTCGGTGTCTTAAGCGTTCTGAATGTGTGTGTGTGTGTGTGTGTCTGTGAGATGGGTGCATGTGTATAGGGTCTTCCACTTCCCCGGAAGCCCCCTTAGGGCTGGGTCCATGTCTTTCCTCCTTTGGGATCTCCACTAAGGTCTGGCACAGGACCACAAAGACCCCTCCATCTCTGACATCTAACTTTGAAGGCCTCTCACTCCAAAAGACGGGATAGTACCAGGTTCAGTGCTGGACAGCGGTCACTGTACTAACAGCTAATAGTTAGGTAGCATCCACTATGTTCCAGGCCATGTTCTAAGTGCTGCATAGTATATGATAACAGTCCCTTCAATCACCTTCTGAGGTAGGTACTCCTGTCGGCCTCATTTTTGAGATGGGGAAACAGGCATAGAGAGGTTGATTCCATGCCTCAGGGTCACGCAGATAATTAATGGCAGAAGCAGGCTTTGAACCCAGGCAGCCTGGTTCTGGGGGCCACACTCCTGTAACAGGACTCTGAAGGCAGGGTGCTGACATCAGGCAGCTCTGGGTCTGAACTCCGGTGCTGGTACCGGTGTAGTCACTTCCTCCAGGCTCAGCATTCTCTCCCCCAGATGGGCGAGTAACACCCACCCTGGAGGCAGACTGTGAAAACCAGAAGGAACGGGCACCCGAAGCGTCTAGCACGGCGCCTGAGGCTAACAGGTCACTTAGCAAGAGGGTGACCTGACTTCTGCCCCTGGGAAGAGTGGACAGTGGGGAGAAGGGCCCAGCTTCTCAGGCTGCCGATTAAGGGTCTGAAGGCTGCGCATCTGCCAGTCACAGCCTTGGCAGCATGTGAGCAAACCGTCCTACACAGAGAGCCGCTTGGGGATCAGCCAGCTCTGGCCTCAGTACAGAGAGAAACAGACGTCTCTGCCCTTTTGCACAGCCATCTGCTACTCCCCACTGTCTCCACCCTCTTGCACATCTTCCCTCAGGAGGCAGATTCCTCCAGGCAACAGTGAAGCTGCCTCTCCATGTGCCTCACAGGGCTGCGGGTCACTCAGGGGCGCGTCGGGGCTGCTGTGCATGTCCCTTAACGACAGTCTGACAAATGAAAGAGAGAAAGCAAGCTGCTCCCGTGCCACCTGCAGAGTGGAACATCAGGCTGGAGAGGAAGGGTGGCCCCAGGCTCGCTGCCACCCCAGGCCCACTTACAGGCTTCTGACAAACCCAGTCCCAGAGGCTGGTCAGCACCGTGGCCCCGTTTTTTAGGAACAGACTGACGGGTGAGTTGGGTGCGGGGCCCTCCCAGAAGCACAGAGCAGGGGCCTCTTCTCTCTTTCCATTTTCCTCAAACCCATCATATGGAACCAGCTATATTTTGAAGTGCCTTTCAGAAAGGGAGCTAGGTATTGCCTGGCGTGATTATCTAGGGAACTGAGACATCAGCCTTTCTCAGTTTTGCCAGAGGTTCGGAGCCAGAGCCCTGAAAGTAAACCTCAAGGAGCTCTGAGAGACGCGCATGGATAGTGGGCCCCGTTTGTGTTCCATTTCCTCCCCAGAGATAGATTTCCTACTGTTTCTCGGTGTGTTGCAGTATTGGCATCTAGGGCCACCTCTTCCCTTTGTGAGTCTACCCCGGGCAAACAAGGATGTTTAGTGACCCCAGTCCTCACGCATTAAAGGCCAGTAGCACCCCTTGGTCATTTATGATAACCCAATATGCCATTCCCCATGTTCAAACACCCACAGGGCTGGCTACCGCCCCAGGGGGAGGAGCCCTTCCAACTTGTCAATGCTCTGAGCAAGTCACGCATGCCTGCTTGGGTCTCTTGTTCCAGGACTCCAGGAGCAGTCATGTCCTCCCTCTGGGCATAAGCTTCTTCTGCACAACAGGGGCTGGGCTCCGGCTTTACCAGGGGTGCTCTCGGTGTCCCCAGCGGGTTCCATGACCTCCATCTAACATCCTGCAGAGCTCAGCCCCTTCTCTGACTCCAGTGACTTGGCCAGCTCTCCCTGGCTGGACTCCACAGGCCCCGCCTTGGTTTGTGGCATCCTCGTTTTTCACCCAAGAAGTTTTATCTTTAGTCCCATGTGGCTGGAGTCTTGGAAAGGGAGGGGCTGAGGCAGGGTGAAGGGCGTGCCCCCTTCACCCCTCGATAGACCCTCTGTATTATTTGGCTCTCCTGTCATCCCTGCCCTCTGACAGCCTCTGTGGGGGGATGTTAATTCCTCATTGTTACCCATGTCAAGACGGGGCTCCTCTATAGTTCTCCCTTGCCTTTCTCTGCAACTCTTCTGTTTTGCATTTCTATGGTGGGCTTCCTCCTTCCTGATATAATGATTACTCTGTCTCTCTGATAACAATCAGACACACACATGCACACACACACACACACACCCTTTGATATTCCCTTAAGACACTTCTCTGAGGGCGAAGAGTGAGGCTCAGGGGGCTTTAATGAGGAAGGCTTTTTTCATAGAGGGCTGGGGGAGAGCTGGGAGACAGTCATTAGAACAGGGATCAAGGAAGTCAATGGGGCCACCATCCCTGACGGCCTTTAAGAAATACCTACTTTTTTTCTGATTAAAATATAATTTATATTCATGATAAGAAAATCAGAAAATTTAGAAAAGCAGAAATAAGAAAATAAAAATCATCTGTAATCCCATCAACAAGAGATAGAAAGTTAATATTTTGGTACACGTGGTGCTTTTCCATCTAGTCTCTTTTGTGGAGGGGAGGCAAGATCAGGCTTCCTATGTGGTTTTATACACTTCTTTTTTTCACTTCATACTACAAGGGCTTTTATGCTGTGTCATTACATCCTTGTCAAAAGCACATTTTAAGGACTATATAATACTCCCTTGTATGGAAAAGCTGTGATAGACCTCTCAGATAGCCCAGAACCCTAAGATGCTACAGCTGGCCCTGCCTAGTATTTCCATAGAAACCTCAGGAGGCAGTAGATGAACCTCTCTCACTGGTGATGCATGTCCCTACCTTACTGCACAGTCAGGAAGAGCTTCTGCACCCCCACCTCCATGCCTGTGTGCCCTACCTTAAGATGGATTTTTGCCAGCCCCACATGTGGTAACACAAGCGACCTTTCAAGCTCTAATTCCATCACACCCAACACAGGACCCCCGTCCTCAACAAACCTCCCAAAATGAAGGGAGAGGGAGGCAGGTACAGAAATAGGCAGAAAAAAGTGGCTAAGGCACCAAATGTCTTAAGCTCCAAGACAAAATCATGTGGTGGCAGAAAACTTATCAACGAATTCTTTTTTGTCCTGGATTGTCCATGATAAATGACCACCCTCAGCATCAATAATTACAACCATACCTGGGAAAGAGATATACCCACAAGCCCACCACTCCTGCTGAAAGCAGTGGACTGAATTCAGTTTCAGGTTTGAAGGCAAATTTCACTGCCCTAAGAAACATTACCTTAGAGAGCTGCCATTGCCATATATGCAATCAGAGTAAGATGACTGCAGCTAAAGTGGGGGGATGTTTCCCCAGATTATAAAAGATCTCAAGGTACTGCAGGGTGAAGAATTCTGTTCTTAAGTCCAGATCTTTTGAAACAATAAGCCCGATCTTAATGGGTTCCTGCCAAGAAATACAACCCCCCTGGAGGTCCAGACTATCTCCTGGTCATTCAGAACTTGCCATCGCTCTCAGAAAAAACAAAATCCTAGCAAGGCATGTCAAAGGCACGGAGTAGTAACAGGTTGGGGAGGAGAGATGAGATAGTAGCACTGGAGAGCCCACTTCTAATTGTAATAATATGTCTATGCTTGGGTGAAATTCAGCAAGATAGAAAATTTGGAAACACATGCAAGATGAATACCAGTAGGTATCTCAGTCACTGCCCATGGAACCTGCTCGACTCTGCTCACAGAAAGCAGTGGAACCATGCATTCTAGGAAAATAATGAGGAGACATGGGAAGTGGGAGATATTAACACAGGG
Source organism: Phataginus tricuspis (assembly GCA_029783875.1). NCBI lineage: Eukaryota > Metazoa > Chordata > Mammalia > Pholidota > Manidae > Phataginus > Phataginus tricuspis. The sequence goes on along the minus strand of JAQQAC010007117.1, from coordinate 14,036,179 downwards.
AGAGAGATGAGAAAGGGAGCAGCATAGATATACAGCCCAAAAAGCTAATCCCTATGAATCAACATCAGCCAAGGCTATGCACATGCATTTAATGCATGAAAAGGAAACTCCAAAAAGAGCTCACTGTTCTGAATGTGGGGGGAAACCTAGATGTTCAGTCCTTTACTACAAAAGGTTCATAGGAGAAAAGAGGAGGAAACCCAGTAGCTAGCTCTGGGATCAACTAGTTTGGCATTTACAAGGTTTCCACATCTGTGAATTTGTCGCTGCTGTGGGCTTTCTTTTCCCTTGGCATAGAACGGTTAGGGTGATGAGTGGTCACATAAAGCACAATATAAATTTTTATTATTATTGGACGGGGCTGTGGCTGCAACTGAACTGTTCTGCATGGAGGTTTTCAGACATATTATAATTACATTCTGTAGGTTTGCAAATAATGACATAACCCAGTCACCTTACTGTGGGTATGATTTATTACAAATAACAAAATGTTATTATATGGAAATTAGCTTCCACATAACAGCTGACTAGAGGGGAAGGCTTCAGAGCCACTTTAATCACTAAGATGGGAACCATGGTGTTTCAGTACCTGGGACAGCGCCAGAGGGCCTCAGTCCCCTTACTTGCCAAAAAGACCTACTTCCTCCGCTTTTTGCCCCATTTCCTAGCATGACTGAGGAGGTGATGTGGGATCGGCCCTATATTTTGGTCAGTACTGCAAGGACAGACCCGACGGAAGGTGTGCCAGGGCGGAAGGTGTGCCAGGGCACCGTGGGCAGCTAGGAGCAGCCGATCCCTCGAGGAGCTGCTGTGGACCGCTATGATTTTGCATGTGGGTGCCGCCTTCTGACCTCCTCTTGCAGGTTAAATGTTCCTTCTCTACACTGAAAATTGCATATCATTCACAAGCTCAATTTCTTTTTTTGCATCTTTGGGAATATTGTCATCATTTAAAAAAAGAAAAAAAAGTCACTGAAGACACACTGAGCTTTGGCATATTGAGCACACAGGACATTGTGTCTAGCCCTATCCATAAACAGAGGCCAGGCCCTGTGGGGGGGGATACAAAAAAATACATAGTGAAGAAGTAAAACACTTATTGGTCATTTAATTTTTTAGCATTTTCCCCCAACAGGGTGGAATGTCACTGCTTATGAAAGGAAGCAGGATGCGACACTGTCAAACATTCCCTCCAACTCTCCTCTCTCCCATAGATGCTTATGCGATCCGGAATGCCTAACAGATCTACTATCTTGGTCATTTGCTGAGATTTTCCAAGAGGATTACCTTCTGGTATAATGTATTTTTACAAGGTAAACATAAAAATGTAAGTTTTTATAGAACTTGTATCCCATAGCCTATGGGTAGAACTTATTACCCCATTCAGCTGAAAAGTAGGAATCAGTTCAGTGACTTGCTCAAAACTGAGAAGGCAAGGAAGGTTAGAACTCGGTGTCCTAATACCCCAACCCAAATATCCTGCCATGTATGAGTGCACAGGGTGGTTTGGGAGATGGCAGCCCTGGAAACGAGGCTGAAACGGGCCGGGTTCCAGTCTGCTTGCCCCCCACCTTGAGACTGCTTGACCCAATGGAGAAATTCTGGCTGTTTTGTCTCTATCTACACACCCAGGCCCAACAAAACCCATCTAATCTCTTATTCCCCAAACATAAACTACAAACATTTCTTTGCCCTTGTCTGTGAATTCCAGGGTTGGGATGGGAGTTGGGGAGAGAAGTTCCCCCCACTGAAGACGGGGAGCAGGGAGGCACTTGGTGTGACGAGTGGGAGCAGAGCCGACTTTCACTACAGCACCCTGGGGACACAGCTCCACAGAGCCTGAAGCATGTTTGTCATTATCTCAAAATCAGGCTGAATTGCTTTGGCTTAAACTGATTAAGAGCTCTGAGAGCTCCGAGGGAGCCTTCTGACTGTCCCAATTTGGAGCAGGGTTTCTGGCGTTGTCTTTCTGTTGACGTTGGTGCCCAAATTTTCGGAAGGATAAATGCATGAAGAACCTAAACATTTAAAAGCAGTCCCTCCGACATTTAATGACACTCATGGAATTAGAGTTGTCACTCAGATATAATGCAGATCTCGGCACCAGTTTGCTTTCAATAATTAGAGAATTTCTGACCAATTAATGAAACACTTTGTTCCAGTTTGGGGCAAACTTCTAGGTCGTGGCTGCAAAGCCAGAAACCTTTTGTTAGGACCTCACAGGTGAACTCCTCCGCTTTTTGCCCCACTTCCTAGCATGACTGATGGGGTGACATGGGATCCAGCCCTTTATTTTGGTTGCTGCTGGAAATGTGCAGCTACCTCCCCTTCATGCCCAGGCCCCTGGCATGGATACCCCACTTTAGTCCTGGTCCCTATGCTTCCCTCTCTCTGGGGTGCTAGTGATGGGAGGAGGCTTTCCAGATGGTGTCCCCCAAACTAAAGTCTTCAGTGGTTTATTACCTAGACTCCTAGAACAATAGAGTGAGCCCTTAGAAAACTTCTAGTATTGGACATTTTTCTTTGGAGTATGGATGCCTTTCTCTAAATGAAATCCCACATGGGACTGCCAGGTATTAAATGGGTAGAAAAGGTGATACTCTGGTAAAGCCCCTGTGAGGGGTTCAGGGCCCTTTCTCTGCTCAGCAGTGCCGTCCTGTCCACCCCTCTCCTCCACACACCATGTGAGCAATTCACGGTGCTTTTCTCAAGCCTTCTCCCCACAATACAACTGCCACCACCCCTGCTTTCTTCATCACAATGGACTCCAATCCAGGATTCAAGGCAGGCAGGGCTGCAGGGCCCTAGTCCTGGTTTGGGTCAGAGAGTTTCCAGCGGGGACAGAAAATGGGCACACAACACACACAGATGTACACAGACCAACAGTGTTGGGTCAAGACAGACACTCAGGCCCAGTTTAATGTCTAGGACTGATCACCGTTGCTCTGACCCCAGGAGAGCACGGAGTAAGCGGCATATTACCATATGGAGGGGAATGGCAGAATGTAAAGTGCAGGGCCAGCTTCTGCACTTGAAACTTGGCTGTGCCAATGTGTGTGATCTGGGGCAAGTTACTTAGCTTCTTTATGCCCCATTTTTGTTCTCTGCAAACACAGTAGCTAAGCTAATAGAGCTACATCATGAAGATACAGTGTGAAGTGGATGAGCTTACTCTGGGAATAAGCAAATGATTCAGGAAAATCCTTAAATAAATGGCGCATTCGATAAGTTTTGGCTGTTTCACCCATGGGCCACCCTCCCATTTTCTGTGGCTGGTCTGTGCGCCCGGCTCTGCCAGGGTCGTGCCAGCGCTCCTGGAGGGTGGGCTGGGCCAGGGCTTCCTGCAGCAGAGGGAGGGCATTTATTGCCTTGTTCTTTGCAGCCCCCTCCCTTCTTTCCCCGGGCCTGGCTGGCCAAGCGGGAACATCTTGCAGGCACGTGACAGCCTCTCTCGGCTGAGCTGCGAGGCGTAAAGGGATTTACAGTTGTAGAGCCGCATCTCACTCTGGATCATGGTGGGGCGTAAATCCCCACTCTCCACTCACAGCTGTGCTAGAGGGCCCAGCCCGCAGAGAGGACGTGCTGCTTCCCTCTCCCTCCGGCTCTGGGTCCCACTGGCCATTCTGAGCCCTCCCCAAGCCGCAGGGTCTCCTTGGCGCCCTGCCCCCTTCCTTCCCCGCAAGAGGAGGGAGGAGGGGGGTCTGAGCCACCACATCAGGCAGTGACAATTAAACCCATTCAGGGCTGAGTCATTTGCATGCAACTCCTCAACAGGCGCAGAACACTCAACCTGTCATTTTCTCCTGGCATTGCTGGTAACTGTGCCATGCGGCTCTGGAGATGGCAGCTTCCTTTCCTGGGCACTGCCAGGCAGGGAGAAGGTGATTGGTGAGGGGCCCGGAACCTTGCCAGGAAGCCGGAGCCAGAGGAGGTGGAGTGGGGACAAGGCGAGAGGACCCCATGGACCCAGCTATGCTTGGGCAGGGGGAGGGTCTCTAGAGGACAGGAGGGATGGCAGGAATCATCCAGGGTAGTTCCCACCTCCTCAGCTGGAATTTATTGAGCGAGATTATCTCTTGATAAGGACTAAAAGCCACCATTTCGCGGTACACCCACCGAGCAGGCTCCGGAGCAGCTGCTCCTTCAAAGGCGCCCCAGCTGTTCCCTGCCCCCACCCCGCCCTCACTGCTTCTCCCCTCCGTCCCTCCCCCACCTCCAGCTCTAAATAAACCAGGCAAATCCCAACACTGTGAAGCCTAGATGTGCTGGTCCAGCATTTCTGGTCTCAGAAACAGAGAAACAGAAAGAGGCAAAGACACAGGATCTCACATCGATTCCCCAGCTGTGGCTCATAACCCCTTCCCAGCAGCCATGCAACCCGGATTCAGTGGTCCTGTCCCCAGGGCTGGGGGGAGAAGGGGCAGACGCCCCTCCGTGGGGAGACAGGCTCCTTAACCTTCTGAAGATGAGTGGGCCCAACGGAGACACCAAGATCAGGACTAACCCAGGTTTAGTTCAAGCAGGTGGGACCATTAAGAAGGATCCAGAAGCCTTTCATCATCCAAGACACTCTTCCATGTCCACTGCGATCTGAAAACCCACTATTCACGGTTTATTCCTTTCACTTCAACCTCTGATCCTGGTTTAAATGCAAATAACCCTGAGACAGGCTACACAATAAAATGTTATTTACTCCTTAGTAAGGATAAAGCTCTCCAGCCTTTTCTGAGAATAAGCACCGATTAGTAAGGAAGAGAGGGAGATGTGAGAATATCACGCCCTTGAGTGGGTGGGAGCAGATTTCACTGGCAGGGGGCAAAATGCAGAGCAAAGCACCTGAGATGGGAAGTCCAGCCTTCTTCATGTGTTTCCCCAGGGCCTGTTCCGATGCGCTGTCTCTCGGGATGGAGAGATCTGGGCACCCTGGGGTCCAAGCCAATCCCACTAAGCGTTGTCTATCCTGAATTTAGGTGCTGGGACAGCAGGGCCCCATGTTCAGTCCCTGAAGTGGAGCTGGAAGGATTACCTTTTAGCCTGACCACAGCCTCTGCTGCTGTGATGAGGTTACACACCCACAAAGTCCAAGCTTGTTTCTCTTCTAAAGGCAGGGATCCATCCAAAGGACAACTGTGTCTCCTGCCTCTGTGTCCACTGCAGACTCAGTGGCCCTAACTGAGCACGGGAGCTAAGAGCCCTGGGGTCAGGCCTATTCGGATCTTCACGCTGCCACGTGCCACGTGACTGTGGGCAAGGTAACCTGAGGCCGCCGTTCTTCACCTGTGAAACGGTGACAGAGCTACGCATGTCAAAACTTGCTGTGAAGATTAAATGAGATAATGGATAGAAGGCGCTCAGCACAGTGCCTGCCACAGTAAACACTCAGTAAGTGTTTGCTACTTAGTTTTATTATGTCCTAAAGCATGAGGGTAACACTGCAGAATTGATTCTGAAGGAAGATTTTTAAATTCAAAGGGGAGACCAACTCCTCTTTTCCAGCAAAGAGTAATAGTAGAATCACTGGGGGTAAGGAAGGTTACTCCATAGAGAGGGCAAACCTTTAGAGAGAAACAGAAAAACTTAGGCAATTTCCTGAATGACCTTGAAGATCCAGATATTTGTAGAAAAGCCCAACACTATTATTACCAACAGCAGATTCAACACCAAGCATCTGCCATGTGCCAGGAATCGTGCCAAATACCTTATTCATGATCCTTAAAATGACACTTCAAGGAGCTCATGATTATCCCCATTTAATCATGAGGAAGCTCAGATGGGCAGGTGACTTGGCCAGGGCCCCACTGCTGGGCACTGGCAGGGCTGGTGTTCAAAGCCACGCCTGTCAGCTCAAAGTCCACGGTCTTCTCCTGAGCAGACCGCCTTTTGGGCCCTGGTATTGCCGGAGCACAAGCTCCTTGCAGGTAACTCGATCTTCTTCTTCATCTTCAGGGGCTCCAGCACCCATGGCAGGTGCTGAATGCGTGACAGTGAGTCGAACGTCGGTACAGAAATCTATTTCATACACGGGGGTGGAGAGGTGCTCTTCACGAGAAGCGGTCCGCACGGCTGCAGCCCCCGAGCACTGTCACCGCGAGAGGAGGACGCGCTGCAGCCGCTACGTTTCTGAGCTGATTCCTGGCATGAGGGCTTCTTTACGGGTTTGGCTCCTGCACAGAAACCTCCCTCCCTCCTGGTGCCCTGCCCTCCTCCACCAAGGCCTCTGTTACATTGCCACCAACAGCAGAGGCCCCACCTTGGAGGGCCCTGCTCATGAATAATGAGCCCACACCAGGCTCTGTTCTTTTGAAGGAATTCTCTCTTGACTGGTGGAGCTGTGTGGCAAGGCGGCTGGCTCGTTATTGCAGTTGTTTATTTATTCATGCTCACGTGGGGTGGGCCAAGCCCCTTGGCAGACGTCTTTTCCCTCACTGCATCCCGCTCCCTGCCCTGCTCTCCTTCCAGCTGTAGCTTCTCTCCGAGGTGCCAGTGGAAGATGAGGTAGGAAGCCAAGCAACCTGACTGTCCCAGGAGCCAGAGGCGGAAATGGGAGAGCTCTCCAATGCCAGTCTGCCTGCCCTGCCTCCCTGGCAACCAGACTTGTCTGGGATCCAGGGCTTCCTGCCATGGCAACGTGAGGCAGGTGCTCTGGGGACTGCCATCTCCTGGCCTGTGGCACGGGCTGTCCATTGGCTGTGGGCTCGGGGGGCCCTGATCAGAGGGGCTCTTCTAGATGGAGCCCGTGGCAGCTGAACAGCGCCCTCTTCCTTCTGTTCTGCCTCCCTCCATCCTCCCAGGTTTAGATCCACACGACCCTTCTGCCTACCTGTCTGTGCCCCTACCTCCACACCATGGCTCATCTCCTGGGGCTCAGCTCAGGCCTCCCACATCAGTGCACCAATCCCCATCGCCAGCTCAGAGGGCGTCTCTGTGCACAAGCACAGAGTCCCCTTGCCATGCACAGAGCCACAGGAAACCCAGCACAGCCTGGAATGCAAAGACGAGGCAGAAATGGAAAAGCACTTAAGTGGAGGCCCTCGGCCAACTTGCATTTACTCTGCCACCTGGCTTCTTTTAGTCCTGGGCACATGGAGTCTGTCTTTGTTGGATCGGATTTCTCCATTAGGTCAGAGTGGTCTGCACTGGGGGAAGGAAGGTGCTTGAGGAGGGGCCGGTTGGACAAGGGACAGAGGGTCTAGGGTGATGGGGAGAGAGAAGGTCAGGGCAGGGGGTTCTGCCATGGTTCAAGCTATCTGGGTGGGTGAGCGCCTCCTGCCCCGGGGACATGGCACTGTGCAGGAGCCAGGCAGACATGGATTTGAACCCTGGGCTGGCCTCTTTCTAGCCGTGCCATCGTGGGGGTGTGTGTGGGGCAGGCACTTAACCTCCTTGAGCCCTAGTTTCCTCCTCTGTCAGTGGGGCCAACCCCACCTCTTCGTGGGTGGTTGTAAAGGTTGGCGGCTGTGTGTGTGCAGTACCCCGCCCAGGGCCTGGAGAATGCTCCGGATACAGCTATTGTCTCACCATTTCCCTCCAGTCTCAGTGTCCCTCTGTGTTAGGGGAGAGCAAGGCTGACCTCTTCTGCTGGGCACGCGGGCCGCTGTTCTCTAGGAGGTCTCAGTATTGCTGCAATGGCTGCTCACTGAGCCCTCACGGGGGCTGGGGGCTAGGGGCCCCACTCAGGCTTCTTTCCTCCCTCCTGAGATTTCCCTGTGAGTGAACTCTGAGGCGTCAAGAGGGAACCAGGGCCTAGGAGTACCTTCTCTTCCTTCGGGAGCCTCTAGCTCCCAGAAGGGATCTCCCTTTACTCCTCCTGCAGAAGGTCGCACAGTCTTTGTTTAAACCTGTCTGCAGTGCAGGGTGCCACCGGAAATTGCCCATTCCACTCGTGAACAGCTCTGAGCACAGATCCCAATGCCAGAGGGATGGTTGTTTCCCCCGCACCCAGAAGCCATCTTGGGTAGGAAAGAATCCAGGGACATTATTAGCAGGGAAGAAAGAGTCCTCATAAAGAATGCAAACTTCACAAGAGTATTTATGCACCAAGTCCCAACAGATCATTTTAAACTGGAAGGGACCGCACTCTCTTTAAGCCACGAGTTTAAGCCTGCCTCCCTCCACTTGCATCAGAGGGAACAGTGGCTCTCGGGCGATGAGATCGGTCACAGAGGCTAACAGAGGCTTCACCTGCATTTTAGCGTATACATTTTTGACCCCAAACATGGGCCTACAGAGGTCCTGTATAAGGGCATTGAGTCAAGCAGGAAGGGCAAGATCTCAGGGGAAATCGTAGTGGGGGAGAGGACACACACAAAGTTTATCAGGGAAAAAAGTGAAGAATATGGCAATTCCACAGTGGAGAGATGACATGAGTACTTAATGAGCTGGTATGCTTAACACAACCTTGCAAATAGATGTAACTTTTATTGGGTAATTTTTTTCTGATCATAAAAATAAAGTATACTTATTAGAAAAAAATGGAAACATTGATGAAAAATAAAAGAAAGAATTGAAACCCACGATCCAACTTTCTCTATTAACATTTTGGTGTATTTCCTTAGTATCATTTTTTACTTTTACACGTGTATATAAACACACACCTACCACACACACCCACATACACACCCATACGTTTTAGTATAGTTGAGATTGTAATGTACGTATACTTCCTGCTTATTTTACTTCCCATTCGACTGAGAAGATTTTATATCTTGTAACATTCTTCAACCAGCATGTATAATGCCCACGTACTGTACTGAATTTAAACAATTCCCGGTTGACAAGCATTTCTGATTTTTCACAATTATAAATCTTTATCTGTATTTCTGATTATTATCTTAGGAAAAATCCCTCAAATGAAGTTGTCAGGACTACAGAAAATAATATTTTAAGGCTCTTTGACATCTATTTCCATAAGAGTTGACACATAAATATTGTCGGCACTGTAACTATTGCACTAAGTTTCACTATCATCGGCCATTGGCCGAAGGTCTTTCCTTTGCCAATATTGAGCATTATATATTTTAAAATATGTGCCAAATTGAAGGACAAAAATGGCAGCTTGCTTTAATTTGCATTTTTGATTATTAGCAAGGTTGATTCTTAAAAATACATTCTTTTCAACTATTTCTATTTCTCCTGAAATTTGTTACATCCCTTGCCTATTTTTCTTTTTGGATGTTAGTGTTTTCTTAATAATCTAGAAAAGCACTGTTTTAAGGATTTTTATTTTTACCCATTACTATATTTGTTTCAAATAATTTTTTCCTGTTTTAGTTTGCCTTTTAACTTTATATACAGTGTCTGACAGAATGAGGTGGCAGGTGTAATGTCTAGCAGTCTGAAGACTGCCCTCTGGCCTCACATGGCCTCAAGGGCCCAAACAGAAGGTCTATGGAGCTACCCTGTGCTCCTCAGAGCCCCCATGGATGCTTGACAGGAGCTTCTGAGGATACCCTGGCGACCACTGTTGACTGGAGAATCACCCCATCCCCAACTGCCCTGAAAGTGTAACAAACCCCCAGATCTACCCAGCAGAGCAAGCTGCCCCCTCCAGGGGGCGCCAGTGCTGTCTGTTCCTGGGCTCCCGCGCTGTTACCAGCCACCGGCTTGGGGACAGAAACTGTGGCTGGTTCCAGAGGATTGTGCATATTCTTCATGCCAACAAGATGCTCTGGACTGCTCGGCCCTTTTCCCATGGAGTTAACAGGGAATTCCAGAGACGAGCTCCCCTACCCCATGTTGTTGTTAGAACCCATATTTTCTGGTCACACACACAGTCTTGCCAAGCTACCCGCCTCAGCCGTGCATTACACTCAGTCCCCAGTCCACCAGACACTGGTGGTGGTGGTGGGGTGTTGGGGAGAGTGGAGATTCTTGTTGGGAATGGGTGGCTACGTCAACAGAGACCTTGTCAACGACTGACCCTGGTTGGTTTCTCTCTCCTCTGTCTCTGCAGCAGTCAGATCCCTTCTCAGCAGAGCTCCCTTCTCTTGGGGCAACACCTCTACCGCCACCCGATGTACCAACAGCGTGTCACCTGGCAGGAGCCAGAGCTGTGCGGGCAGACAGGGGCGAGGGGGCAATGGAGGGCTTGGTTCTCAATGTGGACCTTCTACAGGTGCCCACTGTGTACTTTGCTCCCTCTTTTCTGCTTTTCCTCTTCTACGTTAAGTATCTGGGACGTTATTCTGCATTGGTGCACACAAAGCCACCCCATTCTTTGTAATGGTTACCCAGGATTCAGTTACACACAGCTACATCCACTTATTTAACTGGTTCTCTATTCCTGAGCAGTGAGATTTCGGTTTCTAGGTTTTTATTACAAGTAAAACAAACAAAAAATATATATATTTATACATAGACCTCTTTGCACATTTGCTAGTGGATACTTACATCTTTACAGGGTGAACACCTAGAAACAGAATAGCTAAGTCAAGGGGTATGCACACCTCCTGCCAAATTACCCGCCGGGAAGGGTGTCCCCACTTACCCCTGAAGCCCATCTCAGCAGCACACAGCACGGGAGGCCAGCACATTAGAGAAAGACCCAACGCCTGCTGGTGTGGCCCAGCGCCTCTTCTCAGCCCTCCCAGGGTGTCCGCCCCCTCCCTCTCCTGGCTGGGTGCACCTGTGCATATGCCCTTCCCTCACCTGGAACGTTCTCTGCCTTCTCCCCTGCTTCTCCTCAGATCTCAGCCGTACCCTGCTCCTCTATGGAAGCCTCCCCTGAACCCCCGGCCAACGCTCAGCCCCTGGAGTGGGGTGCCCTTCTCTGATCCTGTCACTGGGCCCATTTGCTGTGGATTTCGGATTATTTGAAAAATGCCTGTCTCAACGGATCTCTAAGCTCCCCGAGGGCAGGCGCCATACTTGGCCTACAGAAGGTACCCAGTGTATTTGCTGAATGGCTGAACAGAATTCAAAGAGAAACTCATCACTTCCCTTCTCTACGCTTCGCCCTGTGCTCAGTTTCCTGGTGAAGGACCAGTACCCTTCCAGCTCCTCGGTGAGAAACTCTGCAGTTCCCTTGGCCTCCTCCTTCCTCTCTCCTCCGTCTCTGCAGCAGTCAGACCCCTAGGCAGCAGAACTCCCTTCTCTCTGAGGTCTGTGTGTCAGCCACCCCTTCCCCGCAGTGCATTCTGCTCCTCTGTTTGCCCAATGAAGTCCCTTTCATCCTTAAAACACAGCGTGTCCTTTCTGACCCTGCCAGCCCTTCCAGTCACCCTTAACCTTGCCCATAGCCCTACAGCGCCATCTCCTAAGGCCCTTCCTTGGCTGAATTTCAGAGCTGTCTATGGATTTGCCTGTCCCTCCACTGGATGTGAGGTCCCGGAGAGCGGGGAGCTGTCCTTGATCACTGCCGAAAGCCCCTCAGCCCTGAGCACAGCACGCTGTACACAGTAGGTGCTCAGTAAACTCTGAATAGACTTGAACCAAATAATGCTCCGGCAAAAAGGGCCAGTCTTGGCTTCTGGTGCTCCGGACAGGTTTTCCAGACAGAGCTCCTGGGCAGGGCTGAGAGAGCCTCTTCCCCCCTCCCTGCTTCTCCCCAGCGCAGGCACGCCAAACCCCCTGGCTTGCCAACTTTCAAACGGCATTATCCCCATCCCCGAACTCAGGCAATATCAGACAAGGCAGATGTTTCCCATCAGTCTGGGAGGTTTCTATTTTCATTTTCCACATCACCATCATGCTATCAATCTCTTGTCCAGCCTGCTCCCTTTTCCTGCCTCCTCGCCCCCACCCATCACAGGCAACCATTAGCCCTGCTGTGAATCAATTCCTGTGTTGCAGATATACAGGTAATTTTGCTTCACAAATGAAGCTGCCCTTCCAGGAGGTCATAAAGAGATCAATGCTGGTTACAGTGGGATGCTCAGGAGCAAGGGGCAGCGGCGCCCCTCGCTGCCCACCAGCAGGAGCACACTGTGCCACCCTCCCTACCCCATGTTGCCCTGTTGCCCTCCTTCTTGCAGAGGCCCAGCATCCCCAGGACCGGGCCAACCTGTCTCTCCTCACGGAAAAGTCATCAGTCACCACGTGGCATGGAGGGCAGGTGAGGAACCTCCTAAGGGCGGTATTGATGGATGGCAGAAGCCTGGAGGGGTGAGGGGACGGAGAGCAGGCCAGGGTGTGAGTCCTGGTTCGGCCACTCACTGGCTACGTGATCTTTCCATCTCTGATTTGGCCAAAGCTTCTCCTGTGAGTCAGGGGGGTTAGGTTGGATAATCTAAGGTGGATGGACTTCTAAGGGTCCATGGACCCTTGAAATGGCCTTCAAATTTTGCACGTGTTATTTTTTTTCTGGGTAGTGAGTCCATGTCTCCCCACCATCCCATGCCCTTTGAGACCAGATTCTTTTTTTTGTTTGTTTGTTTATAGACGATGTTCAGTTGTTTCCCCTTTACTTTTTTTTTTATAATTTATTTTGGTATCATTAATCTACAATTACATGTGGAATATTATGGTTATTAAACTACCCCCTTCATCAGGTCCCCCCCACCAACCCCATTACAGTCACTGTCCATCAGTGTAGTGAGATGCTATAGAGTCACTACTTGTCTTCTCTGAGTTATACAGACCTCCCTGTGCCCCCCCAACATTACGTCTGCTAATCGTAATGCCCCTTTTTTCCCCCTTATCCCTCCCTTCCCACCCATCTTCCCCAGTCCCTTTCCCTTTGGTAACTATTAGTCCGTTCTTGGGTTCTGTGAGTCTGCTGCTGTTTTGTTCCTTCAGTTTTTTTCTTTGTTCTTATACTCCACTCATATGTGGAGTATAAGAACAAAGA
>JAQQAC010007117.1:13919219-14022892 GCA_029783875.1 Phataginus tricuspis | reverse complement strand
TCCCTTTGGTAACTATTAGTCCGTTCTTGGGTTCTGTGAGTCTGCTGCTGTTTTGTTCCTTCAGTTTTTTTCTTTGTTCTTATACTCCACATATGAGTGAAATCATTTGATACTTGTCTTTTTCGGCTTGGCTTATTTCACTGAGCATAATACCCTCTAGCTCCATCCATGTTGTTGCAAATGGTAGGTTTTGTTTTCTTCTTATGGCTGAATAATATTCCATTGTGTATATGTACCACATCTTCTTAATCCATTCATCTACTGATGGACACTTAGGTTGCTTCCATTTCTTGGCTATTGTAAATAGTGCTGCGATAAACATAGGGGTGCATCTGTCTTTTTGAAACTGGGCTGCTGCATTCTTAGGGTAAATTCCTAGGAGTGGGATTCCTGGGTCAAATGGTATTTCTATTTTGAGTTTTTTGAGGAACCTCCATACTGAGACTAGATTCTTAAAGGGATCCTCAACCCTGGACAGTCAGCTCAGCCCTAGCATTCTTTGATTGCCAACAGGAAACACGCATTCTTGCAGTACTGCCGGGGCTGCTGGGGACACACAGCAGGCACCTCAGAAAAAGACTCCAAGGCACTTTTGGAGTAATAGTAAAGAGATGGTTGGAGGCAGATAGCTAAATCTGGGAAGGCTTCCAGGAAGAGGTGAATTTCACTAACAGCAAAGTTCTCTGTTGAGGCAAAAAGCCTAAAAGGGGAAGGGGGAAAGGGTAGGGGGCACTGAGAATTAATAGGGTGTTCTTTCCACTTCCCCATGCTTAGAATATGGGATGCTTGTGAGGGGGGACCCCTAATTGGCTGAGGCAGCTCACAGGCCTCCACCAGAACAAGAAATCAAAAAGTCAAACACCAGCTCATTAAATACTCAGGGCTGGCTAGCTATTAAAAGAATTTCCATTTCAGAACAGGATGCCTACCAGGGAATGCCAGACCTAAATATAAGCCAGCCCCCTCCCTGCCAGGAGACTTCACCGCATCAGGCAGGGGGGAGGGAGGACTTCAGTGGAGATGTGTCATTACTTTTAACATCCAAATATAGCCTGCCCCAGGGGGCCTGGGACTAAGGCTGCTCTTCCCAGCTGCCTCCTGCCAGAGCCAGTGGTAGGTACCAGGGGCAGGTGCTGGGGGAAGGGACAGGCCTTGTGGAGTACAGAGGTTTGGGCTGCAAGCAGACCCCAGCCACCCCTCCCCTTACTCAAGTGTTGGGAGCCTGGAGGCAGGGCCCCTGAGGTCTACTGGCTGCATCCTGATCTGGCTGCTGGGGTGCAGCCGGGGTTTGGGGGAGTTTAGGGGCTGTGTGGGTGAAGGAGAGGTTGCTTTGAATATTTATGGTTACTTTTCCTGCATGCTTCCCTGGAATGGGAAGAGGAAAGTAGATTTATATATGTGTGTGTATATTGGCATTTCTTTCCTTCAGAGCATGCTCTCAGTGTGTAGCCCTGCCCCTGTGGGTGGGAATTCACCTGACGTCTGTCTTCCTGGTAGACTGTAAACTCTTTGAGAACAAGGGCTGTACGCAGGCTCAGCTTTCCAGCCCCTGTGTCCAGCCCAGAGTCCGGGACGTAGAGGTCCTCTACACACGTGAGTGAATTAACAGATGAAACCCCATCAGGCCAATCCGCCCCATGTGGGGAGAGTACTTTACACCACTAGTTCTCAACCCCCTGCTCAGTGGAATCGCCCAGATGCCTGGATTCTGAATGACTTGGTCTGGGGTGTGGAGTGGACACAGGAATTTTAGAAGCCCCCTAGGTGATTTCTAATGCAAGGGCACGTTATCTAACGAAAAAGCGTTTGTTCTCCCAGTGGATTCTTGTTTCCTTCGCCTTTAATATCCTGTTTTTGATTCTTAAAATAGCCCTGGAAGGTAGAAGGGCAAGGATGCTTACTCCTGGGGGACTTAAGAAAAACCCAGCCTCGGAGCAGTTGAGTGACCTGCGCAAGGTCACATGGCTGATGGGCAATGTCACTGGGACACGGACCCCTGTGGTGTCCAGCCCCGCCTGATCTCCGTGGCTCCGGTGGAAACCATGACGGGGCGGGGAGGTGGGGTCCCTGACGTTCAGGGAGGCTGACCTGTAACAGAATGCAGTTCATTTCTTGGAGTCGAGGGAGGAGGGACCAAGGTGGCTCAGGAGAAGCCGCGGTCGCCACTTGAGATGCGGCGCCTGCCCCTTCACAGGGTGCCTGGCCCGGGGCGGGGTCAGGCTACATGCCAGCCCGGTGCCAGGGGGTGATTCTGAGGCCAACGCACAGAGGGCACAGTTGTGGTCAGATAATGATGCACAGGAGAACGCTGGCAAAGAACCTACGGCAGAACAGCCAGCCTCAGACTGACCCTGGGTCACCTGGAACTGACTCTGGTTCTGCTGATCCGGGAAGGGCGACGGAGGTCCCTGGCGGCTCGGTCTGACCCCCTAGGGTGGGGAGAGTAGTATCTTCCTCAGACGCTGGTGGTGAAATGAGAAAATGCGGTGTCAACATGGACAGGAAACGCTCCTCTCGTCCATCCCTCCTGGGAAGGAGCTGTTGGTGCCTGCTTCCGGTTTGCTCACCGGAGTCCCCATCACACCCTGAATTCTGGGATGCTGCGCCTGTGACCCTCCCTGCAGCCCTCCCTGCGTGAACTCTGGCCCAGCATGAGTCTGCTTTCCTGAAGTCGGGAGAGAGTTCACAGAAGCAGGCATGCATACCGGGGAGCAGGTGGGAGGGGGGTCCAGGGACTCGGGCCTGCTGGTTGTCAAGACCAGTTTAGGGGAAGGTGAGAACTGGCCCCTTACCCTCCTGGGTGGCTGCCCCCCCAGATGTCCTCTGTTGTCCCTGAGGCAATATGGCTGGCCAGGTGTAGGGAAGGAAGTCCGTCTGGGCAGTGGGCCGCATTATAACCCAGGCAGGTGCTTTGGGTGGGTAGAAAGGCAGCATCCACTTCCTGGGAAGGAAATCTTCAGCGATGCCGTTTCCCACACCCACTGGGCCGGGTGAACACGTAACTGCTGGCCGAGGCATCTCCACCAGTGCCCCTGTCGTCTGGGAGTGTCATTTACTGGGTGCTATGAGGGACGGGTGCAGTGCGGGGAGCACGTGGCTTCTGGCTGGAGAGCTTTCCTCCCTTGGGCAGAGCTGGGGAAGCAGCCAGCGCACCATTTTGATCTGATGTGGGTGGCTGGCCCTGAGACTGTCCCACCGCTGGGCTTCGCGGATATACCCCGTTCAGGGTGTCAGACATGGCAGTCCTGTGATTAACAGAATCGCAGTGAAGGAAGGGACCTTGGAGTTGTCAGTCCGTAAGTCACTTGATGCTTGAGCTGTCTTTACAAATAATTGTCGCATGTCTACTTACATGCCTCTAGCGATGGGGTGCTCACTGCCTCCCAAGGTTGCCACTCAAATGCTCTACCATTGTCTTCCTGGCCTGGGGCATGGGTTGGCCCTCAGCAAGTATGGAAAATCACCAGGGCCACTGCTTATGGGAAAGCCAGGGCTGGAAAAACGAATCCTTCTGCTGCAGCTGACACAGGGGCTCAGGGGGATGGCCGTGGTTAGTGGCCCAAGAATTTCAGTACTCTCATGTGCGTCTTGGTCCTGGCAAATAGCCTTCGGCCCTCAGTGGGAAGGCTGCATTGTCACTGTTGTACAGAGTTTGCGGCTTTCCATTGTTGCAGAGTATTTTGTTACGAATATAGTTTATTCTATTGCTGATGGACATTTGTGTTTCAGTCTTGCATGAATGAATCTCATGTGAATGTATCTCACAAACACATGGCTGAGCAAAGGAAATCAGACCCGCAGAAGAGTAAACGCTGCATAATTCAATTTCATGTTTTTTGGGGGGAGCGGCAAGTTAATAATTAGAAGGGGAACATAAAAGGGCTTTGGGTTGCTGGTGATGGTCTGTTTATTGAATTAAGTGATGACCATGAAAAATCAAGCCCTTTGACACATGTGTTATACTTTATTAACAACGTTTATTTAAAAAATGGACACTTTCACAGTTACAATGAAAAGTCTAGCAATAATAAAGATATCATTATTCACCAAAATTTGTTGACTATTACTACAGGTCAGGTACTATCCCAAATTTTTCTGTCTTAATTCGGCGAATTATCACAACACTAAAGATCAGAATTTCCGTTCTGCAAAGGAGACGGGGGCCCCGAGAGGTTAAGTAGGCACTGAAATGTCACCCAGATAGTGAACGGTGGAGCTGGGGTCCTGGAGTCTGCTGTCAAGGGCCCAAGGATACGGGGACACTGTCTGAGCTCTTGGGACACCTCAGCTAAATGCACCCTGGGGACAATTCTGGGGAAGCAGGGTCGGGCTGGGAAGCCCTCCAGGCTCGGCCACTGGCCCAAGTGTTTCCGGCCAATGGAGAGAAAACCTACCCTCATAGTGTGGATGTTGTCATATTTTTAAAAAGAAGTAAATAAGCCTCCTCATTTGCATGATATTTCACGCTGACTCTGCCTCTCAAACTGTTATTCCATCTACACATGGCACTGTGGGATGCCTGCGATATTTTATAAAGTTAATAACTTTCTCTTAATTGGATGAGTTTATAGAATAGTCTGAGCAATTAACAATAATTACGCCAAAGACACTTTGATTCCAAGGATGCTCCACAAACGCTGGCACATTAAGCCATTTGGGGAAAAACAACCACCTAGGGCACTGTCACAAGACAGCACGCAGGCACACACACCCACTCCCTGCCGTCCTGCGACCCCGAACAAGTCCCGGTGTCCAGGCCACAGGATGGGGCTTCTCTGAGACGCTAGCAGAGAAAGGGCTCAGGTCACACTTCAGTACCTGCTCTCTGCCTTGCCTGCTGGGAAGAGGGGTTAGCGGGGCCGGTCCTACTGGCACTTGCTGACGGACACACCGTCCATGCCCAGGTGACCATGTAGGAGAATGGCCCCCGAGCAACTGGCAGAGACCCTTAATAACTAGGTCTGTAATAGCCCCTGCCTCTCCGTGTGTCTGTCTCTCACTCATTCTCTTAAGGTACCTTGGATCTCAACAATATCTTTCCCACGATGACACCTCATTCAAAAAGGACAATTGCCAAGGAGCATGGAATTCAATGTTACTTGAATCAAATGTTTGAGCTAGTCAGCATCGCTCCTTTCATAGTTATAGACATGCAGGCTGGAAGGGCCTTAAGCTCATTCAATGGCTGGATGGTTTCTCCAAGACTGTAAAAGGTGGTTGTTCAGTCTTTGCAGGAACATCTCCATTGATGGGGAGCTTGCTACCTTCTAAAGGCATCTATTCCATTTTAAGCTAGCTTTAAATTATGAGAAAAATCTTTCATACAATGGAGCTTAATATTTCTCCTTGGAACTTCCACCTGCTGGTCCTCCTCTTTGGAGAATAAGTGAGCTCCCTCTTTTCCATGACATTTTTTTAGTTTTTATCACCTAACTGTGGGTCATGTTTCCACCACCACCCCAAGCCTTCCCTTCTGTGGGCTTATGATCCCCCGTTCTTGTAATCTTTTGTACCACCATTCCGAGCCAGCTTCAGAAACCCATCCATCCGAATGGTAAATAAATCCTTGCCCTAGAACAAAGTAGGCCCTTTGTCTACAGAGATGTGACCTCCTCTCTGTAGCGTCTTTAGGTTTGGTTTGCTCAAAAAAGATCAGTCTCTGTGGGCAAACAGTCTCCCATTAGAGCTGGGGAAAATGAGGAGCAGGGAGGGGACAGGCATGTCAGTGGGGCGACAGCAAGCTCAGGGCTGAGGAACGGGACCGCTTGCTACTAAGGCTCTCTCGCAGCCCAAGTCTGCTGCCTGCAGGCATGTCCCTCAGCCCTGCTTGGGACAGTCTCCTGTGCCACCACCACTCACTGGGGAGGGTGCCCTGGGAGAGTGAGTCCCTCCATACAAGGCCATGCAACTTTGCACCATCCTAGCACCAAGCCTCCCTCAAAGTGCCTTGCCCAGGCCAGGCTCCGGGAGCCAATTCCTGACCCATCTTCTCTGCCTTTCTCTCTGTCCCCACTCCCAAACCCCGCCTCTCTCCACTCTCGCCTTTATGGTTCTAGCTTGGGGCGCCCTCACCAGCCCATCTGCTTAGTCCCATATGCTTCCCGCAAGGACTGCCAAGTTGGGCCCAGGGCTCAGTGACTGCTCCAGCCACGGGGCGGCTGGTTTGAAGCCTTCCTTCTCTGCCCAACCTGGTCGCTAGGAAACAGCCTGGTTGCCACGTCAGAGCTGGGCCTCTAAGTGGTGGTGGTGGTGCAGGAGAGCCATGCCATTGGCCAAGGGCACCTGATGGGCACCCAGGCCAGCCCTCCACAGGGACTGCCCCAGCTCAGGGCCCAGGGCCCAGGAAAGGTGCAGGAGAGAGAGAGCCCCCCAAGCGGAGAGTCCCACTCACTGCGGATCTGTAGATCCCAGGGTGGAAATACAGTTCAGAAAAATTAAGATTTGGGGACAATGGGAAAGATGTTTAATCTTTTTATGGTGCCCTTTGTGAATCTGTAGTTCCTTTTTAGCTAAAGAACTTTGAAGTGATTATGGATAACATATTTTGATTCTAAGATGTTCATGTTGGTATACTTAAAGGGGTTTAAATGAAGATTTGAAAAACATGACTACATTTTGGGAAATGTAAAGTTTCTCTTATTTTATCCTATTTTTTTTTGTTAGTGGAGAAGTGGTCTATATATACATTTTTATGTTTTCACGCATCCCCGGTAGGTCATAGGTCATAGGGTACCTGAGAGGTTATAGGGTACCTGATTCTCTTGTCTCTTCCTGGGCAAATTCTTTATACAGGGCACTAAAAGGCATGATGCAGGGGAAATAATGGAAAAGATCTCAGCTCAAATTCTGACCCTTGTATTTATTAGCTTTGTAACTCTCAGGCAACTTCTCTGAGTCTGTTTCCCAATCTGTAAAATGGGGATAATCACCCTAATTCCATAAATTTGGTGAGAAAATTAGTTAACACAAATTTGGTAAAACACACAGTGCTTAGCACACTAGAAACAATAAATCATTGCTGAGTAAAGATGAGCCTGGTAAGTCATAGCCTTGTGGCCTTGAGGTCCCAAAGGTAAACAGTCCCCAAACAGTGTCCTGGCTTCCCCAGGTGGGTGAAGCCCTGGCTAAAGCTCTTACAGTAGATGAGGAAGCAGCTCAGACCCACAGACATGGGGACATGATCCAGCTTCTCTGCACACACCAGAACTAGGCCTGAATTGCACCAGCCACTAAGAGCAGAGAGCTAACAAATTGCTCTCTTTACCAGCCAGCTCCCCATCGCTCTCCCTCCCTCTCCTCTGCATCCCCTCCTCTTCTCTCTGTCTCTCATACAAACACCCCTCCCCCTAAGATTAGATTGGATTCCAGTTTTATAAGGCCATTCTGACACCTACAGCCAACCGACTGCTCCATTTAATAGGAAAGACACTGCGACTGAAATTCACTCCAGAGGGGAATATTTCCAAGCCACTGCTCAGAGAGCTTTTTGTCTGCCTGCCACCAGTTTGCACTAGGGCCCCCCCACTTTGCCAGACCTCCTCCCTCTCCTCCCCCATGTCATGAGGAAACACTCTCAACCCCTGTAAACCTACTGTAGGCCTAGACAGGCAGGAGGGAGTGCCCACCCTGCAGGCATAAGTGGAGACCAAATGCACAGAATTACAAGGTAGGACCTGGAGTCAGACAGACGACTTCCAGTTCCATCTCCACTACTTATTTACTGTGTGACCTTGGGCATGTCACTAAACCTCTCTGGGTCTCAGTTTTCACAACTGCAAAACAGACACAGTAATAACTATTCTGTAGGGTTATTGTGAGCATTAAGAAAAATAATGCAAGTGAAAATGTTTCATGGTACCAAGCAAACGTGGTAGGTGTTTAATACATGACAGCCCAGTTAAAGCCTGAATTTCAGCTTTCAGGCAGAGATAGAAAAGTCTCTCCCATGTTATAAGAATTTCTTTATTCCAGCTAAACAGTTTACTGTCTATGCACATGGGATCTGGGACAATTAAGCTGAAAATGAAAAATACTTGTGTGCCTTTTAGAGCCCAGCTTGAAATTTCCTTCCATTTGGAAGCCTTCATTGATCAACTCACTCATTTTATTGTTCTTTTTATTGGTGGCCCTTCAGTACCTATAGACTCATTTGAGACTATGGAGAAAACTCAGTTATAAGTAAACATGATAGGTGGATGCTTAACTTACAGGTTGTTGGGAACAAATTTATTTGCTGATGTCTGTATACCTAAGGTTAAGTCATTTTCACATAACTCAGTGGTGACACCTATCTGTGAAGTCTGGTGCTGCAGACCAGCGCTATTAGACCGAGAACTATTCTAACCAAAGGAGAATGGTGCGTCAAGAGAGAAGTCTGGAAATTCTGAGCCTCAGGAGAAGGATATATTTATATATTAGCAGGTACATTTTTTTTACAAATACTAATATATCTTGTTATGTAACTGGACTCTAGGACCCTAAGAGTACCCTGAGGATCAAATGAAAGGATGTGTTTCATAAGAAGTGCTCTATCAATTGAAATGCTATTGAAATACTTAGTTATCACTACTGTAAGCCTAAACTTAGATGACCCTCATTCCATGCTTGCTGAATGAATGAATGAATGAATGGTGCATTGAGAGACCATTGCCTAGTCCAGGCTCAAATTTTGCCAAAATGGGTCCCCCCTGCCCCCTTAAAAGGAGAAGAGGTCTCACCAGATGGCTGCCAGATTGATTTTTCCACCAGATCCATATTTAGCTTTGCCCACCCCAAGGACTGGGAGCCTGGAAGCTGTTTGGACACAAACGGGGCCGCTCTGTGCCAGGACCCTTGCTTCCCCGTGGAGGTACACCCCTTCTCTAGTGTGAGACGCTGCAGCTGAGAATCGACCATCTGTAAGATGCGGATTTTGATTTGTCTTTGAGGAGCAGGGCCAGGTTGTACAAAGTTGTCCTCCCTTATTTTCCCTGGTGATGGATGGTGTGCATGTAGGAGGGAGCTGTCTGGCAGTGGGGTGAGCCTGTAAAGCTAACAGCCCATATGTGGATCAGACACACACAGGTTGGGTCCTATCTTATGAACACTGTCTGCTCCCTCCACTGCGATGCGGAGCATTTTCACATGGCTGTTTCAGAGCTCCCCCTCACTGCAAAGCCCTGGGTGAAGGAGACTCCCATTTCCTGCCAGATTTCTCCTGCTTTATTCGGTTCTCAATGGCCAGAGCCCTAATCCACTGGAGAGGATGGGAGCCCGGGATGCAGGTCTTTAGCAAAACTATAAAGGAGGTCCAGTTCATCTTAATTCCATACACTGGGCACTCCTCACTTTCCCAAGGCACTCAGCATGTAAGACGTCTCTGGTGCTGCACCTCTATGGGATCCTATAGGTACAGATTTTCAGTAAATAAGATATTATATATATATCTATGCAGAAATAATGCTCATTGAGCTCAGTCTATGTATCTGATGCTGAAAGGTGTACACACACATACACTCTTCTGCTGGGCAAAACAGTGCAGCCACCATGAACGTTCACTTCATAGTAGGCTACTGGGAGCTCAAGTCCTGGTTCTACACTTAGTAGCGGTGTGGCCTCAGGCATGTTATTGAATATCTTGAAGCCCTACTGCCAGCCCTCCTCACTCTTGAGGGACACAAGAACGCTGGTTTCATCAGCTAACATCAAGTTAAAACCCCTATGATGTTAATCAGCTTATCTAAAATGCTTAACTCTTCCAAGGGAAGGCATCTTAGCATAGGAGCCGGGGATGTAGTCTTGGCTCCATCACCCACCGGTTGTGGGACCTGGGGAAGTTACATAACCTGAGCCAGTTTTCTTGCCTCTACAATGGGGATAATATGAACACCCCTCCAACTGTACTGTTGGGAAGACTGAATAACACAACACCTGTAAAACAGCCCAGTGCCCAGTATATCGGAAATGTTCAATAAACCGTGGCTATTATTAACTAACCCTCCCGACAGATAAGGAAGCAGAGGCTTAGGAAGTGAGTAACTTGTCCAAGATCACACACTCTGACACGGAGACCAGGGGTGTCACTCTTGGGGGACAGTGGCTTGCTCTTCCTCTGCATGAATGCATAGCTACAGTTTTCATGGAAGCTGTGAGGCTCCACTCCGAAGAGAGTAGCAGTGGGCCTTCAGGTACCAAAAAGACCAGGTGGGAGAGGACTGACTGTACAGGATGCACAGTGGAGAAATAGAACAGCTACCCTCAGTAAACAACTAACTTTTTTTTTTTTTTTTTTTTACCATTTATTGGTTCCAAATTAAAGGAAGTCTAGCCAGCTCTCCAAGCCACTCACCAGCTTCAACTTGATTGAAATGGGCTGACGTGGAGTGACAGCATTGGAAGGTGCTCACAGAGGGGATTGGGAAGGGCAGGAGCAGAGGCTCAGCACAGGCCAGGAGCCAGAGGGGGGCCCTGCAGCGAGGCTGGCAAAGGGGAGGCAACTCTTCTTTAGCCTCCAAAGGACGGCCAGAGCCGTTCTTGACCCTGCGGCTCTCGACAGGGGACTGAATGGCAAGGTGACCTTGACCTGCAAAGAGAAGGGGATTTGGAGGCTCCAACCCCATCTGCAAACGGGCTGGGAGCGACGGGCGGGAAGCAGGTCCACTGCAAGTTAAGGGGATGAGGCAGGTGCACTTGAGTGTTGCCCTCTGGGGTTTTGCCTTTTAATTATGATTTGCTCATGCTGGGCGAGATCAGCCTTGGCTGAGAAGAGTGTCCCCATGTACACCAGTGGCCCCAGAGGAAAGCCTTTCACTCGCCCCTCGGCCCTTTAACGTGCCCACTCCCAGCCAGGGCCACAGAGCATCCGGCCCTTCCCTCACAGAGCCTCAGATGCCCCGGGCTCAGAGGCAGCCCCGACCCGGGGCCACGGCTTCAGGAGCCAAACTACCGCAGGGAAGCCTTGCAGCAACGGTTTCTCTGGCAGGGACACAGACTACTTGGCGGCCTGGCAGAAGAGGAAGAACCGGAGTCTGGGAGGTAGCCCTGGCTTCTGGGCCTGGGTCATGGTTCCCTAACTTGTCCGTACGTTGGAGTCACCTGTGCAGGTTCCCAACCCACCCGTGCTGGTCTCCCCCCATACGTGGAACATTCTTGGCCTCGGCTTTCTGTGGTTTATAAGCCCTCCGGCTGATATAATGCACAGTCAGGTTTGGGACTAGCGGGTCTGGGACCCCCTCAGAGAAGGAGACCTGCTCCACACCCAGCCTCCACCCTCACCCCAAACGCACAGGACGGCTCTGTGGGGACCTCACACATTGCCGGGCAGGGACGGTCCAGCTCAGCACAACCACTTTAGCACAAAATTGTCTGAAAAAATGGATTTCAGGGCCCTGGGAAAGTACCCTCTTGCTTCCAAAACACTGCTCCCCCTCCTCCCCGACAGCAGCAGCTCCTCACTCCACAGAGAGAGAAGGCTCAGAACAGCAACGCCCTCGGGAGAAGACAGGGAGTGACTCCATCGTGTGCCCGGCCACAAGCGCCTGATCAGGAGAGGAAGGCTTAGCCATATGGCCTGCCTGTGGGAAGACTAAAGCCACGGGAGAGGGGCACTCATTTTAGGAATGAGGAAATGGGGTTTCAGAGGAGTGAGGACACCTGGTCAAAGCCTTCTGTCCAGCAGGTCAACAGGACAGCCTGTGGGCGGACAGGACGCAACCTGGCGTGGGGTGGCTTTGACTGTGGAAGGTGAGGTGCACCCCACAGGTGTCCGTGGGGGGGGTTTGTATCAGACATTATACTGCCCCCAAATGGCTTTTGGAAATATGTCGGGGCATGTTTTGATTGTTAGCTATGCCTACGGGGCTGCTGGCATTAGTGAGCAGGGGTCAGGGACGCTATCCTGTAATGTGTGGCTTGGTACTGCCTAAGGAAAATCTGTCCAGCCCCAATACCATTAGCGTCCCCTTGAGAAACACTGTTAAGCCCTGGGCTGCAGCAGCTTCTGTGGCCCTTCCTTCCCTCAGCTCATCCTAGGAAGTGTTTGCTGGCCCTGCGGTGACATCAGCGGAGGAAGCCACGGCCCCCAGTAGGTTCCAGGCGCATGAGGCCAGTGCATGGGCAGCTGGGTCTCCCACAGGCATGTGCCACATTGTCCCATTATCTGGAGCTAAGCCCTGGGTACAAGGGAGACCCCAATACCAGAATCAGGTCAGAGGGTAAAATGTCCCTTGGGCGGAATGCAGCCTGGCTTGCTCCTGCTGGGACCCTCTCTTCTGCCATCAGACCTGGACAAAGAGTCAGAAGGAATGGCCGTCTACCCCCTGCTCAGCTCAAGTGGCCTCGGTCTCCTGTGGGTGCCTTGCCGGGAGGGCTGCCCTTCCCTGAATGGACAGGATATTGACCCATGTTGCCAGGACCCCGAGGGGCAAGCCTGGGCACTGACACCACCGCCTGCTTGCTTTAGGGGGCACCCCTCTCCTCTAAATCCAAGCGTACTTATACTTCCTTGGTTTGACCGTGGGGCAAGGTTACGTTCGTGGAACATTATCAGGTAGTTAAAAAGCCTGGGACTATTTTATTCAGTGCTCCAGTCATGTGTCCGCGTGAGCTCAGTTTCCTCATCCATAAAGTAGGTGGTAACACTGCTTGACTAGTTACTGTGAGGATCAAACGAGGCTGAGTATGTAAAAGCGTGTGGCAGCCTCCAGAGCTGTGCACCAACCCCACTCTGTGCCTGGGGGAGGAGTGCTTATTTTCTCATCCTCCCAGGCTCCCAGCAGCCCCGACCTCCAGGGCCCACACCTGCTCCCCTGGGCCTGGCGGGGCCCAGCTTGCCGGCCCGCTGGCCCCTGACGACGGTCCTCCACATCCCGCCTACCTGGGGCAGGAGTGCGGGCGCCTGGCAGGGAGCAGCAGGGACATAATAGGGCAAATCTCATGATCTATTCCGTGATGCCTGTCGCCTGCCTGGGACCAGCACCCTAATTCTCTGAGAAGCAAGAGAGAGGGAAAAAACCCTACAAAAGAAATCAGCCAGGCCTGTCGGCAGTGGTTCCTGTGAGACTTTATATTCAGGGAGATGAGCTGACATTTATAGTGGGAAGTTTTATTTCTGTGGTAAATAACCTCTAATGGCGTAGGTCATTACACTAATTACAGCAGATAATTAATTTTCTAATTCTTTTTTAGGTGGCCACATATTACAGGAGGAGCATAATTTATTCCTTTTCTTCCTGGGCAGAGACGACGGGGCTCATCCCGCCACTGGGCCCCACTGGAACGCGAGAAGCACAGGGGGGGGTTGCTTCTTCGGTCCCCTGGCCGCCAGGGTGCTCCGAGAGGTTACGGAGAATTCTCCAAGCCTTCCTCTCCCATGACCCACTGTTCTCATTCAAAATGTCCTCACCACCCCCTGAGGATGACCTCCGTGAGGCCCGCCCGCTCCCCTGAGGCCTCGGGCAGGTGGGCTGGCTCGCGTCCGCAAGGCTTTGATGGGAGGCTGGTGCCCGCCCTTCGTGTGGGACACCTGGTCAAGCCGGCTGGGGGCTCACAGCCCCACCACCACCACGCTGGCTCTAAGCCACTGCATTCATGCTCCTGCCATCTGGATGCCCAGGCAGCACTTTCCATGTGACCCCGTCCGTGACCTTGGTTTGGCTCAGCTGTCAGCCCCACGGCTGAAACTCATCTTTATAGCGCTTAGCTTTGGGGGCTCCCGGGCCAGGCCCTTTGCACATGTCATCTCATTCAATTGTCAGAGGAGGTTCCAACATCCTTATCTTGGAGCTGAGGAAACTGAGGCTTAAAGAAGTTAAGTGCCTCATCCAGGATCACACACCTGGGAACATGGTGGAGCTGGGAGGGACACTGGCTCAAAGCCCGTGAATTTGCTCCTGTGTCCTAGCCCCACCGCCCGCATTCCTCTCTTTTTATCAGGCATTAGTTATCTCAGGTCCCTCCCAGACCTCAGAAGTGCCGTTTCCCAGACTCCTACAGCCCTGATCGAGACTACGGTTACTCCCCAACGGGGCCAGAGGCATCTCTGTGCCCTCCATCACCCCCTGGGTCCCCCAGAGACCGCCACGGGCTGGGCAGCTGGGATTTATCAATCACTATCCTGATACCTAAGGGGACTTATATTTTATTAAGCCTGCTTATCACGTATGTGAGGGAGACATCAGTATGTCATCATTCCATTTTCAAAGATGAGAGACTGAGGTGTTGGGGTGATGCAGCTGGGTGGCTATAAAGATAGAATTAGAATTGGATCTCTTACCCCTTGGCCAGGGATTTCCCTACCAAAACACTGGCTTACGGAACGGAGAAAAGGATGGCATGAATCCTCACAATGAATCCCCCAAAGCCACAAGGGCAGCCTCGGTTTGTTATCCGTTCACCGGGTGGAAGGCTGGACATGCCCCATGTCCTCTGGGTTGGGAATGGAGCAGGGGCGCCCGAGTTCCAGGTGGCTCTGCCTGCCTGCTTGGCCTCCTATGGAGTCAGAACTGCTGGTTTTAGAGGACAGGCCTCCCCAGCTCACCACACACCCTGCCTCGTGGATCTTGCCTGCCCAAGGCCTCCCAAGTTACCAGGACGGCACTGCTGGCCCGCCAGCTCTGAGTCCAGCGCAGCCTCTCCCCTGGGCTCCCGCCTGCCCCTCAAACACGCCATGTCGGAGGAGGAAGCTGCCGTCCCTCCCTGTCCCCTCACACAGCTCCCCCTCCAGACGCCATTCATTCACTCATCTGTTCAAAAAGTCTGCATGGGCTTGAACAGACACTTGTACCCCATATTCACAGCAGCATTCTCCAAAACAGCCAAAAGGTGAAAGAAACCCATGTGCCCTCTGGGACTCAGATAAACAGAATGCGATATATAAATATCAGGGACTAGCACTCAGTCTCACAAAGGGAAAAATTCTGATGCATGCTCAACATGGACGGACCTTGAGGACGACCTGCTAAGTGACCTAAGTCAGGCATGAAAAGACGGATATTACAGGACTCCAGTGGCACGGGACACCTGGAGTACCAACTTCAGAGACAAAGGTAGAATGGTGGATGACAAGGGCCGGAGGAGGGAGTGGGGAGTTACGGTACAATGGGCAGTTTCAGTCTGGGACGATGAGAAAGCTCTGGAGCTGGATGGTGGTGACGGTTGTACAACAGTGTGAATACGCTTCCTGCCACTGAGCTGTACAGTTAAAGAGGGTTAAAATGGCAAATTTTATGTTATGTATATTTTACCACAATTAAAAAAAAAGCCTTATTGTGTGCCTACTATGTGCCAGGCACTGCTCTCGGTTGTGGGGTCATAGCAGTGAACAAAACAGAGAACACAATCCTGCCCTCATGCAGCTTATGTTCCAGCTGGGAAGAATCAGCTGCATTTCAAGCACGAGTCTGCGCCCCGGGGAGGAGATCTTGGGGTTTTCACCTGTACGTGTCACTGTCTGGAGGGTGGTGTGGGGTATGTCTGTGCAAGGTACCTGTGGGCTGTGAGGTCTAGTTCTGGAGGCTCAGCGGTGCTGACAGGCAAGTGGCTTTGGCAAGAGAGCATCCCTGGTGCCAAGCCCCCAGGGCCCTCGGCCAGCCCAGGCTTTCTCTAATGGCCTGTGTCACTGCTGGGCTGACTGGGACAGGAAGCTCCGAGCTTGCTTCTCCTGGAGCCAGGGGACCTCAGAGCTGCTGGCCGCCTGTGCTGAGCCCTGGGCTGTGGGTGCAGGATGGGGCGGCCTGATGGCTGCCTGTTTGCCCTGAGATCTAGGACAGTACCCAAAGACCCCTGGGGGCAGAGGACAGGGCTCCCCCATCCCAGGAGGCAGCAGCCAGCGAGGCCTGGCCACAGCGATGAAAAGCCATGAGTAAGACAGGCAGGCAGAGTGCGACAGAAACTGCAAGTGATGGACAATGGGGGAGGCAGATGCAGACTTGGAGAAGGCTCAGACCTGGGGGGAAGGGGAGGGAAAGAGGCTGAAAGACAGGAGAGCCCAACACAAACCCACAGGACCCGAGAGACAGTACACAGGCAGAGGGACAGCACACTGCAGACAGCCACTGACAGTCCCAGCAGGGAAATGGCCACACTGCCCCGGCTGCCACGTGCTCCCACAGGGCACAGGGATGACACTGCCTGCTCTGGAGCCCTGTCCCCTTTCTCCTTCCAGTCCCATAACCTCTGCAAGGAGAAGGAGTGGTAGAGAGAGACAGCAAGACACCAAGGTAGTAACAGAGGAAGCAAGGTGGGCCAGCCACACTGCCTGAATGGGTCGCTGAACGCAGTCAATAAGCCTTCCTGTGGCTACCTGGCCGGACCAAAGAAAATGCACAGCTGCTCTGCTCTGCTCAGTGGCCCTGGAGAAGCACAGATCTCCACTCCAAAACCCAGCACTGACTTTTGCCATTCCAGAGAAAGGTGCTGGCCTCTCGGGCTCCCAGAATGCTCTGGGGTGTGGATGGGGGTGGCGAGGCAGAGTGGGGGAGGAGGCAGGCAGCCCACATGCCAGGTAGCCTCCCCCTGGGGACAAGGGAAGGCCTGATGGGCCTCTGCCCAAGATTACCCAGCAGGTGGAAGGCAGGGCCAGGGTCTGCAAACAGGCAGCTGGACTCCAGACTGTTCCCTCTAGGAGAAGCAGTGAGCTTTCCCTGAAGAGCATCCCCACGGGACCATTTAGGGCTGTGTGGGGGCTAGAAGCACAGTCAGATGAAGAATGCCTGGTTCAAATTGCTGTCACACTGTCCCAAGATGCGTGACCGTGAGTAGGTCGTATAACCACACTGCCTCAGCTTCCTCGTCCACAAAACTGGGATAACAGCGATTAGTACAAAGGGTGCGGAGATGAAATGAACTAGGGCACACAATGTGCTCAGAATGGTGGCTGGCACATAGTAGGCGCTCAATGAACATGAGCTATTTCACTTTGTAGGAAGGAGAGCCTTGGCATCAGAGGAGGGGAAGGGCTGGCTGAAAGAGAAGAAGGAACCTTTGGAGGACAGCTCAGGGTCCTGCCTGCGGGGACACAGGAGGAGGGCTTCCCGGAGTCTCCCGCTGTCCAGATTATCCCTGCTCCGCAGAGAAGGTGAGACTCATCTGAGAGGCTCTCCTGCAGACACCTGCCCTGGGGAGCCAGGGGACAGAGCTGGGGGAGCTCCTCCGGGGCGTCTAGAACCATGGCCTCTCCTGTTTCTACATCCCCTGTTCCCTAGGAAGCCTGAGAGGAGACCACGGGCTGCAAGCCCAGCACATCCCAAACAACCCTTTCAGTGTCCTCTCTCCCCTGGATTCTAGAACTCTGGGCAGCCCGGGTCTCAGAGGTCAGAGAAATTAGTTCAGTTCAGCCTGAAGGGCAGTCTCTTTGGGGACATTTGCATTTTGAAAGAAGCCCAGAGGGAGAGAACAATGCTTAGCAGGGAAGAATATCAGACTTGGAGGCAGGCAGATATTTCAGTGAGCCTGTGTGTGTGCCTGTGTGCCCGTGTGTGCATGTCTTTGCGAGTGTGGATGTGAGTGTGCCCTGTGACGTGTGTGTATCTGTCAGTGTGGGTGCATGGGTGTGTGTGCAAGTATGGGTGTCCATTATTCCTCAAGCTAACTGTCTGCCCATATAACCATCCAACCATCCCCACTTTTGAGCCCTTTACTTGGGCCAGGCCCTGTAAAGCTAAGCTCTGGGGTGACAGAGGACAGCAACCTGGTCTCGGTCCCCAGGGAGACGCCCCATTAGTAGCGGAGGGAAGGTCTACAGACAGGATCCCCCCTTAGTCACAGGCTTACAGCAGAGCAGGAGCAGATCCTCTCACTTGCAGCCCAGAGAGGGCCAGTGACTGGCCCTGGAACATCACGGACTATTAGAATTAGGAGGGACTTCTGCAGTAAACTAGCTGTAGCCTCCATCCTATAAAGGAGTATCTTGCACAACCTTGTTATCAGAGGCTATCCACATGCTGTCTGAGATGCTCCCAGGGATGGGAAGCTCACCACCTCTCCAGGGAGGCCACTGAGTTTTCAGCTCTGGCTGCTGGGTGATCAGTTCTTGCCAACCCCTCACGCCTCAGCTCTGGTCTGCCTTCTCCTAGGCCCACAGGCAGCTGAAGGTGGGGATGATATTCTCTCAAAACCCTCTCTTCTAACCTCTGTTCCCATGACGAGTTTCTGGTCCCTCCCCAGCCTGAGCCCACAGCCCAGGGTGGAGAAGGCCATCAGAGGGATTTGTTCTGGCAGCTGGGACGCTGTCAGCCAATTTGGTCAAAACACAAGTGCTTATAAAGTCACTCTGGAGTGTGGCCAAGACTTGCATTGAGTTTTACAACACTTGACACCTAGAGCCTCCCCAAATCCCCCTCTGGAGTAGGGTTTTGTTGAAAGGAATGAGCCCAAGAATTTTCCTTATTCAAAAAATTCAGGCTTGTATGGGTCTCTTTCCCTTTGATTTCTCCATATGTAACAATGGTACTAATTCACTCATAATAATAATAACCATTTATTAAGCATTTATTATGTGCCATGTACCATGAAAAGGGCTCTACATGTATTATCTCATTTAATTCTCCCAACAAAGCTAGGAGGTAGACGACATCCTTTATGAAAGAAAAGGAAACTGAGGCTCCCAGGAATTAACTTGGCTACATTTACACAATGTGTGAAAGGTAAGTAACTTCAGAGCAGAGTTCCTAACCGTGAGGACGCACAGCCTCTCAGGACAGGGCTGGTCTGTGGGGGGCTCTGAGGGTCTCACCAGCCCCAGGACACTACCACCTTGCCCTTCTGCCTTCTGGTCAGAAAAGACAACACAGACCAAGATCTCTTTATGGCCTGGAATGCGGGGTGACACTCTAGCACTAAGGGCAGGTTGCTGGGAACAGTGCATGATGCTCTGTGGCCCTGGGAACCCAGGTGCCCGCTGGCTGAGAAGTCACACCCACTGCCCAACCACACCAGCCTGGCTCTGGCCACCCTTCTCTGAGGGAGATTCTTCTTCTCCCGCTAAAAACCCGTCCCCCAGGGCTGGAGGGGTAGGGAGGAGACGGCCCCAGCTAAATCCAGCCCTTGTTCTCTGTTGGTGCAGAAGGAGGGCCGAGCACTGTAAAAACTGGGTTAAAAATGGCTTGGCTGTACCTATCTTATCTGCTTTACGCTGAAAGCCTCCAGCGCGTGGCAGGTTCTCACGCAGAATTTTCCTTGCTAATCCCCCTTTGTTAGCTCTGATACTGACATTGCCATACTAGCCTCATCTGGGCGATTTGAGAGGGATCACAGACCCTCAGTCCTTCAGCATGTGAGAGAAGAATGTTTTCTTAAATCAAATTTTACACAGACCTGTTTTCAAAAATAATCAAAGTGCAAATCCCTCCTCAGGATTGAAGTGTGGGGGGAGACACTTGTCTCTTCAAAATGCCATGTGGATCGGAAGCGTGTCCTCTTGGAGGGCTGAGGCGAAGGTGCAGAGCCACCTGGCTGATTAATGGCACTGACCCCTCACGTACTCCAGCCTTCTGCACTTGCTAAGTGGGGCGCTGTGATAGGAGGTGGGGTGCTGAAGCTTTGGCATGATTTGGCATTGACTGGGACCCTGCTCTCTGAATGCTACCATGAGCAAGGCAGGAAAGCAATGGAACAGATTCAAATTCCATTTCAATATATAGTAATAACCCATCATGTCCCATGCACCATGCTGGGCATTGTGGGAGCACAGTGGTGACTCAGCTTTCACCCTTGCCTTGAGGAAATCACAGTCTAGCAGAATCTTGAACGGGGCTATTGATGGAGCCGCAAGTGACAGGGAAAGAGATTATTCTGCTACCTCAGAAGGCTTCCTGAATAGGTGGGGGAACGTGGATGGGGCTGGGAACTTGGATGACTCAAAACATTGTCCCGTACTGAGCAGAAAGGGCCAGCAGGGACCAGACAGACCACCTCCGGGCTGTGTCGCTAGCTGTGTGACTTCTGGTGCACGCTACATCCACCCAGCCTCCGCTTCATACTGTGGCATCAAACCACAGTGTACTCCCCTTCTGCCTGGCTTGGCAGAACAGGCCATCTGGAGGGTCCCTTCAGCTCCCGCATGAGGCTTTAGAAGGTCAGGAAAAGGTAACAGATGATTCAAGATGCTGTGGGCCTGTGGGTTTAATCCAAGTTGCTCAGGGCCTTGGAGTCAGCCTGGAGGCTCTGCTGGCTGGAATTTGCATTAGTGATTTCCCCTTCATGCTCCTGCGGTAGGAACGGATCAGCGGGGCCCAAGGTGCAGGTCCTCTTCCCTCCTGTCAAGCCCTCCTGACTCGGTCCCACCGACTAGTCAGGAATCTGAGCCCCCTGCCCCTCAGGGCTACCTTCATAGTGGCAGGTCACGGATCGGAGCTTGGTAAGTCAGAAGGCCCCACTAGTCACAGGGCCTGGGCTTTCCTTTCCTGGTCCCAGAGGGACCTGAGGCCGGGTGCCTCGCAAGAGCCAAGGCCTCTGGCAATAAATGGGCCTTGAGATCAGATGTTGTCTGTGACGCTGTGCTCTGGCCGGACCCAGGGAGCAGGGTGCCAAGCCACAAACCCTCTCCTCCCTCACTGGCACTGCCCTGCCCTCTGCCTATTAAGTCTCCGACGGGCTGCTCAACAGTGAGCAGATGGCCCTTTGCGGGCTGATTAAGGGTTGGGGTGCAGCCCTGGGGTTACTGGAACCTCAAGCTGCTCTCGATGCATAACCCCAGCGTTTCCTTCCTGAGCAATTCTGCTCTTCGGTGTTCTGCAGCCACATGATCACCCTCGGGTTGGCGCCCAGGAGGAGGAGGAGAGGGAGAGGGGCAGGGGATGGGGAGAGAAAGCCCCCACTCGGTCTGCGAGTTCTTTCCAGGCAAATTCCGTTTGACCATTTCATCCCTGGCTGGTCAGGAATTCAGCGAGCCGTGGGCTGTCCTTCCACAGAGCCAGAATCACGGGTATCCGAGGGGAATGTACCAGTGGCTGGGTTTTATGGCTTCAAATGCAGAACTTCCCAATGTTCTTTATTTATTTTAAATTCTGTGACTGGCTTGTCAATGCCCCCTTTCCCAGGGTGGCCCCAGGGCTCAGGAAAAGGATGGAGATGAGCCTCAGACTCGTTCTTGTCTGGGAGAGAATGGGGGGCGGGGGGGGTTCTGGAGAAGGGAGAGAAGGAGCATCTGCGATCCATCGTGGTGGGAAGTAGGGAGAAGAGCATGATTTATGGGAAAAGAAAGGGGAGAAAGAGGAACCCACCCTTACGATGCGCAAAAGAGGATGTGAGGATGTAGCAAAGGTACAAGTTGGGCGGGAAATGGTGTGTTAGCCAAAACTGGGTTAGATCTCGGGAATCTATGGAACAGGGTGATAACTGAGATCTAGATTATTTAAACGACTTGTCCAGGGGTTGAATCCCACTCCCACGACCCTGGTCCCTCCTTCCTTCCCTGCCCCTTCCAAAGAGTAGCCACCCAAACTGCTCAGATGCAGGGGGTCTGGTCCTTTCTCTTCGGTGTGCCCCAAAATCACCTCGGGACTGACAGCCAGTCCCCAAGCACTGCTCCCTGAAGGTGGGGGCCCAGCAGGGGGAGGAGGCAGAAAAGGGAAAGGTCAATGTGATAACAGCGGAGCCCCGCTTTTGAATGAGTTAAAACCGAGTCCCTCGTCGGCATTAAGGCTGCACTGAATAAAATTACACCCAGGTTTCTCCCGGCCAGACATTTGGGGAATAGGTGAGTATTTTCAAGCATCCCTTTTTAAGAGTGAAGCGGCAAGTTTCATTATCATATTTTAATTAAAAGGAAAAAATCCTATTAAACAATTCCCAGTGTACTGGGATTAGCAAAAACCAGCACCTGAGACCCAGCAACACAGCATGTAGGAGCGCACGAGCCAGACTTACTGCCTCAGAAATTATCTGCACACCTGCCCCTCCCCTCCAGCTAAGTGAGTGGTTTCCTGCAGGTTCCTTCCCACGCAGGCAACCGCAGGAGTCCTGCGTGCCTCTCAGTCCCTGAGGCCAAGAGTGGAAGCCACAGCCCCCCAAACTTGTTGGAACCCCCGAAGCTTCCTCCTCAAAGCTGTGCTGGCAAGAAAGCTGGCTTTAGAATCAGGCAGTCCTGAACTTAAGACCCAGTGTTTCGCCTTCCTAGCTGCGTGGCCCTGGGTTGTTCCTTCGATTTCTCTGAGCTTTAATTTTTTAATTTGTAAGATGTGAATTTCACATCTACTTTGTAGTATTGTTGGAAGGATTAGAAATTATGTATGAATACAGGTGCCTGGCACAGTGCCTAAGTAATAGTAAAGAAATGGGAAGAGGCCTACTGTTAATTATTGTTCTGTTTGTAGACAACACAGAGGAACTACTTCTAGAGGTTCTAGATACCACACACCTTGTTCCATGAGCACGAGTCCATGCTGGTCTCTCTAATCAACCATGTCACAGAAGGTGGGGGTGACACTTCCTCTTGCTTCCTGGCCTTTGCATATGCTGTTCCCTGCCTGGGAACCCACTTTCTATCCTCACATCCCTACCTACTCTGCGGGGTTAACTCCCATTTATCTGTCAACTCTGCATTTGGAAGGCGCTTCTTTGGAGAAACCTTTCCATCTGGGGTGGCGGCCTGTCCCCCATGTCACTGCAATTTTAGGATCCACCTAGATCAAAAGCATCTGCATTGCCTTTCTAAAGGTCTGGAATCCTCCTTTGAGACTGTGAGCCCCTTAAGAGCTGGAACCAGGCCTTGTGCACTCTTGTGTCTCCCACATCCCTGTATGTAACAGATGCTCAGTAAATAAGATACATGCATGCAAATGAGCTATAACCAGATACCAAATGCACCAGGAAAGTAGCAATAGAAGTGACAAGTTCACATGCAAACAGCTCAAGGGTCTTACCAGAGGCACATGTGGAGAGAACAACATGCCCCCAAAAGCCAATGCAATGTTCCATTAACAGAGAAATAATCTCCATCAGCAAGGGAGGCTCTGCTCCCCCTGCATGGGTAAACCACAGCCAGGGTGATGGGTGCCATTCCAGGCCCCTCTTTTAAACACCCACCTACGTGGCAGAGCCCATTCTGTCAAGACCACTCTGCATGGGGAGGGGAGCCTCACATACTGAGACATGGCTGAAGGGCAGAGGACGCTAGCTCAGCAGGGGTGGGTTCGGGCCTCTCCCAATGGCTCTTCCGGCTGAGCTCTCATGGGGCAAGGTAGGAACCATACGAGTTCTGGGTGACTCCGGAGAGAGACCTCAAACCAATCAGCGCACCTTACGGAGAGGGAGATCTGGTCTCGCGTGGGGTGACCAACCATCCCCAGCAGAGGACTAGCTCAGTTTTATCACTGAAAGTCCAACATCCTGGGAAACTCTGTAGTCCTAGGCAAACCCCTCTGCCCCTCCAGCGCGAATCTTTGGGTCTCTATGAACTTACCTATTCTGGACATTATGTATAAATGGAATCATACAATATGTGGTCTGTTTTGACTGGCTTCTGTCACTGAGCCTAATGTTATCAAGGTTCATCTATGTTGTAGCACAAATCAGTAGCTCATCTGATCTTACAGCTAAATGATATTTGTATGAATAGACCACCTTCCTTATCACTTAGTTGCTTTGTTAATGGGCATTTGGGGGTCCCTATCTTTGGCTATTATGAACAATGCTGCTAGGCACATTCATGTACAAGTTTTTGTGTGGCTATATTTCCATTTCTCTTGGTAGGTACGTAGGACTGGAATTGCCGGGCATCTGGTGTTTCTTGTTTAAATGTTTGAGGAACTGTCGGACTGTTTTCCAAAGAGGCTGCTCTGTGTTACATTCTCACTGGCAACAGAGGAGGGTTCCAAGTTCTCTGCATCCTTGGCGTCTGTTATCTGTGGGGGGAAGTGCGGTCACCCTAGTGTGTGTGGCTGCTGTGTTTTCACAGGCGGGGCCCTGGGGCGGTGAATGAGGCTGCCTGCGAAGTGGTGAGACCCTGGCAGCACAAGTATCCCGACAGAGCTCGGTGAGCCTAGGGAAGGGCTGCCTGTGGAGGGGGCAGTCGGATGAAAACGGCTCTAAAAGCTTGGCTTTGTCGCCCTACTCTTGGGGCCGAGGGTCTTGGGGGAAGGCTCAGGACGGGGGACAGGTGGTGAAGGAATTGGAAGGGAAGCGGGAAGGAGGGTGCAGAGGTGAAGCTTGCTCCATCCCGAGAGCGCTGCAGGAGGCAGAAATGGCTCTGGTGTTGCTAGCAGGGCCTGTGCTGCAGCCCAGTGTGGGAGAACAGGCCGTGGCTGCAGAGACTCTGGAAACGCAGCCACCCCCTGCCCTCGCCTCCGCCCCCATGCCTCCTGTGCTGTCTTCGTGGGGCTGTGTGTCCATCTGCTCTCTCCCTTGGACACCTGGCCTTTCTGTTTCTGTCACGTCACCACAGAAGGGACTTTCAGTTACCTAGGAATGTTCTCTTGTGGAGGAGAAGTGAGTGGGTGAGGCAGGCTGCTCTGAGTTGCCTGGGTGGCCAGCGGAATGGCCCTGGCTGCTTAGCGCTCCCAGGCAGCCTCGGAGGCGGGGCCGCATCCATCCCGCTGTCTGCGCTAGAGCAGCGGCAGGGCCTTGGCTCAGTTCTCAGGGCCGGGGAGCTGGCTCTCTCCCTCCTCATTTCTCCTCACCCCACTCGTACATAAAGAACCCGGCCCACCGATGGCCAAGGCAGCCTGCACAGCTGTTGGCAGCTCGCTGTGACTGTCACCCACGACAAGGTGCGGAGAGCCCTGACCTGTGCCATCTTGTTTACCTTTAGGAAAACCATGGGAAGGGAGCACTAGGAGGGATATCGCTTTTACCGTGCCGATGGGCCTCAGTTTATCTGAATGACTTGCTCTGCCACAGTCAGAGCCCAAAGCCAGCCTCTGGGTCTGGTCCATTCATACCCTTTCCAATTGCTCAGGCCAAAAACCTGGGCACCACCCTTGTCTTCTCTGCCATTGCCCCTCTAGCTCGTCAGGAGATCCTGTTGGTTCTGTCATCAAAATATGTCTGTAATCGAATCACTTCTCAACTCCCCGGCGGGGCTCACAACACCATTTCCCTCACCTGGGTGACTACAGGCCTCGTCCCTGTTTACCTGCAATCCCCACCAGCCTCGGTGAACAGCCCAGGCACGCTTCTGCTTTTCCTCTGCGTCTGTGTCCACCCCCAGGGTCTGCTAGCACAGTGCAGGGCCCAGAGCTGCATCTCACTGAGACATGCCACTTAACAGAACTGGGAGGAGGGTTGTTTCCTGCTCCGTGTATGTGTGCACACAGGACCCATGAGCACATACATATGTGCTCTGGCTTCAACCAAAATAATACAAAACCAGGCATATGGCCATAACTCCTGTCAAAAGCTTATTTGTTTTACCTTTATTTTTAGAGAGAGAGGGGGAACACATACATTGCATTCTGTAGCAAGTAGGTTAGAATCACCCCAACTAGCAAGATGAGATTGCATGTTTCCAGTAGGGGCAAGGCCACATCTCAGTTCCCCTGTCCTTCTGCCAAGTAATTCGGGTCTGATTGGATGCCAGGACTGGGAACTACTTGACCCAAGGTTCCAAGTCAGAGATCACTTGTGACTCAAATGGCTGAGTGTCACCTTCTTCCCACTCCTAACAAAAGCTGCAGGGCTGCTGGGAAGCCGGCAACCCCAGCCTTAGCTCTTTATCTCTCAAGTCTGATTTTAGCATCCTCTGTGATCACATTAGTGCAAGAATGCCTCTTATGGTTAATCGTCTGCATCCAAGATGAGGCTATAACGACCTCCCTGCTGTCTGTGCACGCACCCAGCCCCTCTCCAGAGTCTGTGCACACACTCAGCCCCCTCCAGAGTCTGTGCACGCATATACCCAGTCCCCATCCAGTGACTGTGCATGCACACACCCAGGCCCCTCCCGAGTCTCTGCACACACTCAGCCCCCTCCAGTCTGTGCACCCATATACCCAGCCCCTCTCCAGAGTCAGTGCATGCACACACCCAGCCCCCTCCAAAGTCAGTGCACGCACACATCCAGCCTTCTCCAGACTCCGTGCATGCACACACCCAGCCCCCTCCAAAGTCAGTGCACGCACACACCCAGCCTTCTCCAGAGTCCGTGCATGCACACACCCAGCTTTCTCCAGAGTCCGTGCATGCATACACCCAGCCCCCTCCAGAGTCAGTGCACGCACACACCCAGCCTTCTCCAGAGTCCGTGCATACATACTCCCAGCCCCCTCCAGAGTCTGTGCACGCACACACCCAGCCCTCTCCAGAGTCTGTGCACGCACACACCCAGCCCCCTCCAGAGTCTGTGCACGCACACACCCAGCCCCCTCCAGAGTCTGTGTACACACCCAGCCCCCTCCAGAGTCTGTGCACGTCTGTGTACACACCCAGCCCCCCTCCCAGAATATGTGCATGCATATACCCAGCCTCCCCGCCCCCTGAGCAGACACCCACTCTGCCTCCACACAGAGCTGCATGGGAAGGTAGCAGCCTGCTCATGTGACCTGGCTAGTGGGTACTGCTGTGGAGGCTTAATTGCCTAGGAAGGGCAGGGAGGGTATGGGGTCAGCATCAGCTCCAGAGTGACAGGTTAGAACCTCCTTAAACTCCCAGACAGGAGGGCACTGAGACTGGAAGAGGGAGACAGACTTGCAGGAGAGGGAAGAGGCTGGGGCTGGGGACAATGACAGCAGTGTCACTGATTGCTGATTCTGCCCTAGGACTCGGAGGGAACCGAGGCTGAGGGTAGGACCTTGCTCTGTACCCAGGCCTATGCCCCATTCCAGGGCCTGCCACCCTCACGGAAGCAGAGATGAGCAATTACTGCACAACACTCACAGTGAGGCCCTTCATGCACTGTAAAGAAGTATCATTGAATCTGTTTTACCAACAAGGCAAACGGAGGCTCAGTGGCCTCATGTTACGCGCCTGATAAGTGGCAGAGTTGGGATTCTATGCTGTGTCTCTTCGGCTACACCACCATGCCTGCCCCCAGTACCTTTCCCCACTCCACCAGCCCCTCCTCTGAACCCCCATTGTGCTCACTCCCACCCCGCACTCCCCTTTAGCTCTTATTATTGCTCTTGAACTTGTTCTAGTTTGCAACCCCCACCCTTAACCCCACCGGATCATAAGCTCCGATGGGCAGAAATCACGGCTTGGGACCCTGCTGTATCCGAGTCTCTAGCACACTTCTGGACACCCCTGTGCTGTTCACTAAGCAGATTCAAGGGCTTAAAAAAACAGCAATCACCCAGGGCCAGATGGTACCAGCCAGAGCGGCCCAGGGCCAGCCCAAAGTCGTGCAAGTGGGAGGCGTCAGCCAGATTTTACCCCCGTTCCCTCAGTCCCCGGGGCGTCCCAGGCACCCCCAGCCTGGCAGGAGAGCGCACGGGCACGGTCCACCCTCAGCGGGGCTCGATCATCTCCCGGTGGCTGGGGCCCCCGGCACACTACTTAACCTCTCTGAGCTGTGT
The DNA here is from genome assembly GCA_029783875.1 of Phataginus tricuspis. NCBI lineage: Eukaryota > Metazoa > Chordata > Mammalia > Pholidota > Manidae > Phataginus > Phataginus tricuspis. The sequence continues at coordinate 13,995,467 of JAQQAC010007117.1, read as the reverse complement.
GATTAAAAGGGAGTACACGTCCAGACTCAACAGGGCAGTTATAAGGATGAAAAGCAATGTGTTTAATATTGGGAAAATTTGAATACGGGTCGTGTATTAGATGAGATACCAAGTCATTACTGTTCATTTTGTTAGGGTGATAATAGCAGTATAGTCAGGGAAGAAAAGGTCCATATTTTATATGAATGACTCCTGACACACTTAGGGGTGAAATGTTAAAATGTCCTGTGTTTGTTTTAAAATAACTCAGCAAAATTAAAAATCAAACAAACAAGAAGGTGTCAGATGAGGTCAGCAGCTTTTGCCGCTGCTCCATCAGAGCGGAGGGCCTGGGAACAGCCCTCGACGGTGCTGTCACCTGCCTTCCGTCTCCGACCCTTGGCCCAGGACAGCCTTCCCAACCCAGGTTGCCAAAACCGTCCTGTGTTCAAGCTTGGGAGATGCGGTCTCCTCCGGGAGGCCCTCAGGGAGTGCCGAGAGGGAAGCCTGGACAGTTTTCCCCGTGTCCTATTCGGAAATGCAAGACTCTTTCATTTGCCCCTGTTTCTTGCACTGCTAAAACTTTAACTCTCAGCCTGCAGGGTTTTTGGACCTTGCCTGCGGTATGCTTGCTAGCTAGTTCTGAGTCTGACTCTATCCACCCAGCGTTCTCTTTGTATCTGCTGGTTTCCATGTAGTTCCCTTTGAAGCTTTTATGGGGCCAGTTTAAGATTGAGAGAGAAGTGTGACTTCATGCGAAAGCTTGTAAATTTAGGTAAGATCTAACCCCTAGAGTTGGGATAAGCTGAAAACATCAATAGCTTCTGAAGGGGTTTAGCTCATGTCACGATGTCCGACTATGATGGATAATTGAAGAGAACCAAAGCGACTGTGTGTATCAGACTGCTTGCCTGTGGATGTGGAGGGCAGCACACCCCATGCCCCCCAGTAAACACTCGCACGCCTTTTGTTCCACACGCCCACTCTCTGGGGTCGGTGTTGGGGAGGAAAATTCAACCCTTGCCTATGAAGTAGGTCCCTTGCTGCAAAGTTACCTTTCAACTCTCTAGGGGGTGGGGACTCTGTAGGCCTTTCACTCAGCCAAGGAGAGCTGCTGGATTGCTTTTTCAAGATGGACCCTTCCTGCTCTCAACCTGGACTATGCCTTGGGCACTGACCCCGCCTCTTACTTCCTGCAGGGGAGGGCTCGGACACCGCCCCACTGCATGGGGACAATGCCTGGGTAGCTGTCCATGCACGCTGTCCACCTTACTTTTCTTGCCCTTCAGCAGGATCAGCATGCCCTCACCAACCTCCGCTCATGTGATCCTCACTGGCACCCTTGGGGTGAGCTGGACAAGGGTTATTTGCATTCCAGGAAAGAAGTTTGAAAGCAGTAAGCCCAGTCCACAGGCAGAAGGTGGGCAGGTAGCAGAGTAAAATGTCATGTGCAAGCCTGTCCAGGTGGGGGACATGGAGAGAGGCTCCCTTGGGCTGTTACACACACACTGATGTGGAGGCTGGCTGGACACCTGCGGGCTCCCCCACTTCCTTCCCCACGAGCTTTCGTTCTCTGTGGCCACAGCTCCTCAGTGGAAGCCTGCAAGGATGGGCTGCGTGGGGCCCACGATCCCGCCCTGTGCTCACTGTCCCCAGGTCTGCCTGAGCCCTCGACTTGCACACTTCCTCTGCACTGAAAGAAACACACTGGCCGGCACACCTCCCAGGGCTCACACAGCTCCATGTGACTTTAGATGCCAGGGTGCCGGCCCCCATCCACTCCGACCCTCGTCTTGAAGGCCAGAAACCTAAAGGCCAAGCGGAGAGAGACTTTCCAGGGCCTGCCTGGTTTTCCAGGCAGTGCCCACTTGTCCTGAGAGCCAAGGGCGGGGCTGGGCCGGCCTGGACAGCACGTCCCAGGACTTTCCAGCTCCAGCCCGGGCCACCAGGGTGCTACGCTCCCTCGGTCATCTGTGCTGCACTCAAAAATCTCCCTCCACACTGCTTTCCTTCCCTAAATCGAGCCCATTTAGAAAGTTTTCTTTCCTCTCCCCACTGAAGACATCCATCACTTTCCCAGAGAGGCGAGGTGGCCACAACTCCTTCCCCGGGTTTATTAAATACGTTCAAGAGCCTATTTGTAGCTGTCGTGGGGAAGCTGAAGGGGGAGGCTGGGAGTCCTCTCAGCCGTGCAGCCTGCATCTCCACCTCCGGCTTGGGGATCCCCTCTACAAATGTTTCTCCATAACAGGCAGAGCTAAAGGGGCACCCCAGCTCCAATGCTATTGGCCTCGCTCTCAAACAGCGCCAGGGGACCACAGCGGGGTGGCCGAGGACAGAGCCCACCGAGCAGGCCACCCACATCCCCTGCACCGGACCCTACCTCAAACAGCGCGCTGAAGAGGAAATGCATTCCCACTCTGTCTTAGATCCTACGGGGCCACCTCAGAGTCACAGACCGGGCCTGGGAATCCTTGGTGTGGGGACAGGGACTCCCCCCCTCATGTGGGCTGTCCCTGCTCCGTCAGGGCTCAGGTTCACAGAGAGGGATGCTGCTTGAAAGCACCCTCCACATGTTGGTTCACAGTGGAACGTGGAAGGGAAACATTTTCCATAGAAGCCTGCAGGGCTTGCCTGGCCCTGCCTGGCCCCAGGAAGTTTGGGGTCTTTATAGGACTTCAGAGGCCTTAGAAACTCCCTCCCCCATTTGATGGTCATTATATAACCAACACCTGTGTACCCACTACCCAGTTTTAACAAATCCTAATAGCTCGAGTGATTTCTATTTTCAGATATGGTATTAGCTGCTATAGGGTTAACTGAATTTTTATAGCCCTTTTCCAGTGTAAAATCATTTCACTCTTTTCAATAAAAGTACTTCATTTAATATATAACCAGGATTTAATTTTTAGACTCTGGAAGATCGCATTTAAATACATTCAAAATCAAGGGGGAATAAAAGCCCTCTGTCAGACCATGGGTCCTGATTTTTGGTTGGAAAAATAGTCTCTGTAGCTGATTGATGGCTTGACCTGATCGGAGGCGAGGGAAGATGCCACAGATTCCCAGACTCTGGAGAGCTGGGATCTCAGAGAAATGCTTTCCTTAGAGGTTTCAAGATGGACCCCCACCCAGCATGTATGATGGGAAGGAGGAGCCTGAGAGGGAGGGGGCAAGGGTGGGAAGTCCCACCTCGGGTGGGCCTGCCGGGTCCCCCATCCTGTGTACAGTCTCTCCTCGCCACCCCATCCCAGTACATTTTTTCTCTCCCCCTCTTGCTGGCTCAGCTTCCAGCTACTGCAGCTATTTCTTACCTTATAGCTCCTATTTAGCATCTACTATGTGCCCCTGTTAAGGTGCCAACAGGATGTTAGCTCAGAGAGCTAGAGCCACTCCTACCAGCTCAGGGAGCCCACTGTGCCTCTTGTCCCAACTCTTCATTCAGTGACATCATGTTGTTAGCTTGCAGTTGGCCAGGGTGGAAGTATTTATGCCACGAAAATCAATCCATAAACCCTACGCACCAGAGCTTCCCCTCTCCCTGAGAGCCGGTTGTTAACCATTTGCCCGCACACCACTGGTATTAACCGTTCCAAGAATATCTGCATTCAAGAGGTCTCCCAGAGAAGAAAAACACTTAAGCGCCAAAGGAATGTATCACAAATGGTCAAATTTCAGATGGGACTGTGAGAAGAGTCCCACCTCAGCAAAGTGGCGCCTTGTGGCTAGACAGGCCTGGAAGGGACCCTCTCTGATCCACTCATGCTCAAAAGCAGAACAGAGTCCAGACAGGCAACGAGACCTGCCCAAGGTCATGCAGCCCACTAACAACAGAGGGGTTTCACAGCGCACAGCTTCCTTCCCTGCACTCTTACACTGTGGCTCCGTCCTGCACCCGCTTCTGAGCCCGCTCTGCGAGAGGCGGGCGCTCACCCGAGTCAGGGCCCAGATGACTTGGGCAAAGGCAGAGAGATGGGAGGCCTGAGCGCTTCCGGGCCCCTTGGGCTCACCCTGCTTTCCCAGGAAAGGGCCGGGAGTCCAGCAGGCACTTAGCAAACTCTTGAATGGAACCCGGCGGGCAGTGGAGGGGTGATCTGGGCAGGAGTCCGGCTCCCCCGTTGCCACGAGGTGCATAAGCCCACTCAGCTCTGGGGATCTAATTTAAGGGCCAGGCCACAGGGCACCAAGCTGCTCCAGGGTCTGTCACTTGGTCTGGCCTTCGCAGAAGGGGCTTTTCAAGGTCAGAGAGCAGCTGAAGTCTCCAGAAACCTAGGTGTAGAAGGACAAACAGACAAGGGAAGGGAGATGGGGAGAGGAGTCACTCTGGTGGGTGGAAAGCAGAAGAGGCGCCTTAGAGAAGAACGCACAGAGAAGTGGAGGAGGGGAGGGTGCAAGACTGGGGGTGTCCACAAGCGGGGCAAGGGAGACTGTCCCCAAGGAGCCGTTCCTGACCTGGCCTCTGCTCAGACCTCCACCCGCTCCCCGTGGCAGCATGGGTAACCCTGTGGCCCACACAACGTACATGACCCTGTGGTAAAAGGTGCCCTAACTCAGGTGCTGTGGCCCAGAAGCAGCCCACCAGGTGGCCGTGACTTCCAGCCCGGCAGAGGCTGACACCCACAGTGACCACCCTGTCTCCAGCCCCCTCAGCCCTCTCCCTGCCAGTGCCATCTGTGCCCGCCATCACGCACTTGCCCTCTGCCGGGGAGCTGCCGTGGCCTGGAAAGCAGGAGGGCTGGCTTTCTTGCCCAGCTGTGAATCCCTGGGGTGACTTAGTTCCACTCTGGAAACCCAGGGAAAGGGGGGACAGGGGCTGCTGGGCTCCCCCAGAGGGGCGGGCTCAAGGTCGAGTCGGCAGCCATTCCCTGAGCCCAAAGCCCTTTCTGAAGGACCCAGAGCAAAGGGGATCTGCTTCCCTGCAGTTCACCTTGGCCTGCCGCTCAGGGGCTGGGTTCAATCCCTGTGTGCCAGCAGGAATCAAATGTGAGTGAAGAAGGGAGAAAGGACCTAGAGGGTGGAAGCCACAGACCCCGGCGAGGTACAAGGCACAGGCTTTGGGGGCAGGCAGACACTGGGGTCGTGGCGGCTCAGCCCCTTCACCCCAGGCCACAGAGTAACCCAGGTGTGACTCACCTTCTCTGCAAGATGCAGACAGTTGTGGCAGCTCACCTGTGGTTGTGGGAGTGAGAGAGGAATAGCACCCAGCCAGAGGCCTGGTGCAGACCCACCCTGGTAGCTGCGGGGGTAGACCAGACGCCAAGGTAGCCTCCAGAGACGGGGTGAGTCTCTGCAGAGCCAAACACTTGGCGGTTTCTGGGAAGGCGAGTATCTGCTACTAAGATCATACCAAGGCGGGGGTGTGAGGTTCCCACAGGCTCCAGCTGAAGCCGTCTGGGAGCAACAAATGACAACAGGTTCTTGACTGTTCCCTGGGCCAGGAGTCACCCCTCCTGCTTTCCATACACCATCTCTGCCGCAGACCCTGGGGAGAAGCCCTTCCCTTACGACTCCTCTCCCCAGCCCGGACAGGCTCTCCCTTTCTCCCCTACTCCTGCTCCTCCAGACACAAAGGTTGGGCCCTATCAGCTTTGGCCTACTTTACCCTTTATTCCCCGGGGTCTCTGGGCCCGGGCCTGGCACCTCTGCCCTCCTCCTGGGCCCACCGCACCTCCCACCGCACCCGGGGCAGGCTGGGGCCCTCTCCTGCCTGCCCCTCCTCACTGATCTCCCTGCTCTGGGCCCGACCCCCTCAAGCTCCTGGCTCAGTTTATCGTGAGAGCAATTGTCTTAAAATCCCGCTGGTTAAAACCCTTCCCAGTGTCTGCCAGAAAGTGTACGTATTCCTTGGTCCTAAATTTGCCCCCAGTACCTTTCTGGACCCGTCTCCCAGTTAGCACTCTCTGACCAGGCCCAGGGAATTCTCCCCTTTGGGACTTCTGCTCCCTCCATCCCACCCCCGGGAGTCCTTCCTCCTTCCCCTGCCTTCACAGAACACAGACCTCCCGGGAAGCCCTCCTAGGTGGCCCCTCACCAGAGCCCCATGCCTGGTTCATCCTGCCCCTCATCTGGCTGGAAGGGCGTCTTGGAAAGGGCACCCAAAAGGGGCCTGATACCAGGATGACTTCTGGAAGGCTGGACACAGTGCTCTCTAGAAGGGTTCCAGTTCCCTCTCCTCCAACTCACTCAGCCACCAGTTGGCCTAAATCAGCCTTGTCCCATCTCATCCTCAGCTCCCCACAGATGCCCTAGCTAGCTTGCAAGACAGGTAAGGATGTAAGAGATCATTAGTGTTGGTGAGGCTGTGGGGAAATCAGAACCCTCATACAAAGCAGAATGGTGCAGCTACTTTGGGCAACAGTCTGGCAGTTTCTCAAATGGTTAAACATTTGAGAAACTGTTGACCCAAGAGAAATGAAAACATATGTCCACATAAAAATGTATACATAAATGTTTTATAGCAGCATTATGCATAATAGCCAAAAGATGGAAACAGCCCAAATGTCCATCAATGGGTAAATGGATAAATGAAATGTGGTATACCCATACAAAGGAATATTATGCAGCAATAAAAACAAAGGAAGTGCTGACAACTGGCTACAATATGGACAAACCCTGAAAACCATGTGGAAGAAGCCAATTCAAAGGACACATATTACAGGATTTCATTCAGGTGAAAAGTTCAAGATAGGCCAACCTATAGAGATAGAAAGTAGACTGTTGGTTGCTTAGGACTTGTGGAGATTGGGTGGTGGCTAGGGGATGCTAGCTGGAAGGTAGGGGGCTTCTTTCTGAGGTGACCGAAATGTTCTGAAATGGCAATGATGGTTGCATGTATCTGGGAATGTACTAAAAAACAATGAGTCGCACATTTTAAATGGATGAATTTTGTAGTATGTGAATTATATCTCAATAAAGCAGTTATAAAAAAAGTTAAAAAGATCATCCAATGAATCGGAGATGTGGGCTGACATTGTGAATACACCACCAGTGTCCTGTGGCACCAGAGAAGCCACTTCCGCCTCAGAGCCCCTGCTGGCCCAGCCACCAGGCATGGAAGGCGGGCGCCTGTCTCTGAGGAGTGCTGGGAGGGGATGGAAGGTGCATTCACAAATGGAAGAGGAACGGAGGGACTATTTAAATGGGCAAGACTTACTGTCAGGATGTCACTGCTCTGGGAAGCTGCGACGTCCTTGAGTTACGGGCTCCGAGTCCCACAGAATGTTAAGTTGAAGGGGACCTTCGAGATCAACCAAGAACACAGCTAGGACAGGCCCATTCTCACCTAGACACAAATGCCACCCCCACCCCCCACCATCCACAAACATTTATCTGAGGCATGGAGAGCACTGAGCTCGTGCAGACAGGGGGAAGGAACAGCAACGCTCTATTACGGTTCCCTGGAAGGGCCTCCCGGAGCGGCATTGTCAGTCGTCTCTACCCCAGGATGTACAACATGGAATCAGAAGCAACCATCATCCTGAAACAGAATCCCCCATCCCTGCCCCCGTTTGCCTTCCAGGCTGAATGCCAGGTGTCCAGGGGTTGCCGTGGCTGCCAGCACATTCCCTCCTTCTGAGCTTTAAATGTGCAGCCCGAGGCTGACCATGGCTGCGAGCTGCAGCCACCTCTTGGTGAGGCTCCAGGGCCTGCTCAGGCCAGCTGTCCCAGCTGCCATCCTGACACCCTGCTGGGGACCCACACCTGCAGGCACAAGGCTGGGCCAGTGTCATGGGGGTCTGGGTGGTGTGTCCGAGCTCAGGACAGGGGTAGTAGATTCAGTGAGCAGGCAGAAAGAGAGCTGTATTTCAGGGCTTTGAATTCTGGGGCTGTAGGATACAATAATCATCACGATCATACTACTAACAAAAATAGTAATAAATAGCTTCCACTTCATTATAGGGATAGACTTTACAGGAATTATGATTCAGTACTTACAAGAACACTAGGAGGTACATATTATCATTTTCATTTTATAGATGAGGAAACAGACTCAGAGAGAAAAGTCTCTTGCCCAAGTTCACATCATTAGTAAACAGTCGAGGTAGGATTTAAAACTAGGTCTTTCTGATGCAAAATCAGTGGAAAGTACAACCCAAAATCCAGCCCCTTCAGGTCTTCTACCAGCAGCCAGAAAGCCCCGGGATGCCCAGGCACCCTGAAGACTGCTCTGCAGAGGGCGAGTGAATGCCCCAGCCCCCATGGGAGCTGGGCCCCATCCTAAACCACATTTATGGCAGAGGCCACGAGGGGATTTTGTTTAACCTCAGGATGGAGGCACCGGGGAGAGGAGACATATTTTGAGGTTCTCAGGCCAGAAGGCAAACCTGGGTGCAGGCGCCTGGGGCAGCACTGCCCCTCTATTCCCTGTGCCACAGCTGCTAGGCTGACTTGCCCTCTCGCCACACCAGAGGGAATGGCTCCTGGGCTGTGCCCATTGGCGCTGAGGTCGGCGTGTGCAGCATGCCTGCAATACAGGGCGGCGTCCACCCACTATCCCGGAAGGTGGGAAGAGGGTTGCGACGGCTCACGCTCTTTAGAACTGGGGCTCCGGGTCTGGAGAAAAGCAGAACCAGATTCTAATCCTGGCTCCACCACTAAATAGCATTGTCGCCTTCGATAAGAAATTTAGCTCTTCTGAGCGTCCACGTAATCAGTTGTAAAGTAGGAAAAGCATGCGTAGCCCACTGAGCTGTTCCGAGGATGAGGATAAGGGTGAAGGCTTGTGTGACATTTACTGTGCGCCAAGAATGGCTGTTCTAAATATTTATCTAAATATCTCCATGAATGTCTATTTGTTTATTTATCTATTTAATCTTCTCAACCACCAAGTAAGTAGATATTACTATTGTTCTCCTTTTATAGATGAAAAACTTGAGGCTCAGAAGTGTTAGGAAATGTGCCCCGGGACACAAAATCAAGTCCGTGGGGCGCTAGCGTGTGAACCTTGTAAGTCTGAATCTAGAGTCTATGGTCTTAATCGCCACACCGTCCAGAACACACATGAAGAGATGGTGTCCAGACCGTGGCCAGGACAGTGCCTGCAGGGTGGCAGGGACACAGCCATGGTAGCTGTGGTCCTCAAATGCCCCAGGCTGCCCTGAGGAACGGGCATACCATACCGAGAGCCAGAGACGTACCTATGGCTCCAAGAGAAGAAAGGAAAGATGAGCTTAACTGTCACATTACAGGAAGGGTCTTCTCGCCAGCTACTGGGGCCTGGGGGGAGCTGCCAGCACCAACATGGTCACATGGGCTGCACGGCTCAGAGTGATGGAAACACCGCGTGCCGCCCAGGCTTCCCAGTCGCCGGTCCTTGCAGGGGGCATCCCCACCCCCGCCCTGTCCATCAACGCCTGCACCCCAAGTCAAGGGCTTTCCTTCCAGGTTCTCAAAAACCCTTGGATTTCCAAAGGGAACCTGGCTCCCTAAGACTTCAGGCCCACACACCACTCAAGGGGCTCCTGAAAGAAGCAGCAGAAAAGCAAACCAATCAGAGAGGCTTTGAGAAGCCACAGAGAATCTCGCATCACCACGGTGCCAGAGTAAGAAAAGGGAAGCAGAAACACGAAGTCACAACCTCCAGGGCTCCCTTTCCTGGTCAGTGAGTGAATGTGGCTTTGCTTTAAAGTTTAGTACTGGGGAAAAGAGGGTCTCCCTGGCCAGGAGTCCTTTCGTCAGATACCCACATAACAATCACATTTCCATGTTGGCCTCTGCCAAAAAAGCTCAGAGCTGACTGTAATTACACAATGTCAGTAACCATCCAGCCTCAGGCCCCTGGTAAACGAGCTCCTGGTCCCCCCCTCTCATCTATATGGGATCTATCTTTCTGACATCATTTGTAATGGCCAATGGTCCCACTTTTCCCTCTTGGAAGCGGGTGGGACACACATCAGAGATGGCCACTGGATGACCGAGGGAGATGCTAGCATTAAGAGTGAGCTGGATCGCTGACATTTTAAGGCCCCTTTTTGACCCTGTGATTCTGGGACCATGATCAATCAATAGTCTGCCACGTTCTTCTTCCACAAGAAAGCCGAGCCTTGTCCTAGCATCCTGGAGAGGGTGGTGCTCGGCACCTGGAATGTCAAGGGGTACGCAGGCTGACGTGGCACTACATGCACAGACCTGGTTCTTGCCACTGTCACCTGAAGGCGCTGGAGCTGGGCTGCCCACAGGATGCCAGCCGGCACGGAGGCGCCATGAGCCAGCTCCTCGAGAACAAGGCCTTTCTGCAATGCAACTGCCCACCGACGGACAGCACAGGCCTACAGCCGAGACTGTGCGGTCACAAGGCTGTTCTTATAACGAGCACAGAATGGAATGCAGGCCCCATTTATGACCATGTTGAGGCATAAACAGGAGCCACCTTGGTGTCCCTCCTGGAATATGGAGCTTAGGCTCCCCGTTGAGCTGAGGCACAGCGGTAGATGGTCTCAGCCTGACTGGCTTGCCAAAGCCACATCCACGCCATGGAGCATGACCTCCATCTCATGATCTGATGTCAAGGAGACTTTCCTGAGCCTCTTCTTCAGGCCCGTGAAGTTCAAATCCCCCGGTTTTCAGCTTGGCAAACTGAAGTCCAGGAAAGTGGGTTGGCCAGAGTCACCAGTTTACTGGCAGAGCCGCAGCTAAAACACATTTCCAGAGTGAGATCTGAGGCCCGGCACCAGCAGTGTGCCACTCCCGTGCAGAAGGTACGGTTTACGGCAGGGCTGGTGAAGGGCCCAGGTCAACAGCTATGACCAGACCGATCATGGGCTGGCGTCTCAGAAGAGAGAGACGAAAGCCAGGGTGGGCCCCCAGCCAGAGGGAGAGGCAGTTTGCAGTTTAGGGTGGGCATGAACACACTCCAAGCAGCAAAGCTTCTCCTTAGGTGCACTGGATTGCTTAGCAGTGAGCCAACCCCGTAAACCGGTGTCCGTGAAGCCGTCTGCACCTCTTCCCCGGCACTCCAGTGCCCAGAAACTCCTCACTCGTATTGTTTAAACAGAAACTGGTTTATGGGGTGTTCCCGTGTCATTAGGCACAGATGGGGCCTCCAGCTTCTTTAGTCAGCCCACCTGCCCCTACCTGTGGTCTGGGTACAGTCCTGCCCTGCGGCCATACCAGCCTGTGGTCAGTGTACACGAGGCACTCCCCTCCCGTACCCACCAGGACTCCCTCCTGCCTCCCAGGGGCCCACTGAGCCCAGGGAGAGCTTTGCGGGTCCTGTGGGGTTCCTAGGCGGACACAGTTGGGAATTCAGGGTAGCTCTGCAGCAAAGGGGCCAGGAGTTGGTGAGCCCTTTTCCCTTTGTGTACCCAGAGGTAAATGTGACAGGCTCCCTGGCAGGGATAATCACACCCAGCCCTTGAATCTCATTATACTGCTTTGCAGTTTATGGAGCATTTTCACATGCATCTTATCTAAGTCTGACCACAGAATATGAAGCCAAAGTAATATTCTCAGAAACCCAGGCCACAAGAGGTTCTGGGCCTTGATCACGGCCACCTCTTAATGAAGTCAGGACACAAAAACCTGGTTTCCTGCCTCTTTAGTGAAATGAGACGGTCTTTGAAAACAGCTTGGCTTATCTAGCTCCTTGCCAAGACATTCTTATTGCTTAAGCATGGGCCCTTCTGAGGTCCAAAGGCACCAGTCTGTGGAACCTGTTAGCTTCCCCGAGCACCCCCCGGGGAGGCGGGGGGGTGGCAGTGAGCTTGGCTCTGCAGGGTGAGTCAGGACTGCTCTGGGCCAGAGCAGCTCAGCTCCACTCTCCAGCTTGCCTGCCACTCCATCTGCTGCCCTGCAACCTTGTCCTTACCTCACCCAGAACCACTTCTCTCTCTTCCTATCATCCTTTCCTGCTTCTCACTCTGCCCCTCCATCTCTCCCTGACACAGGATGTAGAAAATGGCCCAATGGCATAAGCAGTCTCCTGCTTCAGGGTCTCTGTCCCCTCCTGGAGTCCAGGCCCACAGAAGGAGCTCAGAAGTCAAAGCTCCAGGAAGGGGAGACTAAAGCCACCAGTATCCAGTCCTGCCCAGTTCCTCTGCTTTGGGAAGGAGCTTGTATCATGGTCTAATATTAAAAATGATGTTAAGTGCTGAAGGCCCAGGATAGCCCCAGTCCATGTGTCCCTAGGCAAATGGCTTTCCTCATCTGGGCCTCGGTGTCCTCACTGGAAAAACGGCGGGTTGGATTCTGTAACCTCCGAGTTCTTCCTGCTCCCCAAGGACTCGTTTGATAAGCCGCAAGAGCAAAGCCTTAGTGTAGCTCTCATCCTCTGAAATGACTTCGCCATAACAGGGGAGGCTGTGGCAGGGACTAATAGATGCAATGGAAACTCTGGAGAGTCCAAAAAGGATTTTAATTAAAATGTAAATGTTGTAAACATTCAAACTCGCTCCACCCTGGGAGCCGGGGCCCAGCTGCCGGGAGGTGTCAGGGCACCATTCGCCAGCATCAGCATGAGCAGGTGCCCTGTACGTGTTGCCAGTGCTACATCCCATCAGGGGAGCTCACTCACACGCAACAGCCACGCAAGAGGAGATGGAGGGGCTTCTAGCAAGCTGTAGCTACAGGTGATTTTGTGGAGTGATTTTGAGAAAAACCCCTTGCCCCCAAATATCTTCCCATCCTATTATAGGCACGTATCTATTCATATTTATATATATATTTTCTAAAAATTTTCATTACTAGGGGTTCCTCTGAGTTGTGGATTGTGCTCCTGTTAGTAGGCAAACAGCACAGAAGAGGTGATATGTTTGCACGTCAGTCACTTCCTAGCTGTGCAGTCCTGGGCACCAATCTTATTCTTTCTTAGCAACAGTGGCAAAAACACTCAGGCCACTTTTCTAGGGATGAGGGGTGCTGCTGTGGCCTGGCCCCTGGATGCTCTCCCTTGGGACCCAGAATCTTATTTAGAGTTATGCTCAATCTTCTCAGGCTGATGATCCTGGGATTCAACCCAAACAGGAGGAAAACCAAGGGCTGGGAACCAGAGGGTGGTGCTTCCCAGGCCCACAGACCCTGGTCGAATAACAGAGCAGCTGAGGAGGTGGCCGTGGCGATGGAAGACCTTCCCGTGGGGTTCCCACCTCAACGGAGGAGGAAAGTGAGAATGCAGCTGGTGCACACTGACAGCAAAAGCCCTTGCTGGCTGGGTTTTGCGTGCATTCTACTCTCTGCAACTTTTGGTGATTGTCTCATTACGGCTCATTACAAACATCCAAGTACATTTTGCAAGGTCGTAACTACAGGGGAAGGATACAATTATTATAATGAAGCCTCCCCAGCCCCAGACTCTTTCCTCTCCAATCAGTCCCAAATACCACTCCTCAAATCATCTTCCTCGCCTGCCACCTGGCCCTCCCAGGTCTCCTCTCCTGCACCCCTCCCCAAGGTCAAGGCGACAGAGCACCATCCAGAGCATAGTGCCCTCTGTGGCTTGTCTGCATCAAAGGGCATTTCCCCCCTTTTCTTTCGAGACTGTGGAGCGGCTTTCTGCGGGTGTGGCCTCCATGGAGGGGAAGAGCTAAGGATGTCAGGTGGTCCTGGAGGCGGGGCCTGGGAAGAGTGGCAGGACGTGAGCCAGAAAGTCCCTTCCAGCATGGTTTAGGGTTGCAGCCCACCTGCCGGCTGAAGCTGGGCAAATGGTTCCTGGAAGGCCAGATACTGGCACACAAACTGGGTGAGTCCTCAGCACCAGGGAACAGAGTGGAGTGCCCAGACACTCGTTTCTTGCCTTTCTCAGAAGACCTTCTACCCCCAAAGGCCATCCTGGTGGAACCGACCTCCTTCCTGTAAAAGCAACCTTCCAGGGCAAAGTCTGGTCTGCATCCAGGCCAGGGAGAGAGGGTTTATCTCAGTCCCTCCCTCTGCCACTCCATCTATTTCCAGAACATGGCACCACAGCCTCAGGAGGGCAGCCACAGACCCAAGTACCACGAGGAAGGAAGCCAGAATGGTGAGAGGTCTGACAAACTCTTCCTTTCACAGAACCGGTGGTTTTCAGTCTGGAAGAGAGACTTCAAGGGAACATGACAGCTGGCTTCAAAGTCGAAAGGGCTGTTTTGTATAATATGGAACAGACTCGCCCCGCGTGCCTGGAGGCAGACTCGGGATCTGCAAACCGGCCAACCAGGGCCTTGGCTGGCTCACAGAGAACTGAGTTCCCGGACGACCACTCACCAAGCCAGAGAGAGGCTCTCCCCACAGCAGGTGAGCTCTGAGGTCCCTTCCGCCCTAAGACCCTCTGTGTCTGTGACTCCAGCCAACAGCCTCTGGCACAGCACCTTGCACACAGTAGGCGCACCATCAATGTTTACAGATTGTCGAAGGGGTAATACTAATTTACACGGGGAAACCAGCTTCCAAGTAGGCGGTGGAGACCTTCGCCAGCAAACTTTTCTAATCAAAGGCAACGAATGTAGCTCCTAACAGGACTTATCCAAATTCATGTGATGAGGGGTCACCTACAGTGCTTATTTGAAGTGCAGATTCCTGCCTCCCTGCGTGCCAAATTTGGATTCAGTAGGTCTGAAATGGGGACGAGAAATCTGTATTTTAATACAAGCTCCAGGTGAGACTGCCAGAGCACCCTTTGCAAAATCCAGACCTACAGGAAACAGCCATGGGTTCTTCTGGTTCTGGGATATCAGTCCCAGTGGAGCTGCCCTTGCCCCTAGAGGCAGAAGAGGCTCCATGCTGTCTGGCTGAACCCCAGGGAACTCTAAGGCCCAGAGCAGCCAGAAGAGGATGGCATCTCTCAATCCAAGACCCACCCCCAAACAGGGCATCTCCTGCCACCGAAGGGCCGGCCTCAGACACACTTGTTGCATCACAGGCTGAGTCCTGAGATCGCCCGTCTCCTCGATGCCTCCTGCCTGCCTGCTACGTTTCCATGAAAGGCTCCCCTGGGGCCTCCTACCTGGGTTCAGTCTTTGGCCCCCACCTTTACCAGGGCTTGCGCTCTGCTTCTGGCTCCACTGCCTTTGGCCACCAGCCTGACTCCCAAGGTCCTGCACCCTGGGGTTGTCCCAGATGAATTCCTTTGCCTTTTTTGCTCCAGTCCTGCAAGCAGAACCCAGCCAGCTTCCCCTGGGAGCTCTCCCACTTGGCTGGGCTAACAAAAAAAGAGGAAGGGGCCAGATTCCCAGTGCAGCCCTCCCTGTCCAGCGCTTTGCACCCACCCCTGCAACCCCACCATCAGCATGAAGGAGAGACTGGCCTCTGCCAGAAGGTTCTCGCTCTTTCAGTCCCCAATCACTGCTGAGCACCCAGCCTGGCCAGACTGCCCCCTCCCCTCTGCCCTTTCCCTACAGGGATTGATTTGTTTAGTTTCAACTGTTTAATCTTCTCCTTCCCTTGGAGCAAGCTGCTTTTCCTCTGATCCCTGGTAGGAGGTGTTCTGTCAGACTGAATAAAGGGGGGCTGGGGAGGGAGGTAAAAGAAAAAAAAAAAAGAAAGAAGGAAGGAAAACATACCTCCTGGCAAAACCCAGAGCACCGCTTTCACAACATCTTTCCCCGCTACATTATTTATAGCGTGACTGAAACATTTATTCCTCCCCTGCTCTTCCAAAGAGCAGCGGTGTTTCCACTGAGCTGTAACAAGTACAGCAAGGCCGCGCTCTGCGCGAACACCAAACATTTGATACACAACAGTGCACCCTGGAAAATGCTGTGGCTCACGGCGGCCAGGAGGACATGGCAGGGCAGTGGGGTAGGGGCCTGGGGAAAGAGAGGGTATAGCTCCGAGGTGCAGGGAGAGAGGACGGAGGGAGGGGATCCAGACTCAGGCCACAGAAAGGAACGGTGGTTCTCTGCAAACAGCTAAGCCCGGCTCACAGAGAACAGGGTCTGTGGGAGGCCAGGAGCCACATCTACAATGACATTCAAGGAAGCACTGGCTAGCGACAAGTGTCATGAGCAGATAATGTTTTAATTTATCCCACAATTTATATAAATAAGTACACTTATTAATTGTGGTATGGCAGAGAGGGGATAGACTTTGGATTCAGATAAATCTATGTTTCAGTGTCCCTTATGTCACCTCCTCACTGTGTGACTTGGAACAAGTCACACAGTCTCTCTGAGGCTCCTTTTTCCTTTCTGCAGAAACAGTACCCACCGTGCATTGCAGTTTTGGAGCATCAGGTCATGTATAAAAAGTGCCTAGCACCCGAAGTGGATTTCATCCCAATTTAGGACACAAACTACCTAGCACAATGTGAAGCCCCGAGTGAAGATTCTGTAAAGGTAGCTGAGTACATGTCCGGTTGGCAAGCATTGCAAGGTTTCATAGCACGTTTCTAGTGGCCTGGTGGACATGCTAATGAGAATCCACATGCAGGGAGGGAGGCCTGACATTCTCCAAGGACTCCAGGTCTCTGAAAGAAGAAGTCCACAGACCCGTGACAGTGGAATTCTGCATCCCCATTCATCCTGGCTTCCCCTTAGCTCAGCCAGCAGCTGCCACGGCCCTTGCCAGCTGCACAGCTGCTGGACACCTTCAGAGCCACATCTGTGAACAGTTGCCTAGTGACCTAGGAACCCCAGACCCAGCACCCTTTTCTGCCTTTGTTATTGTCCCTCTCGTTTGCAGGAGACACTGCTTCTCGCCGTTTGTTTGCAGAACTTGCTCCTACCCAGGAGTGACCTTGTATCCGTACACATTAAAGTCCTATTTGCTTTTATGATTCCTTTACTGGAGAAGAAGGGATATGGGATCCAGCACCAGAAGATCTACTACTCTCTTGCTCCAATGTCAGACACCCCATAAGGAAACCACACCGAGCACAAGAACCTAACAGCACTAGCATTTATTATGTGCTGAGGGTTTTATACACATTATCTCATTTATCCTTATAATGACCTCAGGAAGTAGATATAATTCTCCCTATTTCCTTTCTTTCTTTTTCTATTTATTCACTTCCCTTAAAAATATTTTCAAATGTCTATTACAGGCCAGAAGGTGTAAGACGGCTGTCCAGAGCTTATGATTCAGATGAGGAAACTGAGGCCCACAGAGGTTGGCTAAGGCCACATGACACCTGCCCTCAGGAGTGATTTCGCACCTCACACCTCTCTGCGTGGCGCTTTGTAGACTACAGATCCCAGGGACCCGTTCATGCGAGAGCAGCCCCCGGCCCCCAGCAGCGGGACTCAGGGGCCCAGTGCGAACTCTGCAGGAGCTGGCTTACACGTGTGGGTGGTAGAGGCGCCCGGGACGCCATGGGGCACAGAGCACCACTGGTGATTTTCTGCCTCATGCTGCTAGCCCAGTGAGTACTAGGAGGTTGGCTAGCTCCCCTTCTGAGGGACCCCAGCAGGTGCGCCCAAGAACAGCACTGGGTTCCAGGCAGACAGCACTTGCCCCCCGCCGCCCCTCCCTCCGTCTGGCCCTGGCTTCCATCTGACTGCGGGGCAACCTGGTCTCACACCAGCCACGTCTGCCGTCTTTCGGCTGTTACCACAGCTCAAAAGCGTGGTGAGCAGAGAAGAGAGGAGCTCGAACAATAGTCAACTTGCCTAAAATCCCAATGCTGGAGTTAATAAAAAGAAATGAACCCATTCAGGCTAGCACTGAAATTACAGTCTCCGTTTCACTGTGGTGACAGAAGGCGGGTACTTTGGCTGGGAGCTTGGAGTCAGTCTGGTGGGAGTGGCGGAGCGGGAAGGGGAACGTCCTCGGTTGTAGACGCAGGCCTGGCACTCTGACTTGCTTCCCCCTCTCCTCTCCAGGGCCTCCTCCCATGAATATATTTGTTTGTTTATTCCAATTGATTTCCAAAGGCCTAGGTGTCCCCAGGGCCTCTTGCTGCAGGTGTAGCAAATGCAAATCTGACAATTACAGTCAATCCAGCAGCAAAAATTCCCCGTAAAAGAAGCCAAAGGGCTCCTGCTGGGTGGTGCAGCCCTCAAAGACAAGCCCTCCACGGAAGGGCAGCTTCAACAGCTCTGGCAGTCTGGCCCGAGCGGGCGCCAGGATGGGCAGATGGCCGGGGCCGGGACCTCAGGCTGGCTCTGAAGAAGCTCTGCCTCCCACGGCTGCCTGTGGCATCTCACCCTGGGAGACCTCTAGGGCCCCGTCTGCCGGAGCGGGGTGAGTGTGAGATGGAGGCAGGCCGCCTAATGTGGCTGTCCCCTTCCCAGCCCTCTACATTGGCTCATCCGTTCATCTGACAACTATTTAAAGGACATTTTTAGCGCCAAGCAATGTTCTAGGTCCTGGGGACAGTGCTCAAGACAGATGGACAGACATGGTCCTAGTGCTATGGGGTCTTGTAGCCTAATCGGGGCATCAGATAAAAACAGCAGCAGCAAAGGTGGGGAGTGTTAGGGTGGAAGCAGGAAGGGAGTGAGATGGTTAGTGATGGACAAGGGCTACTCTAGATAGGTCAGGTCAGGACAGAAACAGTTCCTAAGATGACATTTGCAGCACGACCTGAAGGATGAGCTGGGGCCAGATGTGAAGTAAGTGGGGGAAGGGCTTTCCAGGCAGAATGGCACATGCAAAGGTGCTGGGGCAGCGGCAGTAGTGAAAGACGCTGCTTTGTCTGAGAAACAGAGATCAGTGTGGCTGTAGTTCGGTGAGCAAAGGGGGCTGTGGCATAAGATGGAGCCAGACCGTGGGGGCCTTAGGGCCCCAGGGTGGCATCTGGAAATGTCAAGCGTGGACTGATGGCCCAGCCACACCTGTGATGCTAGAGCCTCTTTAAAGGAGGGAACCTTCCCGGCTCCCAGGTATTCCGGGCCTTTGCCTGCCCTCGGGAAGGAGAGGAAATAATGGGGGCAGCAGCTCGGATGACTGTCAGTTTCCCATGATTTTAAATCTGTCTATGTGACCCAACTTCTTATTGCTCAAGACCAGACCCCTCATTCTCTGATTCAGTCACCCCAGTAAATACTGAATACCTGCTCAGTGCAGGGCAGAAAGGTGGGGGGGCTGGAGGCAGGCCGCAGATTTGGCTGGATCAGGACGGGATTCGTACATCATGGCAGGAAGTCTGGACTTGATTCTGGAGCCTGGAGACACTTTTTGTTTTGTTTTGTTTTTTTGTTTTATTTATTTATTTATTTATTTATTATTTTTATGAAGGTATTATTGATATACACTCTTATGAAGACTTCACATGAAAAAACAGTGTGGTTACTTCATTTACCCATATTATCAAGTCCCCACCCATACCCCACTGCAGTCACTGTCCATCAGTGTAGTAAGTGACACAGATTCACGGTTTGCCTTCTCTGTGCTACACTGTTTTCCCCGTGACCCCCCACACCACGTGTACTAAACATAATACCCCTCAATCCCCTTCTCCCCCCCGCCCCCCTGCATCCCTCCCCTTTGGTAACCACTGGTTCCTGGAGACACTTTGAACAAAGATTTTAAACAACGGAGGGACAGACTCAGATTCACGCTGCACAAGGTTCTGCCTGCAGGGTGAAGGGGTCCACTGAGGCTAGAGCCAGCGGCCGCTGGGATTGTGCAGCGAGCCTCCGCGCGGCATTTGTTCACTGCCTGGGACTGAACAAAAGCTTGGCACCTTCGCGCTTGGTGTTTCTCTGTAGGTTTTGTTCCCGCTGCTAGTGTATTCCAGTTGCTTGTGTGCCCTAATCTGATCATGCAAACTAACAGATATACCAAAGGCCCTTTCTTCCTGACTTTAGAATCCGTTAAGGGTTTCGGCAGAGACACAGGGAAGGAAGGCCAGACCTATATTCCCTAGTGTTGTTTTGCTGATGTTGACAGTGAAATGAGTTTACCTTTCTGGGCACACAATAGCTAAAAGTGAAGCGACGCAGAGGGCCCGGGGTGCAGAGGAAGTCAGGCAGGAGTTCCCTTCTCCTTCCTCATATCCACGTGGATAACCGAGAGCTGGCTGCATCTTGAAAGTGGCGCATATTTGGAAACCAACTGCAGGCCAATTCCCTGTGGCCTGTGCCTGGCATAAGGAATGCAACGTACATCCACACTTCAAAGCACCAGGCGGCCCACATCTTCCTGGAGAGGGACACAGCCTGGGCAAACTGCACCTGCAGCAGTGTTTGATATGCAGATTTCCCATCTCTGTAAGCTAGACTATGAAACAGAGTTAGAATCAGAGTTAAGGAATTTGAGCCCTTAGAGATGATGGAGCCCCCCACCCTCATTTTATGGAGCAGCTACCAGGTGCCGAGGTGAAATGACTAATCCTGGGACCCTCAGTTAAAGGGCCTGAATCTCTTGCACTGAATGTCAGGCAGCCATGTGGGGTCTGTGTTTACATTTCAGGGCTTACCTGCTAAACCCAGTGCACACATAAAATGTCTCCCAACAGCAGCCCTGGGATCTGAGAAATAAATACTTAGATAAAAAGCCATTTACCAAGACCCAAATGCCTTTTAACAGAGGCTGTGTGCGCAGCAGGATAAGCCAATTACCAAAGGATTGTGTTCCGAATGCAGCCTAACTGTCTCAGAGCCATGTCAGGGGCAATCAATAAGCAGTTAATCAATGGATTGATCGATCATTTACTGCTAGTGATTACATTTTGAGAGAGTACAAATTCTATTTCACTTACAGCCAGTCAAAAGCGATGCTCAGATCCTGGAACATGAAAGGAAATAAAAATAGAAGCCCCGTGGCTGCAGTATTGGAGAGAGAGAGAAAGAAAAGGGGGGTGGTTGTTTATTTCAGAGCATCTCAGGCCTTTACAGTTAAAGGAAACTTTGGGGATCAGCTGGTCTGACTCCCTTATTTTGGGGACAAGAAAACCGGGGCTCCGAGGTCGAGGGAATCAGCAGGTTAGTGTCAAAGCAAGGATTCGATCCAGGCCTCCTCCCTCCCAGCCCATCCCTTTAGGAGAAGGGGCAGACAGTCCCTGTTGCACAGCTTGGGGTGTGGTAGCCACATCATTCATGCTCTCTGCCAGCAGCTTTTCTCTTAGGGGCACTTGTTAGATTTCCAAGTGGCCATTTCCCCTCACCCCAAACACATGGCTTGTCCATTAACACAGAGGTTCGTGGAGATGCCTTATCAATGCCCTTTTGGCAAAGTTGGGAGGAAAAATCCTGTAAGCTTGAGGATTTGCCACCACTAAGGAAATTCAACACAAACCCGTGTGCAGGCAACAGTCCCTGCAGAAGGAATTGCAAGCCACTGAGAACAAGCCCACGGAAATCTGGACGACCCTGTGGGCGAACAACTCATGCAGACACGCAGGTTCTGCTGTTCATCAAAGGCATATTATTTTCTTCCCAGTAAACATCTTTATCAATCAGGGTTCTGTCTGATGCTTCTCCTGGAGCCTTTAAACTGAGGCCTGGCGTGCTCGTTAAACTGACTCAAAGACCTGAGATGTGATCCAACAGATTCAAGGCCACTCATCCAAGCAGGCTGGGTAGCCTTTTATGCAGGTAAGGAGACATTGGTTTAATGACGTCTGGAGGTAGGATGTGGAAGGGGGAAATATCTAGGTGGGCTGTAAGGTTCTGTGTTTGTTCCCAAAGTTACGTGGCAACTCCTCCAGGAAGCCGCCCCAGACCACCTGCCTGGGTCTAGTCTCTCCAGACCCTGTGTGTGCTCTGTGGTGCTTGACCATCTCCCAACCCCCCGGGGCAGTTTTCATTGCCTGTTTTTACAGCTCTTTGCTGACAAGTTGTAAACCCAAAGTACCTTCCTCCAGCCAGCAGGATTCGGAGCCCCCTTGCCCCTTGTTGCCACTCTAAATGGCAAACACATTTTTATTACTTGCTGAGACCAAGCAGAATTAGGTCGGCAAATCTTTTGGGATGAAAATCAACATGTTCCAAAGCCAAATATCAGTGATTTCTGAATTATCCCCTACTTTGGTAAGATCTGTGCTGGGGTTTCAGTTTCTGTTAAGCCCCATCCTGAGCCATCCCATGCGTGGCGTTTTCCAACCGCACATGGTCAGCTCCCCAGGTGGGTGGCGGGAATCCTGCTTTCTCCTCTCCCTTTCTCCCCATAGTGCTTGAGAGACGCCTGCCCATGAAGGTGGGCGAATCCCAAGGGCTGTTGAACACTACTTTCCTCGGGAGTCCCCTACCCTCATCCTGCCCACCCCAACCCGGGCCCAGGGAAGCAAATCACAGATTAAGGATTACTCGCCATGCTCTGCGCAGTCGCTGGTAACATCCCCGCCTCCTGCACCCCCCCAATGGGACCTGCTGCCGAGAAGTCTCATTCAGTCAGCCTGGGACCACCACGGGGGGGGAGGGCCTGGCTGGGGAGAAGGGGGGGCCGCCGGCCTGGCCCCAGCTGTGTGTGCACAGTCAGCCTTTATTAACTATCACACTTCATTCCGGACAGCTGCCTGGGGAGAACATCGATTCATTCCCCAACCTTTTAGGCTGTCCTGGACTCAACTCCGTGTTTCCATTTATTTATCTCCTTATTTCCAGGTACATGTGCAGGTTAGGCCTAGGTGGGGAAGACGGTGCCAAGAAATGGATCCGATTAGAAACGTATACTCCTTGACTCTCGCCCATGTGGTGGGTTTCACTCAATCCTCCCAGCTTGTAGGCCCTAAAGAGAAGAGTCTCCCTGGGAGGACGTGACAGCAGCACTTACATCTAAAGCCACCTGCTGTCAATACCTGTCTAGCTCTTCTGTGCTGCACCTTCCCATGTTTCCGTGTGGAGACCAGCCTGTCCCATAACCTCCCGACGCACACCCACGTGTGTGCCGTGCAGAGTACTCGGCACAGAGCCGGTGCTCCTTTCCTGGCCGGGACTGGGGACTCCTAGGTTGGTATGAGGGTGCAGGTAGTCCTGGAGGCAGGAAATTTTGGGTTCTTGATGGAGGGGGCGACTGAAGCAGTGTCCACATTCTATGGCAGGGTGAGGGCTTTCTAGGAAGAGGCACTCCTGATGGACCTGCTGCGGTCCTCTTAGCTGACGGGGCCGCTCAAATGGCCCGTGCTCTGTGTCCTTGCATATCGCGCCGTGCATTCTCTGGGCCAAGCCCTCTCCTGCACACCAGTGGTAGCACCCCCAGATATCCTGCCACAAAGCCAGGATCCCGATCCTCTACGAGGAACCCAGTCCAGTCCTCCTTTCTTCTGTAGGGACTGAAGACAGGCAGTCACGCTCACAGAGGGCTGAGTGAGTGACCCAAGAGGAAGAATATCCTCATAAAGTCCTCAAAGAAACGGTACTTGAAACTCTTCTAGGTGCTCTGAGTGTCTCTGCTGCCACTGGCTGGATGGCTTAGGCCGATCAGATAACCTCTCTGAGCCTGTATTTCTGCATTTGTAAAATGTGGTAAATCTGCCCTGGCTGCTTGCCTGATAGGGCCCCAAAGGCCCATAGGAGAGGATGTGTGTATAGATCTGTGGAATGCGTGGTAGCTCATCAGGTGGATGGTGGAGTAGTTAAGAGAGCAGGTGCCTGAGCCAGCTCCCCGGGCTCAGAGCCTGGCTGTGCGGCTGCCTAGCTGTGTGGCCTTAAGTTACTGCTTTCTCTGTGCCTCAGGTTCCCCGTTACAGTGTGGAGATGGAAACAGCCACTCCCTCACAAGGTTGTCAGGCAGATTTAATGAGCTAATATAAGTGAAGGCCTTAGAACAGCATCTGTGTGCATGTTACCTTGTGTAACTATGCATATGGATAGTCCGTGTCCTTCCTGTGCATGTGCCCGAAACTTACACATGCAGAGAGCACCATGGCCCCCAGCCCATTCAAAAACAGCACATAAGATCAGGGGTAACTTCCCACCGCCCTGGCCAGGCAGCAGCCTGCTTTTTCTTCTGGCCTGGGTCCTTGTCTGCAGTCCGACTTGAGGGAAGAAACCTCCCACGATGTAATCGCTCTGAGGATGAGGCTGGCTGTGAGGCGGCTTTGCTGAGTGCCAGGCCCAATGCTCCCCGGCAGAGGCCAAAGCTGGAGGACCTTGGGCATCGCTTCTAATTTGGTGTAAAGGTCAGCTATCGACATTTGCTTTCATCCCTCATCCAGAGCAGTCCCGAAAGCACCCCCAGTCTCTCAGCCGGCCATTGGCCACTTCAGCCTCTATGTCACCAATAGTTCCTCCCGGGAAAATGGAAACTGCATCGAACGGCTCATGCTCCTGACTGTGACACTCTCTCCATGGCGAGCGGTCCTATGCTGGGGACTGTGGGTGTGGGTGGAGGGCAGGGGTGGAGGGGAAGACTGGGAAGTAGAGGAGGCGGTGGGGCTTAGGAGCTGCAGCTCTCCTAACGGGCGGCTCCAAAGCCACCAGGTTCTGGCATAAGAAAGTTCATCATGATAGAAACAATAAAATAGAACGGAGAGCCAATTAGAGGGCTGGCAATAGGGACACAAATTGGCAGGAAAAGAATCATTGCTAGTTTTGATTACAAAAAGAAGCAACCAGAGGGAGGAAGGGAGGAGAAAGCAACAGAATTCACAAATCAGAGGTGGGGAAGGAGGGCGCCTGTCCTCAGGAGGAGAGATAGTGGACATGATGCCGACAAGTTCCAGATCCTTCCATTCTCTTTACAAACGTGGCCAGGAAAGAGTTTAGATCAGGGTCAGGAACTCCTCTGCAACGTCTGAACTCTGTGTTCCAAATGCAAGCACTTACAGACAACGGTGGGACGCCTCCGTCTGTCCTTCCAGTCCCGTGTCCCCCCGTCATGAGAGCGGGCCAAAACCGGCCTCTCACAGCCTAGGGCCTCGGGATTCAGTGACCTCTTCCCAAACGAGCACTGTAGTTCGGACCTTCCCTTCACAGGGCCAGACGGCAGGGAGGGCCAGACTCGGTTCCTCATGGGGCAGGCCCAGGGCCATGGTCACCGGGCAACAGAGGCAGGTGTACAGGTCGTGAGCACTGCCCAGCCCACCGTTAGTCCCTGCCAGGTGTTCATTCCCCAGGGCCATGGCAGGCCCCGGAAGCTCAGCTAACCAGAGGAGGGTCATGGGTAGGGACAGAATTGCACCATTCTCCTTGAGAAGCCGGTGCAAAGCGCTGATGGGGACACCCCTGGCCAGCACTGGGCTCTTGGGTCAAACATTTCATCTTTCTGGGCTTGGTTTCTTCACATCTGCACAAAGGCAGATGTAAACCAGGAGGTCAAGTCTCCTGTTGCCTGACACCCTAAATTTATTGTGATAGGCTGTAAAACGCAGGGTTCCTGTGGTCTCAGGATTCCCGGGAGGGAAGCCCAGAGGTAAGAATCATAGGACGAGGACCTCCGTGTTCTAAGGAGAGCATGAGACGCTCCACCAGGGGCCGGCTAGGGGGCGAGCGGGGCTGTCCCGAGGCCCCGGGCCCACCACCAGCTCAGCTGGGACAAAAGCAGCCCAGGTGTTTGATGGGAGGACGGTGTCAGGTCTCCTTGAAGGGAGCGGGGCATTCTGTGGGTCCCCTGCATGTGTCTGAAGAGTGTGTCCCTCCCACAGTCCACATGAGGGGCTTTGTGGACCTAGGGAAGCCCTGGGAACTTGGGGTGGTCAAAGAAGGCCTCAGGAGAGCTAGGCACGGGCTCTGGTGCTGTGGGAGGGGGCTGGGGATGAGCCTGACCCTGGCCTGTGGGCAGAGGCAGCAGAGAGGGCTCCAGGGCGCTGCCGTGGGAGCACGGGGGCTTCTGCTCACGAGTGGCAAGTAGATACCATGAAGGGCAGAAGGGATGATGACCATGGCTAACTTTTGCTAAGCACTTCCTATGGGCCAGGTCTGTTCTAAGGACCTTACACATGCCATCTCATTTGATTATTAACCCTTTTATAGATGAGGTAACTGACCCCAGAGAGGCAAAGGGACTTGTCCAAGGTCACCAAGCTACAGAATGTCCGAGCCAGTGCAAGAGCCCCAGCAGCCTTGCTCCAAAGCCCTGTTCTTACCCACCAAGCTGTACTGCCCCTGGGGCAGAGCCGTCTTCACGGACACAGCTCCCGGGGGCTGCCCAGCTGAAGCCTGAGGCTGTGTGACGTTCTGGAGCAGGTGCTAATAGCTAACATCCGGGCTTCAGGGGGCCTCAGCCCTTGCTGGCAGCGGGGAATGGTGTGGCATTAAGGGCACCACAGAGCTGCTACCAAAGAGTTCACCTGATGGTCTGTGAGGGAGTGGGCAGCTGCCAATCAACAGCAAGCTGCGGCTGCAGCATCTAAGTAAATGGCCCTCGTGCCCTTTTCCTCTTATCCCTCCGCTGTGAAGCCAGGAGTGTGCAAAAGAGATCACCCCCTCCTTTCTCCTCAAAGGTTGCCAGCCCAGGTGAAGCCCCAGCCTGTGGGGAGGAGAGGAAAAGCCTTCGTAGATGAGACTGAAGCTTTGATGGAGATACATGAACAAATATTTATTGAGCATCTACTATGTGCAGCAACTCTTTCAAGCCCTGAGGATATAGCAATAAAGAAAATGGACAAAAATCTCTGCCCGCAAGGGGCTTGCAATCCAGGGGAGGGAGTGCAAATGATAAAGGCGCTAGGAAATAGTTTGTACGTCAGACGGTGTCAAGTTCCATGGTGGGTTAAGTGTCAAGAGGGAAAGCGTGTGCATGGGGAGGCTGTTATTTTTATAGTGGAGTCAGGAAAGGCATTTCCAGTGATTCCTGGCATTTCAGAGTCCTGAGGCAGTGAGGGAGTGCGCCGCATGGATATCTGGTGGAAGGGCATTCCAGGAAGGGGAGACAGCTCGTGGAAAGCCAGCACAGCTGCGGAGGGCAGGCCAGGCCAGGCTGCCAGTCTGGGGCAAAGCAGATGCCACTGTGCCTGGGGTGGAGGAGTGGAGGAAGCGAATGAGGTCAGAGAGACAGCAGGGCCAGGATCCCGCAGACGAGGGCTCGGGCTTGGACGCGGAGTGAGACAGGAGCCATTAGAGATTTTGCGGTTGGGGAGTTAACTATAGAGTCTTTGATACCAGAAAGTCAGACGGCAAGGATGCTACAGGGTTGCCTGAGATACCGTGCAGGACCAGAGCCTCACAGCCCTACCGAGAAGGCTGGAAGGGGGTGGGGGGAAATGCAGTCACTTCCTGACTGTGCTCTGTGAGTCCAGCCTATTCAATACATGGAGACATCAGCACCGATTCATGTATTTTGGGGAAGGCTTTTTAGCAAATCTTTCCTGAGCACTTCATCACACCAGGCACTGTAGTAAGTATTTAAACTGATTGTCTCATTTAATCCTCATAACACTATGAGGTGGGGGATAGTTTCCCTATTTTCCAGAAGAGCAGATGAGACTCTGAGAAGTGAAGTGAAGGATTCAAGCTGAGGCTGTCTGTGGCCAAAGCTGAGACACGTGGCCCACGGTGGGAGTGGTTCCCAGGCTTAGTAGCCGGATAGAGGGCCTCTCTGGTCTGCCTGGGCCACAGCAGAGACCAGCAGAGAGACGGGCTCGCTGCCTCCCCAGAGGTGGACTTCAGGCCCAGCTACCATTTGGTGATGAGGGTTGGGCCTGAGCAGAGGGACAGCTGCAGGCAGTATAGGACCCCCACATCCGACAGACACTGGGATTCATGAAAAAGGTCCTGACCGCCAGCACCATGCGCCACCAGACACAAAGGCAGTGGGGCTGGAGCTGCAGGAGTGGGAGCACAGGTGGGCAGCAGGAAGGGAGCAGCCAGCCTGTCCCAGTCTGGGTCAGCGAAAACTGCCAGGAGAGGCCCTTGAGATTGGGCACATTGAAAGGTAACTTTGCCCAATGGCTATTCGGAAATATGGCTGCCAGGGGGTGGCGGGTGCTTTTCCCAGCCCTTGGTGAGCAGGTGCCCCCCCCGATTTTGTGCCCCTCACCCCAGCATAACCTGCTCAGACTCCCATCTGCCCCAGCCTGTCTTCCTCCCTGTCCAGGGCAGTTTCTGGCTCTCCATGTCAATGGGGGTGGGCCCAGTAGGCCACGGGCCTCTGGGCCCCACATCTTCACTTTCCCTGCTCTCTGGGCCCAAAGCCTAGTCTAACGTAACCTACCAAAGCCTGCCTGAGTTCTCCTGGATTCCTGAGCAGCGGCGGAGGCCTGCAGAGTCACAGGCAGACCTGGTGCAGCCCATTCTTCAAAGGAGGAAGTGAAGCTTAGCAAACTTCCCACGTGAATGGCCACTGTGGGCCCACGATGCAGACCGGCCCCTTGGCCATGGTCATGCTGAATTCCAAGGCTGGGTGCGAGATCCTCCTCTCCACGAGCAGAGGCGTGGGGAGCAGTTCGGCCAGTCATGTCTCAGAGTCCCCTACTGGGACGGGCCCCCATCTGCAAGGGCTCCAGCTGTCGGCACTCCCATTCCCTCACTCTCACCGCTTTGGCCCCTCTCTGGGCTCATCTGTAAGGTGAAGGTGACACCCTCTTGAAGCTGACGGCTGGAAGACATGCAACCATGTGAGTTCTGGGGCTCTAGCCTAGCTCTGCCAACCAGATTTCTTTCTCTTACCTCCCTGAGTTAAATGGGGCAAGGATTACTTTCCTATTATGCAGATGGGACCCCAGGGCCCAGAAAATCCAAGTGATTTGTCCCAGACCACATTGCCAGCAGGAACCAGAGCCAGGACTTCCAACCCCCAAGCCTGCTGGGCCCAGAGCCCCCCCGCAACCCTGAAGGATGGAATCCCAGCCACCTACACAAGGGCCCCCAGATCCTAGCCAGGTCAGTGAGCAGAGAGTGCGGGAGCCCTCGGGGAGGGGGCTCAGAGAGCTGCAGGGGCTTTCTCATGGATCTGGACAAGCTCTCCCAGCAAAGTACAGGAAGCCGTCCCTGGCAAAGGCCCTTTCCAGGGCTGGGAGCGACTTTTCTGGTTACCTGTGCAGGTTCTCCTGGGACGTATGAGTATTGATGCAGGCTGGAGTCGGTTAAAAGGTACTACCTTTCCAGCATTCTCAAAATCCCCAAGTGCTGGCCAGGCAGCTGTCAGCAAATACACGCCTCCATTCCACAGTGGGCTCTCCAGGGCTGTCGCCTACCCCCGCCAGGCCCATGCTCCTTAAATCCTCCCACTTTGCCAGGGAAAGATCAACCCGGGCACCTGGGAGGGTCTGACAGCTCAGCCAGAACTGTCTCCACCTGGCAGAGTCCTCTGCGGCCCCTCCCCTTTGGGGCTGGTAGTGCCACAGTTTCAGTGAACACAGACATGGAGACGAGCTGGCCGTGGGATTTCATTCCTCCTCAGGGACGGGCGAGCTCCAGGAGCACAGGGTAAGTATGATGAAACCCCCAGGGAGGTGAGTTATTCAAAACACGTGGGGACTAACCCAGAGTTGAGCTTTATGGACAGGCCTCTGCTCTCTGCGCCCTCCCTTCCATCACCCTCCAACCTCCATTTCTCATCTTGCATTTTCCAGATCAAAAACAAAAACCACAGAGATTCAGATCCACCCTTTCCTCTCCCTCCCCTGCCCTCCGAACTTTGCCAACACCCAACAAATGGCCTGAAGCCCACGGATAAACTGTGGTGCCGGGAGCATGCATCAGCATGGAAGGTCATTAGGAAGGCTGAACCTCAGGGGCCTCCCTGGGCCCAAGGAACCAGAATCTGCATTTTTTAACAAGCATTCTGGGCAATTCCTATGTGCGCCGAAGTTTGAGAAGCACTGTTTTGGGGACATAGGTTGCCACACTCTGAAGCCCCCCAGCCCTGGCTTGACCATGGGGAAACCCCACAGACCCCAGGAAAGCAAGCAACCCTGCCCTTTTTGCAGACTGTTCCAGGACAGACCCCTCTGGATGAGCGGCAGGATTTCGAGTTGGAAAAAAAAAAAAAAGAAGTCTTTCGACCTGCTTTATTGAATTTCCATTTTTAATTTGCCGAGTTGTGATGGCTGATCGGAGACTCCTTTCTCCCCCCTGCCATCCCCACCACCCGCCTTTCCCAGTGTCAGCCTCCCCAGCCCTTTCTCCATCTCACAGGAAAACAGAAAACCCATGTGAGGACATTGTTAGCAGATACGGTTGCTTTAATTAATAAATTAATCCTTGGTCTTTTTCTTCACTGTGTCCTCGGGAGTCCCTCCTAAGGCATCGGGCAGAATCACAAACACCCACATAAAATCCTTGGCTCACGGAAGCCTCTTCTATTAATATCACCACAAATCAATACACTTATTTAAGCTTCTAACTGGCTGCCCTGCTCCCCAATCTCTACCCTAGCCCCACCCAGGCCCCGCAGAGTTTCCCAAAGCGCAGCCCCACCTTGTCACTCCTGCTTCGTCTTTCAGTGGTCCGTCCCCACCCGCAGAGTGGTCCTCACTGAGGGTGAGACCGTCTCCCCACTTAGGTGGCATTTTGGAATTGAGGGTGTTGGTGGTTACCACAAAGGGGGGACACCAGGACGCTAAAGAGCTCCCCCCTACTCCCCTCAAATGCCAGCAGCGCCTCAAATCTTGCACGCTGAGAGACATGCAAAAGAAAAGCAGCGGCCCTTCAGCCCTTCTCTACCTTTCCAGTCCTGTCTCCCGGCAACCTCTGCGTGCCCCTCACGCCCCACCTTCCCTCTCTCCCACCTGCTCCAGCCATGAACCTGAGCTGAAGATTCCCCATATGAACCACCCCCTCCCTCCCCCTGCCACACTCTGATGGGTAAAGCTCACTTTTCTCCAAGATGCGACACAAATGCCGCCCCCCACATGGCTCATCCCTGATGGAGGTTAAATGGGACCTTTCAGTGTGTTTCTGAATTTCAGTTGAAGCCAAACTCTAAGCACAACAGGTGAAAAGAAGAGAGGCAACAGGTCCTCCTCGGCAGTAGCTGCCCAGTCGTGCCCAGCAACCCTGACCTGAAGCCCAGCTCCCACCTGTACGTCGAGGCCGGGCTGGAAGGGGTTCCTTCTAAGGCCATGATGGCTGGTAGAGAGCACCTTAGTGTCTGCCTCCCCAGGGTGGGGGGGGGTGAGAAGAATGCACCCCTCCCTCCCAGCCAACTCTGCAATTCTTGGGACCAAAAGCCACCATGCATTGCAGAGTTCTGAAGGGAATTTGACCACCCATGTCCCCAAGACTGAGGGTGACAAACACAGGGATGTGACCCTCCTGGGGAAGACTATGCAGGCCAGAGGCTGGCTAGAGCAGCTGTGGCGGGCAGCAGACAGGGACAGCTGCCTTGAGCAGTCTCCTCTGCTCGTCCACCAACGGCCTCCCTGCACTCTGCAGATGAGAAACTGAGGCTCAATGAGAATGCATGACATGTCCAAGATCCCACTGTTATTCAATGGCTGGAACAAATCAGACCCTGATCTGCCCCAGCTCCCACCATGCCACAATATCCCTCTGTCCTATCCCTCTGGAGAGGGTGTGTCCCTTTCCTGGTCCGTCCCCTCACTGACCTAGTAATTCATTCTCCCTTCATGCCATCAACCAAGAAGTATCTACTGCACACCCACTATGTTTACATGTCTGACTGATTTGTGACTTGCCTGCTCCAGCAGGAATTAGGGCGGCTTACAAAGGCACCTGTGGTAGACAGGCTGCAATGAGCACAGGCCGACATTTCAGTGACCAGAAAACTGCATGGAAGCCAGAGCACAGCTGGTCCCTGGGACAGCCAGGGTGCACAGGCCGCCTCGTTCCTGAAGGCTGGCAGCAAACTGTGCTGCATGCTTCCAAGTGGAAAAGGCTGAGAGTGCAGACCCACTGTGTGGAAAGCACACACCCAGCAGGCTGACCCCTTTGGACCATAGAGACGAACACTCGAGTTGTCATCCAAACGTCTGCCAACATCACTTCAGAGTCTGCAGAGTACACCGACATGCATGTCCATCTTTGAGTCTCCTAATAACCCAGGAAGGCAATGGAAACTCAGAGAGGTAATTGACCAGCCTAAGGTCACACAGCTGACAGGTAAAAGAGGCCTCTGCCTCCAGGCCCTTTCCCGTACAGCATTAGAGTTAAGCATGTGCACTCTGTGGCCAAACAGCCTGGGTTCATATCCCAAATCCACCACTTCTAGCTGTGTGACTCTCAGCAAGTCACTCAACCTCTCTAAGTCTTGGTTTGCCCATATATAAAATGGGAGGATATCTGGTTAGTGAGTACTGCAAAAATTTCTGGCTCATATGAAGCATCAAGTAAATATTAGCTAATATTACTTCATCATACAGCGGGCTGTGTCCCGTCCTTTACCCTATCAGAGGCTCTGTACTGGCTTTGAAGAAGGACACGGAGGGATAGATGCCCGTGCACACAGCTCTATATGTGTTGATGGCATCCTCAAGCCAGACAACAGTAATTTTCTTATCCATACCTTGCCTTCCCTCCCTGGGAACGGATACCAAGGAAAAAACCTTTAGGAGGATTTTTCCTCCTATTGAAGCCATCCCAGGTGACTCTCTCTTCCTCCTAACCCATGTGTGTGCTGATTCACTTCCAAAAGGGGGTGAGGCCTCCCCAAGCCCCTGTGCCCATGCACTGAGCGTAAGGACCATGAGGACCCTTGGGCTTGCACCTGGGGATGATAAATGAGGAACAGATCACACGTGGAGTTTTGTTCTGATCTTCCCATTTTCCTTCCTCCTCCCCACTCACCTCCCACCAGCGCCCTCCTGCACTGCCAGCCAGTGAGTGCATCTTTCAGAACCTACCTCTCCCTCCTACACAGAAAGGTATGGAGCCCCTCAGCACTTGTTTTTAGCTGGGAACAGACTGTTCACACATTTCATTAACCAAAAAAAGGAGAAAGGGGGTGTGTGGGGTGAAGATGCTAGCATATCAAAACCACTTAACTAAATTATATACAGAGACTTGGAGTTAACAAGGAGCAGAGAGAAGCAGGGAGGGATGGAGTTTCATTAAGAAAAGACTACATTTGGAAGGAAGGGGCCCATCCTGTCTTTGTGCTAGTTTTTCTGTGCTGATGTGTCTGTGTCATTTCAAATGTATTGCTGAATGTTAAACACTTTTAGTCAATAATGTAAAATTGAAGGGTATTTGTGTGTGTATTTGAGAACAAACGTAAAAAGTGGTGCTGCGTGGAGTCGAACCCTGCTCTTCCTACATTGCCGGGGCTTCTGGAGCTCTCGGGTCGTTAGCCAAAAGGTGCGCTTGGCATTTGTTGCCTAAATGCAATTCTTCCAGGGAAGAAGGCTCCGAAGTTCCCTTGTGAAGAAGCCAGGGGGGCCCCAGTGGAGTCAGGGCCAGTCATGGGGAACCTTGGCAAAGAGGAGGTTCCCCTAACGAGGTGAGCTCTCTTGGGGGGCTCCCTTCAGGTCTCTCAGCATTAATGGGCATTGGATCACATCGTGGGCAATTTAACTGTGGGGAAAATTGTAGGAGTCAGGATTCAGAGCTGGACAGAATCTTAGAGATCATCTAGTCAGGCCCTTTCCTTTTATAGATGGAAACAGTGAAGCTCAGAGAGGTCATATGACTTATCCAAAGTCACACAGAAAGTTAATGGCCGGAGCTAGCATCTGGGCCTCACGGTTCCCAGGTGGCTGCTGTTCTCTTCACCCCATCTGCGCCTCATCCCCATCCGTTTCCCCACCTTTCCTGATCAGGTCAGTGTGGGCAAGGATACCAGGGTCCTGGGCAAGGCACCCAGAGTGGGGCCAGGCAGAGCAAAGGGCACCCATGACCCCAGGGGCAGCTAACAGGGCCCAAGGTCGGAAGCAAGGCCTGCTGCCTGAGGAGGCTGAGGCTTCTGGATGCACCCACACAGATGTTCTGGAAAAGCCCAAAGCTTGGCTTCCGGCCCCTGGACCCACCCTGCCCACTAGGGGATAGAAAGCACTCTCACCACGGGCTGACTTTAGACAGCAACTCCACTCTCCACCCCTCTGAGCCTTTCCTTGTCGGCAAACTTGCCCTGCCTGGCTCCCAGGGGGGTGGCAAAGCAAGCTGTGGCTTGGGAAGTCTTGACAGTTGTACAGTCCTGTGACTGCCAAGGGAGATGATTGCTGGGGGCTGGGGGGAGGGGAGGACGACCACCGGATGGGCCCTGAGAGTGGAGCCTCGGTATCCCCTCATGTCAAGTTTACTTCTGGAAAGCAGGACCTGGGGAGAGCCTAGGTCCTGAAGATGTGCTGTGATCCTCTTTGAGTTTTCAGCAGAGACAAAAATCTTTAAGGGACATACAAAGACAAATAAGCAGGGCATTTGTTTTAGTTTCTCTATTCTACTTTCTCTGTGTATTTTTTGCCTCCGTTTTCTAAAGCCTTGCTACTTGAAATGTGCTTTGTGAAAGAGCATCGCCTAGGAGTTGGTCAGAAATGCAAGATATCAGATCCTGCCCCAGAGTCTGTTCTTTAGCAGGAGCCCCAGGTGAGAAGCCACACTGAGATTTGAAAAGCACAGACCTAAGGGAGAGCGCCTGTGGCAGGAGAGGCTGAGTTAGCTGTAAAGAAAAGCTTCCTGTCCGCTGGTTATAGAGTATACTGATGAAGGACAGGGAGGACATCAGGGCCGAGATCCTCAGCTTCCTGGGATGCTCAGATGAGACATGGCCAAGCTGACGGCTTGGGCTCCCTCCTACCCTGGGAGGCGCATCCTGGGCCACTCTGGGGTCTCTTGAGTTGGAGCTGGAGGGGGTCCAACATGCCCCTGGAGCTTCCCTGACTGCTAGAGACTTGGATTCAAATGCAGCCACCTCTGTTAAGCTGAGACCAGCAGGCTTAATTCATATCCTCCGGGAGGATAGGTATTTGCATCAGAAATTACCCTGGAACTTAATTCTGCATAATGTTGCTCAGACAAACGACACCCCTGAAACTCTTTGCCAAGGCCAATAATAACATAACTGCAGAGAGAAATAATGAATAGGAGCAGAGGGAAAGGGAAAATCAAGGAGGTGGGGGGGCGGGGGAAGAGAAAGGAAAAGAGATGGGCTTCCAGCCAGAGGTGTTCCTGTCTTTTCATAAAGTCACTAGCGTGGTGCCAGCACTTAATAGTCACTCAGTAGTTTTCAG
Source organism: Phataginus tricuspis (assembly GCA_029783875.1). Lineage (NCBI taxonomy): Eukaryota > Metazoa > Chordata > Mammalia > Pholidota > Manidae > Phataginus > Phataginus tricuspis. The sequence goes on along the minus strand of JAQQAC010007117.1, from coordinate 13,960,693 downwards.
AAGCCATAGATTATATTTACAAAAACAAAACAAAACAAAGAGTAAAGCCGAAGAGGACTGTCCCAGTTTGCTAACTAATTAAGTAATTCATTAATCCAACCACTGCTCTGCTCGGCGGATTCTATTGCATCCCTACTATGAGTCAGGCACCGTGCTGGCCACTGGGCTCCCTGCCCTCGTGGCCCGTTCAAGCCCTGGACTGAGCCCGCTATGGGCAGACTCAGCAATGGAAGGGGTCCCTGTCCAGGTCTCTGCCCAGGAAGCTTAAAGCCCATAGGCAGAACGCAGGCAGCTTAGGAAGTGGGGAAAGACCCCACCGGGTGTGCACACACCTAAGGGGCTTCAGGTGCCCCTCGGGCAAACATTTAACATTCAGCACCTTGGCTACTGCACTGGAATCTATGATTTCCTTAAGGACTGCCCATGGCATGGGTGTTGGAACTGGAAGGAGTAATAAGAGATCACCTGGTTGTCTCCCTACTACAGATGGCAGGGTGAGGTTCAGAGAGGCAGTGAGCTTTGTCCAAGGCCACCAGCCAGCTAAGGGCAGGGCTGGAGGAAGACCCCAGCTCCCCTCCTTGGCCATGCTGCACACCTCCCTGGGAGGTGGGGGCCTAGATTTGGTCCCCACCTCCCAGGTAAGTCCTATCTTCTCTCTGGATCTGTTTTGTCATCTGGAGACAGAAGGGGACCTGTCAGTAGTCGCCACACTGTGCTCCACAGACGTGCCTTGGAGGAGCCCTGGGAGAGGAGAGGGCTGGCCATTGGGGCCCTGGGGCCACCGCTTGGCTTCAATCAGAGCAGCTCTTGTGCACAATGGCTCCCATGAAACAGTCAGCTTGAGCCAAAGGTTCCACGGCTAAAAACCCCCAAACCCAAACCCAAATCTCTCTAGGATTCCTGCAATACAAGTATCCTGCACTTGGCGGTCACACAAGGACTAGGAGACAGGATCTGTCCTCCAGACGTGTGTACTACATACAAAGGGAGGAAACACACGCGAACAGACTTGGGAGCCCCAGGAAATGGTTTTTAGTCCCATGATTGTCCATCCCCAAAGGAAAGTCTCAAGTGACCAGGGCCAAAGGATGACTTGCAGGGTGAGGGAGCAGATGCAGGCCCCCTGCCCGTGGGGCCCCCAGGGAGATGGGCCTCCCCGAACCAAGACACACAGGGCAAGGAGAGAGGACACTGGAGACAGGGGCCTGGCTTCTGCCTTTCTGCCTTCGGGGATCCACCCAGTACCCTGGGGCCACCCTCCACCCATCACCATCAGCCTCCCCCTCCTCCCAACCCAATTATGCGTGTTTACATTACAGTTACGTATAATTCTGCCATTTACATTCAGTGGCTGGCTTCTCTGTGTGCTCATAAAATATTAACATTGGAGGGCCGCTTGTTGCAGAAATGTTTATAATTTCTCTTCCCCATTATGGGCTTATTAATGACAATAATGCTGTTTCCCTGCTTAGGAGCCGGGGCTGCTGAAAGGCCATCACTCACCATAGCTGAAATACGACAGTGGGAAGTCGGGGTCCGTTCCCTGCTCGGCATTTAATCTTAATAACATTTTATCTTGGACGACAAGTGTGTGTAATGTTGTTTAAAAGCCATGACTACATCGACACTTCATGTTTGGTAGGGTCGGGGAGGGTGGGCCTGGCTGCGCCCGGCCTCCGCTCCCGCCTCCATCACCCTTCCCTGGGGCTTTAAGTCCATAACCTTGGGCTTTCTGAGAGGTGCTGGGATTCCACCCATAGGGAGCCGGGCTGCCCTGGGCTGAGGGGTCTCTCCCTCCACCAACCACAGTTCAGGATTTCTGCTCTGAAAGGATTCTTTTCTAACCTGTAAGTATGGAAAATACTTAGGAGTACATCAGCCTTTGAAAACACCACTACGTCAAATGGGCTCTATTAAAAATAAATAAGTCTATTTGGGCTGGAGAGCTGGGCCTGAGGGAGTGCGAAGTCTTTAAGTGGAGATGCAAGGGGACCCCCACCATTTCCTCCTCCTAAGGCAAGATTCCTAATGATACAGCTCACTTAGCTGAGTTCCGTCTCGCTCCACCCCTCAGCCTGTCTTAGCCCCGCGGGTGGCAGCCTCCTGCCCGCCTTTCCCAGCCCTCTTTCCTCTTTGCCAAATCAGCCTCTTGCCTCATCCTTGCTCACAATGGCTGCGCGCAGAGGTGACGTCCCCTTTGCCTGTCACCCCCTCCCACCCCCCCACCGGCTCGCTTGATGGTGGGCTGAGACCCAGAGGGTACAGGCCTTTGCTTTTGCATTTCCCCCGTCCTTAAAGACATGTAGGGCAGGAAGCTTTCGGAGGGGATGGATGTTTATGGTGTAGGTTATGGGTGACGCTCTCACAGGTGTGTCTACGTATCTCCACGCTCACTACGTGATACACATCAGATATACACAGCTTTTTGTAGTGACTGATACCTCAATAAAGTGGTGTTTTTGAAAAAGGATCAGCATAAGGATAACATTAGAGGTATACATTGTGTACGGTGCTCAGCCCATGAATTGTGCTCTAAGTTTCCTTGCCTCATTTTTAAGTCATCTAATAAACTAATTTTGTTCAGCTTAAAAAAAAAAGACACTTGGGATAAGACTGTCCATAGTCAGTGCTCAATGGACTAGATGTTGGTTGGAATTTTAAACTAAAACCGCCACTTAGCCTGGAGGATGGTATTGGGCCAAGAAAGGGGAGGGTTGTTTCTTCAAGCCTGGCATTTTAAGAGTATGCAGGGTTATGGAGTCATAGCAGCTAATAATTGGAAGGGACCTTGAAGATCACCTACATCGACTTTTTCCCCAAGAGTGATGCCCCTCTGCTTGCCTGTTGGAGGGCCATCCGGGCCCCTCTTGCACCACCCATCAGCCGTGTGGAACTCATGGTGGACACACATGCATTGCTGGGTGGGGAGACCCCACCGAAGTGCTTTCCCTGCATGGAACCAAAACCTGCCGATCTGCAGCACCCGAGTTCTGCCCTCCAGAGGTCTTGGAGCCTGTCTGGTTCCCCTGCTATCTAACAACTCTTGAATATTTCTCCAGACTAAGGGCTCACATTTCCCAAGTGTTCTTCATTTGACAGGATTTCTAGACTCACCTCCATTCTGAGCACCTGCCGCCAACATGTTTAGTTTGTCAAAGTCCCTCCAAGAGTGTGACGCTCAGAACAGGAGCCCCAGCTCGCGTGCTCCAGACCAGCACAGCACAGCAGGGGCATGTCAGCGCCTCGCTGTAGCTATTTTAGGCCTTTACTACCTGAACCTATATCAAATCAGGTTTTTCCCAGCCTGTACTTATAGAATTGATTTTTTTGAAATCTCAGTGAACCTATATCAAACCAAGTTTTTCCCAGCCTGTCCTTATAGAATTGATTTTTTTGAAATCTCAGTGCCAGAATTTCCATTGATTCCTTTTAAGCTTCATCTTCTTACTTCCAGCCCATCATTCCAGCCTGAAAGGTATTTCCGATCCTGGTTCTGGAGACCCACACATCAGCCATCACTTCGGTATCTGTGTCATTCACTTACTTGAAAAACATGCCTTCTGGGTTTTACTCCAAAGCTTGATAAATTACTGAACGGACAGGGTCTGGGCTCAAGCCCCGCAGCCCCACGGCACACCATCTGACGCCTCCCGTCAGGCGGACATCAGCCAGTTACAACGCCAGGGGACTCTGGGAAAAGCCTTGTGTCAGCCGAGGCTCTGGAGGAAGTAGACCGTGTGTCCTGTAATGCTGTTAGTAAGCTGTGTTTCTTTAGAATCTTTAGAGGGCACAATATTGCTCATGTAATTGTAGGTTAATGATACTAAAATAAAATAAATTGTAGAATCTTTAGAGGGGATAGATTACATGGCCCCAAGTTCTGTTCTAGCTCAACACTTTATTGGATCAATGATGTTCCTGCGACCATGTGGCTCTGCCTCACCTATGGGGCACAGGGAGGACCTTTGCCTAAAGCCTTATTCAAGTCAGGATATCCTGTGGCTGTGATATCCTATGTTCTCTTCTCTACTCCGGGCTCCTTCTGTAAACAAGAGATGCGTTTTCTGACATGACTTCTTTCGAGTGAACACAGTGGGTTCCTAGCGACCACACGTCCCTCTCCAAATGCGGTGCGGCGGAGTGTGAAGGGTAGGAGCTACCCCTGCCGTCATCTCTAGTTTCCATCTCTCTCTACTTATTTGCAAATTAGGACATGTCTCCATCCACAGTCTCCGGACACCTGTTCTGTTTGTGTCACAACACAGGGAAACTGACGTTTATAGATTCCTAAGCTCTGCTACACACCCACGCCATCTTCCACAGCAGCTCTGCACCCTGGAAAACTGTAGCCAGGAAAAGCAAGTCCCCAGCCCCAGCTGGCCAAGGATGCATACGCTTGAACAACGCACCATAATATGGAGTGGGAAGTGCCCCACTGGTGGTTTGGACAAAGCCTGAGAAGGAGGGAGACATCTATTCTGGTTGAGGAAAACATCATGGAAAAGAAAGTTCTTGAAGCACCTGTGCTCTGTGACTCGGGTACAAATGGACACCTGTCTTCCAGGGACTCATGAATAGCTTATCTGAACGAAGGCATGGGTACCAGTGAGGTGTGTTATGGGCGCTAAGGCCAGAGGTACAGCAGAGGCAAGTCGTGAGTGACCATGAATGCCTGTTAGAACTTGAACTTCAGCCTCTAACGGGCTGGGAGACAGGGAACGTTCAGAGCAGAACGACAGACTGGGCTTTAGAAAGACACCTGGCAGCTGTGTAGCAGACAGATCAGAGGGGATGACACCAGAAGCAAGACAATAGAGGTCAAGGGAAATACTACAAGGTCTTAAACCCAAGCAGTGGCAGCAGGCATACAGGGAGAGGAAGACAGTCTACGGCTGTTTAGAAGGCAGACTCAATAGGACTTGGTTATCCACTAGCTTTATGGGCAAAAGAGAGACAAAGATGGAGTTTTCCATGATTTCTAGCTCAAGCGGCTGGGAAGATGATGGGCTTGCCGACCAATCTCTGGAAGAAAGGAGGAAGAACAGACTTGAAGTGAGGGCGGTCCTGAGCTCATTTCGAGGCACACCGAGCACGGAGGGTAGGGGGATGCCGCTGATACATGATCCGGGATCATTGGGGTACCGCGGAGGTTGAGGATCAGAAGCGGACCAGCCAGAGGGCACACGTGGAACAAGAACAGAGGCTGAGGACAGAGGCTGGGGAGGAACCAACGTGTAGCGGACGGATGGAGACAGAAGAGCTCCTAAATGCTACCCAGGAATTGTGCAGAGAGAGGGGAGCTGGGAAGGAGTGGTACCCTGAAGCTCAGAGGAGTGTGTTTCAAGTGCTACACGGTGGAGGGGTACAGAGGGAGCCAGAGGACAAGGACTCTAAGAAGTGGCATCAGAGGAGTTGCTGGGGGCAGCGGAGGGACCTCTTTTGTGGTTGGAGGACTGGGGAGTCGTAATGAACCTGGGTTTCAATCCTGGCTCCACCAATTCCCAGCCATGACTCTGGGTGAGGGATTAAGTCACCGAGCCTCAGTTGCTTCAGCTCTAAAATGGGGATAATAACAAGATATACTTTGTAGATGGTTGTGAGAATTGATTTATGATAGGTAAACATTTAGAACGTATACTAGATGCTCAATACATGTTCGCAAAAATTCCAGAAATTTGGAGGTTTGGTGAAAGGAGTCATGGGAGAATAGCTTGAAAAGGACTAAATTATAAAAAAAAAAAATTTTTTTTTTGAAGAGGGTTTAAACACAGCTGAAAGCTGAGGGAAAGTGGAAACAGAAAGGTTAAAGAATAATCTCTCGTGGTAAAGGGAAATCCTAGATGAAATAGGTAGATGGAAGCCAGAAACTTCACCCAGGACAACTGCTCCCACTTCTCAGACAATCAAAGGCCACTGTGGAGACCCCGGCAGGAGGGCTGAGCTGGCCCTGCCTTGGGGGGCCTTCTCTTTTCCGTGGTGGTGTGTTTTGCTGAGAGAGGCACAACCAGCTTGGGGTCTGGAGAGCAGAGAAGGCCTGGAACTGAGTTGAAAGAAGGAAGTGGGGTATGAAGAAAAGAAAATTCAAAGAGCACTGGGGACACGGCTCAGGCTGGACACCACACATTTATAAGGTGGGATTATTTTCTAAAGAGAAATAGAAGCTGGGGAGTTCTGCTTGCTTTTGTTTGGGTCACCCATCAGCATTACCCCACCTTCCCAAGGGAGTTCCATCTACCCCTCTTGAAGCTCACCAGGGTGGGCTGGGCTTCTCCATCTCACATTCACCACACTGCCTGGTCTAGGAGCGGCTGGGGGGCAGGACCCGCTCCTCCATCTGTGCCCCCAGCACTCACCCCAGTGCTCAGCACCAAGCAGAGGCTCCCAAGCACTTCTTTCTTTCCCTTCAAAGTAATCTGGGCTCAAAGTAATCTGGGGCTAGAAACGCAAATCTCCCACCCTTATGAACATGAGCTTGGTACTCACTATTCTGCTCACTGCCAGCATGTTAAATTCCTGCTCAACACCATGGAAAAGGACATCTCACATGCTCACCCATTAATAGTACAACCTCCCTTGTCATCTGAGGCAGCCGTTGGCATTTCAACAGCCTGAACATCTCACCTCCTCCCCAGCAACTTCAGGGACTAATACGGGAGCTGGCATTTAACAAGGGCCTTTTATTGGCTAGGAACCTCCTCCTGCATACCATAGACAGATTGCACTTGGCGTCATTCAGCTCTGGCGTTGTTAGTATTGTCACCGTATTTTATCAATAAGGAAACAAATGCTCAGAGAGGTTAGATCATTTGGCCAAAATCACACAGCACCGAACTGAGATAAAAACACAGCACTGAGATAAAATCACTCCCATTCCTGTGCTCAGCCCCCTGCACCCAGCCCCCTCAGTGGCTCCTTTACTGCAGGGACCCCCTTCAGCAGCTCCTCCTGGTTTCCAGCCTGTGTTCAGGGCTTTGGTCTTGCCTGGTCGCATACCCTGAGTGGAGGATGCAAAGTAGAGGACCTCAGACTGACCTGGGGTCAATCTGTTTGTGTCTTTCTTTTGTTATGGTAAACAAGATTTTTTCCCCAAATTCTTTTTTATTGCAGTAAAAGACACATAACATAAAATTTATCGTCTTAATCAGTTTACAGGCTACGGGTAGTAAGTAAATTCATATTGTGTGAGCATCAACCCCATTCATCTCTAGAACGTTTTCATCTCCCCAAACTGAAACTCCATGCCCGTTAAACAACACCCCCCATCTCCTCCTCCCCTCAGCCTGACAGCCGCCATTGTACTTTCTGTATCTATGAATCTGGCTAGTCTAGGTGCCTTACATAAGTGGAATAACACTTACATAAGTGTTTGTCCTGTTGTGACTGGCACTTTTCACTTGACATAATGTTCTCAGGTCCATCCACGCTGGAGCATGTGACAGAACTTCCTTCCCTTTAGAGCTGACCAATATTCCATTGTATGTACAGACCACATTCTGTTCATCCTATCGCCCGTTCTTGGGCACTTGGGCTGCCTCCATTTGGCTACTGTGAACAGTGCTGCCGTGAACATGGGTGTGCAAATATTTCTAGGAGACTCTGCTTCCAGTTCTTTAGGGTACGTACCCAGAGAAACTACTGCTGGTATGTCAAATCATTTTAGGAACCTCCATACTGCTTTCCATAGCGGTTGCAGCACTTTACATTCCCACCAACAGCGCACAAGGGTCCCAGTTTCTCCACATCCTCACCAGTACTTGTTATCTTCTATTTCTTTTTATGGTAGCCATCCTAACGGGGTATGAGGTGGTGTTTCAGGGTGTTTTGATTTGCATTTCCCTAACGATTAATAATGTTGACCATTTTTTCATGTGCTTATTGGCCATTTTTGTATCTCCTTTGGAGAAATGTCTATTCAACCCAGTGTTGAAATGGGTTGTTCTAAACCCTAATGTTTTAAAAAACCCTCAGCCTCTGCCCTCTACACCTCCACACATAGTCCCAGGACAGTTCACTGACAGTGCCCTGAGGAGGCAAAAGGGATCCCTTTCCCCACCCCATCCTTGGTTTGCCAATCACAGAACATTTATGCACAATACCATACTCTATTGGCTAAGGCACGGAAAACCTCTGTCAGCGTGTAAGTGTTACACAAAGGAGGTAATTCATCAAGTTACTATGACTCATTAACACTAGCTTAGATCCCTTAACCTGTGTAGCTACCTGGCCATCCATCAAGGAAAGGGCTGCTGGACAGGCAGGTCCTGACAGCGAGGGGGCCGGCCCTGGTGGAATCCAGTGGTGAGCAGAGGGGACCAGGCAGAAAGTGTCTAAGCCAACAAGGTCGGGGCTAGCCAGGGTGACAGTGAAGCAGACCTATGGGAAAGCCCTCACCTCGGTGACCTCAGGGAGGGATTAGTGTGTGGGCAGGGGACACGAGCTGTGTCAGATGGGAAGAGGAGGGAGAATGAGGACGGGCTTGGGGGAAGAGGCCGGGACGGGAGCTTTTGGTTTAATGAGTCCACCCCGGGGCACACAGGTGGGAACTCAGCAGGAGAGATGCCACAGGGAGCCACCGTGGGAAAGCAGGACGTGGCCGTCACAGGAGTGCGAGGCTTGGACCTCCCTTCGTGGAGAGGCACTGAGAGGAGAGTGGCCAGCCTTCGTCTGCTCACCTCCGGCAGCATTCCCGCCAGGACCAGGCTCTCTCCTGGCAGCTCCCCGCCAGCCCAGGAGCGCAGCATGGGCTCTAGAGCCGGGCCATCCCACCCTGCACAGGACTCCTCCAAGAGGCCACCTGTGCACTGGGGCTTCCCAGCAGCCTGGCGGAGACTTGCTCTGAGCTGTACTACTGTCGAGGCCCATCCTGCCTGCCCATCACCTGTTCCTCCCTTATACTCCACAGAACTTGCCCCGGGACGTCTGCATTCCATTTGACATCTAATTCCATCTGACATCTGCTTCTCAAAGGACCCAAACTGACACAGAAGATAGCAAACCCCCCCCACCACCACCCCTATGATGCACCCCCAGCCCAGTTTTCCGTTAAAGTCCACTTCCTCTGGGCTTGACCTTCCAGAGGCTGAATGGTAACTAAAACTCGGCAGCCTAAGTCTCCAGAGAGAATTAACAACAAAGCACGGCCCAAAGGCACACACTGACCCACGTATTCATTCTTTGGTCGGCCGGAAGACACTTAATAATGAGACCTCTGTCCTCCTTCTGGGGGCTCACGAGTTGGGTGGGGGTGGCTCAGAAACCCGGCCACGTTCAACTCTGAATCTACAGGGCCTTGAACGGTGCCTGGCATCGGCTCAATAGATATTTGAAGAAATGAATGAGTTTATTCATCATAATAATGCTCTAAAACTTCCCCCAGTCTTTCAAGTCTGGCCTCTCATTTTGTTTTCTCTGCAACCCTATGAGGTAGGCTGGGCAGACGCTCAAAGATGCTAACCCGAAGTCCGAAGAGGTGGAGGACGTCAGCTGTAGCCTCAGGGCTCTTCCCACCAAAGTACACCATCTACTTGCTCTTCCTCTTCACAGCCCCTTTCCTCTAGAGCCCCCTGGACAGCCGTGGGGGGCCCTTAACCCCCAGGCTCCCTCTGACTGCATCCTAGGGAATCCCAAGCCAGGCCTGGAGAAACGGCAGCCCCGGGCACAAGGGCAGAATGAGGTCCAACATAGGACATGTGGGGCCAACTAGCTATGGACTGGCCTGCTTTGCACTATCAGTAACAGTACCTCAGACATGATAAACCAGGTTTCTGGGAGCATCTGAGGCACACAGATGAGTGTGAACAGGAAGCACAGAGCTCCCAGCTGGAGCGGCATTTGGACCGAAGCGGATCTATGGCAGACTTCCCTCCACATGGGAGTGTCCTGTGCGGTGCCGGGAGCAGAAGTCCTAACGTGGGCTGGGCGCTCCCCTCCACCCAGCCACATGCAGACGAGCCCTTTCTACAATGTTCTAAAAGCACAGGGCACCAGCGGGTTACCGCTAGGGACAGCGCTTCACTGCCTGCACGTACACAAACTACTCAGGTCCTGCGTTCCAAGACCCAGACTGAGTTGGCTTTACTTCCCCTTATTTCTACATGAGGCAAAACTATAACAAAAGATGCAGCTGGGGGTGGGCAGGGGAAGTGTGCTTCTGAATGATTATCCCACCCTGGGCGGGCTGGTCCCCTGGAGAATAAACCACTGCCAGGCACCAACAGGCTTTGATAACCTGCTGATGGTCAATTAAAAACCCCAACTAACATATCTGAAAAATAGTTCAATATTTGTGGCTGAACTCAGGATGAGATGCATGTGATGGCAGGTGGCAGACCAGGCCATCTTCTCATTCAGAGGAGTTGCTGGCTGCTTGCCCAGAAGGGCCATGGCAGGGCCCGGAAAAGATCCCCTCCCAGCAAAAGCAGCATGGAGGTGGGAAGGAGGCCTGCTTCCCCATCGTCATTCCACTTCCATATGGTAATTCCTGCATCTTCGAACCAAATGCCACCTGGGAGCCCCCCCTGCCTTTTGGTTTGCCCTTCCACCCATAGGCCTGGTGTCTGGCTTGTGCAGGGGACGTCACACCCCGCCCCCAGCCCCTCGTAACCCCCAGGCCGCTCACTCCACGCAAACATCTGGAAGGCCAGCAGCCCAGCACTGCGCAGGGAAAACAGACAGGGCAGGGCAGCTGTGACGACTGCGTTGTCGGTCCTTTGGATGTCTCCGCTCCCTCCCGTCCGCATCCCTCGGTCACACAGTCCCGTGGACGCAGCACCTTATCCGGTGCAGGAGCCTGCTTCTCCAGCCCTTGTGACATCCTAGCTGGGCCCTTGTCTGCCTTGCCTCTTTCCTGTTTGGCTTCCCACTCAGCCCTCCTTGCTGCTGCCAGGACAGTCTTTCTAAAATGCAATAGGGCCATCTCAGTCCCCTCACTTGAAAATAATTCAATGGGCCCCACTGCTCTTAGAAAAAAATCAGGCTCTTCAGTGAGGCATAGAAAACCCTCATGACCTTGGCTGACCTCTGTCCTCCTTGATCTTATCCCCCTGCACCCACACCCTCCACACATTGCCCCCCGGACTCTCCTGGAATGCAGTCTTCCTGTAGGATGTTCCCTCTTCTGGGAAAGCCCTTTCTCCTCTCCAGCTAGCAAACACCATCTCTTCATAGCTTGAGCTTTACGTCCTTTAAGAAGCCCTCCCTGGCTGCTTCCTCCTTCCTTTTGACGGAGATCCTGGGAGTCTGCTGTGTTTGATGCTTATCCTCACAGCAAGTCTCATGCCACACCATCAGTGTTGACTTGTTTTTTCAGTTGCCTTGAAAACAAGGACGACTTTTTATTCATACAACGTTTCCTGGAACATAGTAGGTATTCGATATACGTTCATTGCATGAATGGATGAATATTTAATAGTTTTATAGAAACTATGTAATTATCAAGTTTTGTGTATCAAACAATATTTCCCACTGATATTATAAATCAGGGGTGTTTCATCTTCATTTCCAACTGTTGAGATATTCATGGTGGTTCTCATTCTTTAACTTTGTCTACCTCAAAGGGATCTAGTAGAAGCTGATAAAAGGATTATTGTGGTTAAGCCTCATCATCAAACAGAGGACTTTCTGGAATGCAAATAACCTCCTCATTTATTTACTTGGTAAATACGAATTTGGACATTTCTTACATTAGCAGAGGAAAACTGCAGCTTCTCTGAAAATGGGTCTGCAGTTGTGGCTCATTCCAGAAGGATGCAGATAAGAGGCGCAGGTTGGGTGCAGCAGCTGGCGGTGAGCATGTGAACAGTGGGGACAGGAGACGGGAACCCGCACAGAATTTCAGGGCTGCTTGGCAAGTCCATTGTGCAAACCAGTGATTTTGAAGGAATATTGCTCGGAGCTCAGGCCTCCAACTCTCGATTACCCCAGAGTTATTTCATCTCCAGATCATCCAGGCTGGCTACCTTCACCACCCCACTAATGCTCTGAGGGGGAAATGGAAAGGTATTTCTTCATGCCACATGGGATCCTATTCAGAGAACCGCCTAGCCTATACTATGGACCCTGCCAGCCGCCACCTCCCCTTCCGAGGTGCTGGATTCTGACCTGGGAGAGTTTGTTTACTCACCATGTGTGGCAAATATTTGCATTGAAACCAACCCTAATCCCCATGGTGGCAGGTTTTCTAGTCCCAGGAAACCCCAGTCCCCAAGTGACAGATGGATTTTAGGCCCATGAGTTATCCTATCATCAAAACAGAAAATAGAGCTCTTTGCTCCACTCCTGACCTTTTCAAATACCTGGAAATCAGGGTTTCTCCTTCAGTCATCAGCCTTCCTCCACCCAGAATCTAAAGACAGCTGAGTGGAAGTGGGATGGAGCATGTCACCCCATAAGGCTGTGGTGCCCTGAGGAGAGGGATTTTACTGGAATTCTATCTTTGGAGCCTCACACTGGAGGCAGCCCAGTAACATTGGAAAGAAGGAAAGATAATGATGAGGATTGTAACAGCAACTATCACCAGCCCACCCGTGAGTGTATGCCCTGCGCCGGGCCCTGGGCCAAGCTCCTTGCTTGCGTTGTCTGAGTTAAATCTCACAAGCATTCTCATGCCCACTTTACACATCAGGACACCGAGGTTTAGGAGATTAAATAACATATCAGGATCACACAGCAGACTCCAAAGCTTATGCTCCTAACTCCTATAAAGAAAGGAGGAAGAAAGTGCGAGAAAAGGAAGGAAGGAAGGAAGGGGGTGGGGAGGGAGGAAGGGAGGGAGGATACACAGGCTGACCGGGCGCAGACCAGGCAAGATAATGGTAATGAAATTTGCGTCAACAGAAAAAGATACAGACTTAATTTTCATTCCTCAGACGCAGTCCCTGAGAGGCTCAAAGCACCCGCCCATCTGCCCCTTTTACTTCGCCGAGCCCAACAAGGTGGGTGGGGGTGTCTGCTGGCCCGTCCTCCTGTCATCCTCCTGCCCTCATCCCACCTTCACCCCCTCCCTTACCACACACCCTCTTGAAACATGTTTTTAGACCGATGGCAAAACTGGAGTCCAGAAAAATCTTATGGTTAAAACTCAGGCTTCCAGCTCCCAGCCTGGATGTCATGGGCCAGGCCTGGCGGGCAGACTGGCAGGGAGCCGAGGGCCTGCGCTTCTTGCCACTTCGCCTTCCCTCCCGTGACTGGCCTGGGAGCCTGGCGCTGAGAACATATGTTCCCTCGTTTCACGCTAGCCAAAGGGAAAAGGTGGATGTCAAGCACACCCACCGCCCAGGAACAATACAAGTATTAAAAACTGTTTTAATTGTATGTGAGCCTCTGCGTATTTCCCCCGCGGTGTCGCAAAATCCATTTGTTTTGATACTTCATGGCAGGGACGGTACTAGCCACTGGGGACCGGCCAGGCTGGTGGTGACTGACAGAGGACTCTCCATTCAGAGGAACCTCAGAAAAGCGGTTCCATTTCCCTTGTGAGCATTAGGTGGGTGGTGGAGGCAGTGAGCTAAGGAGAGCGCTGTCGAGGTATGGGTGGGCGCCCCGGATGTGTGTGCACGGTGTCAACTCTGTACCCACGCCAGGAGAGGGAGTCTGGGGCCTGGGAGGGGTGGAGAATGCAGATAATCCCCTGCAATACATAACCTAAAAATAGCATGCATTTGCCTGTGACTGGCAATAGATGACTTCCCCCCAGCAGAATCACCTTTCTTCTGATTATATTTAGCTCAGGCCGTTACCAAGATGAGTTTGCGCTCCCAGAGAACACTCAGAGGGCTGGGCAGGCCAGGTCAGTGCTAGGTGGCAGGTCAGTCCAACCTGGGAATCTACATTTGTCTTGGACAATCTTAATCCAAAGCCAATTGAACTCTAAGTTATGACTGGTGTTTTTCTTTTAAGATACTACTTTTTTTTTGCTGTTATTAGAAACAGGACACTTCCGCACTCCAGAGACATGGAGGAGAAAGATTTTCTTGCCTTGCTAAAAGTTCCTCTTCTCACCCCACTACCTCCCATGATTAGCACAGGTTCTGTGGGGTAGATACTCTCCGTGGTAAACAAGGGACTTACTTCCTCAAGGCTTGACGCCACCATGGGAGCGGCCCAGCGTTATGTCCATTTAGGAGTGGGGAAACGTGTGGCTCAGAAAGGCCCCAGATCACCTCACCCACGTATCTTGTCCATTGCTTGCCTGTAAGCAGAACTATAAATAATCTCAAACAGGCGAATGTCTTCTTACTGCTTCCACCCACTTCCCAGAGCCCCAGAATGTTTGATTTCTTTTGTAGTGAGGTTTGGAATTCTTAATTCCCGCGTGTTCAATAGTGGGGGAGTCTGGAAGCAGGTTAAGGTAGGAAGTGTGACCTTAGGCTCATGCTTAGCTGCCGAGCCTCCATTTTCACATTTGCACCATGCAGAAAGAATACGTACCTTGGGGGTGGTGTACCTAGTCCCTACCTGGCACAGAAGAGTTGTGCTTATAGGTGGGACTCACCTTTAACCTCTGTTGGTGAACTTGGGTAGGCAGAATGGCCTCAGAATGGATGCCCCTTCCTCTAACCAGGTCTCCTCTGATAGAGCTGAGTAGGATGGTGCGTCGGCCCAGTGAGCTTTATTTGGGGACACTACCAGCAGGGATGGGCCCTCAATGAAACATGGAGTATCCCAACTCCTTGAACCAACCCACAGCTCCTCCTGCTAGCTGCAGACAGGAGAACCACCCCTCTCCAGTGAGCTCGCCTTCTCCCTTGCGACCGACAAGAGCAGTCTCTGCTAGAGGGAAGTCTTGCCTGGGTTTTGATTTTCTTGGATGGTTACTTTCCAATCAGCCTCTTCTATTTTATTCTGGGGGAAGCTGGAGCCGATAGGCAGACAGAGATCAGAGTTCAGATCACTTCTAACCTTCCCATGATCAGTGTTGGCCTATTCCCAGGGAGGAAAGCAATCAGAGTTCAGTGTTTAGTTTAGATAATCCAGTAGGATGAAGGACTAGAAGGCAGAGGTGTAAATGGGAAGACCCTCTGTACGGCGAATCCCTTCATCCCACACGTTCTGGGCCAACTTGACTTTTCCTAGTGAACTATAAGCCAGAGGGGGTGGCAGACATCCACATCTGTGCAAATATTTGTAACGTCCAGCAAAGTCCCTCATTTGCACACACATGTGTAGCATGAGAGGAGACAGGAAGGCTAGCCCCACTTCTGCCACTAATATCTTGGGCAAGTCCCTTATTTCAGTTTTCCCAAACTCGCTCAGTGATAACCACCACCTGAGGCCCTTATTTAAAATGTCGATTCTTGGGGTCTTCACAAAACTACTGGCCTGGAATCGAATCACATCTAATCTTGAGGAGTTCATGAACCACAGGCTTTAGACCTTCATTCTCTCCTCTGCAAAATGAAGGGTGTGGATCCTAGGCCTTCTACAGCCCCATCATGAGGCCAGTGTTCCGGCTTTCAAGTGGCAGGCCTCTGTGACTGACTCACATGTGAAACTACGGCACTGTAAATGGTTCCAGATTCACAGGCGCACTCGTGCACACATGCCCAGGTCCCAGCAGAATCTGGGGCTCTTCTCGCCCCAGCACGCAGTCTTGCCAAGCTCTGGCTGGGCCTCAGTGGCCACTGAGGGGATACAAGCCGCCTGTGTACTTCATGGGAGCTGGGGCTCCAAGCCCCTGACAGGCTTGACCTCGGCCCAGCAGGTGGGTGGTAGTGGGCCAGTGGACACCTGTGACAGAGTACACTAGGTAGGGACAGCCGCTTCCCTGCCCATAGAGTCAGCTTAACTTTTGATGAGTAAATAAACACCACCTTTTGAATGCTGGGGAAATGGTGGAATTAGTTTCCTGGCTCCCAGAGAAAAGGAAAAGTAGAGAATGAAAGCTCTTAGAGGTTCTTTTGGATCTCTTCTCTCTGCCCCTCCATCCTCCTCCCTAGCCAGTCTTCCAAATATCTTCCCAGGCTAACACGCTTAGCCCACTTCCAGGCGTGCTCAAATGCTGGTGGAGGCAGACATCTGAGCGGCCTGAAGTCAGGCAGACCAGATGCTTCTAGAGCAGAATTATGAGGCCATCTTCCCAGTCCTGGGGAGCAGGGGTGGGTACCTTCTGCACACCTGAGAGTGTTCAAGCACAGCCTACACGCCACCCACCAGTGTAGACCGACCAAGGGGTGAAGACACAGAGTAGATGAGGATGACGGTGAACTTGAGAACTGCTAACCGCACAGCACAAATCATGTCTCCACTACACCCTGCCTCCCTCCGTGTGCCCTACACTTCCCACTTCTTGCCTTGCTAGAAGCATGACACTCAGTTTCCCACACTAATTACATTGGAAGGGACCTCAGACCTGTCTCATTTAACCGTAATGTCCAAAGCTACAGCTCTGTCATGTCATCCCCATCCGGGGAATGTCTCCCTTCTGCTGGTCTGCCCATTGGGACCAGAAACTTACTATCAACAAAGGGGCCAAACCTCTCTGGACAGCCCTGCTGCAAAGTAGGCTTGATATGGAATCCCAAATTCTCTTCCTTATCCAAGGTCCTCCTGTTCTTCCCAAACCAATTAAATTCCATTTGACTTTGGGCAAGTTGCTTAACCTCCCTAAGCCTCGATTCCATTTTTCATAAAGCGGGGATAATAGTAATATCCAACTCATGGGATTGTTGTGTGAGGTGCATGAAATAGTAAACACGTGGGGTGCTTGGCACACGGTAAGCCCTGAAGAAATGTTAATGGCTAATATTTTGCTTCTGAGGCAGTGATATATCCTCTGCACCCTAGGTACTCCTGACAGTTTCATTTTCAGAAGGGGCACACACTGTCCTGAGAGTGGGTGTTCTCTGGCTCGCTGGGGACATGGGCAGGGGTGCATGTCAGAGTTGTGGCACATTGCTCCCAAGTGGAGCAGTACAGCTCCATCAGGGCCAAGGTGCCTGGGTCCTGCTGGAGGCTGGATAAGAGGCTGGGAGAAGACTTCCAAGGAGCACACCCCTCAGGCTTTCTCCTCCTCCGCACTCCTTGAACCCAGACACACAGCAGAGTATGGAGTCGGGGGTGGGTAGAAGCACAGGCTCCCATTACATGCCACCTGGTAAGCCATCCCAAGTTCACCTAAGGAAGAATCCCATCCCAGAATCTGTTGGAGAACCTCCTTCAAGTGCACTCACTAGCTCTTTGACTTGGGCAAGAAATTGAAACTCTGAGCTCCAGTTTCTTCACCTTTGAAATAGGGATACTGATAATATCTACTTCATGGACTTTTCATTCTAGAATAAGTGGAAATGTGGTGCCTGACTTACGCCATACTTGGTATTTTTACTGAACGACCTCAGATACAGCCTAGTGTCACTCTGTGGCCCAGTCAGCCATTAGCCATCCCCGAACAAGACGGTAGCTGTCTTAGCCTGTTCGGGCTGCTGTAGCAAAATGCCATTGACAGGATGGCTTCCAGTCTCAGGGATTTATTTCTCACGGTTCTGGAGACTGGAGGTCCCAGACCAAGGCTCCGTGTCTGGTGAGCATGCTTTCCTTGGGCTGCAGAGGGCAGAGATGGGAGACAGCGTGCTCTCTGGAGTTGCATCTTACAAGGCCACTAACACTCATGGTCCCATCTCCAAACTGTGAGATGAGGGGGTGAGGGCTGCAACACACGAACTTGGTGGGGAGGTCACAGCCATTCAGTCTATAAAATTAGCCAAAGGGGGCTTTAAATTTTGCAGAGAGGAAGATGCTTACATAATCACCTCTCTCCCCCCAGCCTCTTCTGTCCTGGTTCACTGGCTTTGGGGGACGGCTTCGGAAAAAGAAGCCAATAGATGAGCATCTTTAGGGCAACAGGTAAGCTCCTATCACCTCAGCAGCTGTTGTGAGAAGGGTGAGATCCAGGTCCCCGAGGAGCCAACCCCTGAAGGTGACAGTGACCGCGGGGCAGAACCAGACCCAAGGAGCAAGAGGCCGGCCCAGCGTTCCCTGCTCCCGGCTGGGCGTCCTCAGCGACACACACAGAGAATAAGTCACTGGACCTTTCCCAGCTTTGGTGCAGTCCTGCCCTTGGTGCAAGGATGGCTGTCCCCTCTGCAAGGACAGGTCCAGGAAGGCCTGTCCTGCTGACGGGTTACTGTTTCAATGGCCTGGGATTTGTGTTTTCCTTTGCTTCCTCTAACAGAGCCTTGTGCATTGCATGAATATTTCATTTCCCGGATTCATCTTGGGATCATCGTTAAAGGTTCCTTCTCCGCTCTCTGAGATGTCTCTGCTAATCACGATAGTCTGTGTTGCAATTTCAGATGAATTAAAGCTGTAAACTGGGGAAGCTAGTGACTGTAAGTCATACTACCCATTTCTCTGTACCCACTCAAAATCATACCATTTTATGATAATCTTCCTAAGAGTAATTTTACCCCCTAAAACCTTCCTTTAGGCAGCAGGCAGCCTTTCTCAGGTTGGGCTGTTCTCCCGCCATGGCCTCCGGGCTGAAGGCAGTGGTATCTGACATACATCCCGGGTGAAGAGGAAGTTGAACCTCAGATGAATCCAGCACGATCCTCAGGGACTAGAACCAGGGAAATGGACTCCTGGGTTCAAGCCCACCTCTGCAGCCAGCTTACAACCCGTGTGACTGTGTGACTTAACAGTTCTGTGACTCAGTTTCCCCATCTGTGAAAGGCGGGTGATCACAGTGCCTAGCTGGTAGGTTGTTAGTATTGGATGAGAAGTGCCTGCCCATGAAGAACTAGGTAAATGCTAACTGTAGGCAGTGTCTGCTGAGCCTAGCATCTGGGTGACCCCAGGGACAATACCACAGATGCAGTGGGGTCCCTGCCCTCTGCAAGGTGACAATCCGGTTGGGGAAATTAACATACTCAAAAGAGAAAGCATACCAAGCCTTAAGCCACACAGTACCTGTCATCAATACAATGCAGCTGGGTCACCTCAAGGGCTCGTAGCTATACCCAGCTGTTCTCCATCGACACCCACCCCCACTGCCAAGACGGGCAGATTCCCGGAGAAACGCAGCCGGTGGTTTAAACCCTGCTGCCGCTGCTTTCCCTGGAGAAAACCAAGAACATCGGGTGCACGCCTGTGGGAGCTCGGAGGGGCCTTCCAGGATGGCATCCGTAAACAGGCTTTATTCCTTTGTGCAAAGTCAAGGCTATGATTTCTGCTTCAGGGGGCAGGCTGAGCTCAGCCAAGGGCAATGAACGATGAGGCTGGGAGAAGTGGCAGCTGCTCTGCTTGGGGCCACCCTCCTCTCTTCTGAGGAGTTAAGATGTGAACGCGCCACCCTCAGAAATGTACTGGCTGTGAGAACCCACTGTGGCTCCCACTTTACAGAAGAGAAAAACCGAGGGGCACAATAGCTTGCTGGAGTCCCTCGACAGAACCAGTTATGAGGCTTGAGAAAATAATTCAGGGTCCCAGAGAGCCACCCGGCCTAGGTGAGGAGCCAGTGGCTCCCTTCCTCACCAGCTCTCTCTGCACACCAGCTGCTTCTAAAACCAGGTGTAGGGGTCCCCATCCCTCCCAACACAGAGAACTCCAGGAACAACACCCACAGCAAACCGAGGTTTCTTCACCCAAACATCTGCGGTGTTCCAGGCTCAAGAAAGATTTGATGCGAGAGCTCTGCTTTTTTCCTTTTTTCTCTGATTTCATCCCCATCACCTTAATAATTGCATCTTTGGGTTGTTTAAATCCACAATGAAGCCAGTTCTGCTTACAACTGGCCTATCATCAGCTAGGATTAAGATTCATTTCAAATAAGAGGGTTTGTTCCCCCAGTCTCCCTTCTTTCCTTCCCAAACTAAATTTGCATTACAAAAAATTTAAACAAAAGCAGCCTTTTGAATCTCCACTCATTACTCCCGTTACATTTGTTAACATCATTATCCTCCACTGAAGATGGTAACTATTATCAAATGTTGTCGCGCTTTTGTGGACCTCTTGCTATATTAGTTTAGAAAATTGCTTTAATGCATATGCTTTTAGAGGTTTAAAAATCTACCATGGCATTATAAGCTATATAATGCTGTACATTTTTTAATCTAATAGTGCATTTATTTTTCTTCTTTCAGAAAAATAGCACATTGCACTGAAATAAAATGCATGCCTGTGGTAAGGAAAAATACAAATGCAACTGGGAAAATGCAGAACTAGACTCTGGAGTGGCAGACCCTCTCCCACTCCCCTTTTTCCCCTGGAGAAGAAATCACTCCTCCTGAAACCCAAGCCCTGAGGCCCTAATGGGTCTGATACGTGGGGATGGGGTGGGGGGAGTGGGGGGTACTCTCTGGCCCGGGGAGGGGAAGGGCTCTGTTCGGTTTGGGGGTGTAAGCAAAAGCAAGCTCCTGGTACTCATTAACACAGAAAAGCACGGTTTCAGGGGCAATTACCAAATTTCTATATTCATAGAAATCCAGTTTCCCTGGAGAGAAAGGCTCAGGTTGGAAAATTTATGAAGTGCTGGTTTCTTATGGAAATAAGAATTTTTGGTAATTACACAGGAGCTGCTCTTTATCTGCTTCTGCATTTTAATGACAGGGAATGGTATTTTGTTAGTTTCTTGCTTTTATTATTATTAAAGCGTATGCAGGCCGACGGCATCCTTGCTGGTATCCATTCATCCGAATAGCTGCGGAGGAGTGCCTGCGACCCTGCCCGATCGCACCCAGTCACTCTGCTCGCCGGAGCAGAGAGCAGAGAGCAGAGAGCAGAGATGGAGAAGACACCAGCAGCAGCACGCTCCGCTCTCTGGGCTGGCGGCTCTGGCCTCTGGTTCCTCCTCCTCCTCCGCTACCCCCCAGCTTCTCCTCCCCTTCGCCCGTCCCCCATGCCCAGCCCCCTTTCTGGGCCTGCGTGGAGTGTGTTCATGCCTCAGGAAGCCATTTTTAGGGCGAAGAGGTTAAGGTACACGAGATTCTGTTTCCTCCCTCCCAACTCTCCTTCCTGCAGCAAACCCCACCCCCAAGGACCCAAGACTCCTAGAAACATGAGTGACTAAGGGACACCAGAGTGGGGCTTACATAACAGGCTCCCTGCCTCAGTTTCTCCATGGCTCCTTTCCTCTCCATTCCCGATACCCTGTTGATAGTTCCCTGTCGCATCCCTAATTGTCCCCATGGGACCTTTGTTGGCCTCCTCCGTCCCTGTCCCATAGCCCATTTCTGAGACCCCACTCCACGGAATGACCACTCTTTCCCAGCAAGGCCTGCAAAATGACACCGACACCCCTCCCAGAGCTATTTGAGCTGATTTATAATGGTTATAAAAGAGGTCAGAGCTTGATTAAGCTTAATAGATCCATTAATTACACTAAACAAAACAAACATAATGAACATAAAAATTTACGACCTCCATCACCGGTTCAGATGTGTCCCCTTGTCAGGCCCTGACAGATTCCGCAGGGCCCACCCGTCTCCACACTGTGGGATCAACAGCCAGTGGCCTGTGGAGGCAGTGGGGGGTGGAGTGGAGTTACCCCCGTGCCTGGGAGTCTGCTGCCCAGGGAAGGGCCCAACACCACCTCCCCGGCTGCTCAGCTCTGCCCCGTGGCTCCCCTGCGGTCCCCAGAGCAGGTCAGTGCAGGGCAGCACGCGGTCACGGTGCTGGGGCTGGCGGCTCGGCCTCTCGGGTCGGACTGCCTGGCCCAGATCCTGGCTTTGCCACTTGCTAACCGACTGGGCAAGTTAGCCCGTCTCTCTGGGTTCCCATGTCCGCATCTGTGAAATGGGGACAATCCCCTGTGGTCCCTGTAGGGATTATGCGAGTTAACAGATCACAGGTGCCTTGCAAGTTACCTGGTAGGTGGAACACGCTATGGCGCCTGCGTTTATGTTGGCCTTGTTGTTAGCACAGTTTGGAAGGAGAAAGACTAGCAGCCACTCTGGGATTTCCTGGGAAACTTCAACTTTCTCCCTTTTCCGAAAGACAGGGAACCCTGCTCCAAAGTAACCCATCACTCAAGGATCTATTACATCCTACTAAGGGCCTAATCCCTGGTTAGGGGCTGAAAGAGCACCTCAGCTTCAGCAGATGGGGCCTAAAAGGAAAAGAAGGGACACGAACTCCACAGTCCAAGCAGGTCTATTGCTAAAGCAGAACAGAGAAGGCGTCTCTTACAGGCTGAGAGGCTTTTTATGGCCCGATGCTTTTGGAGGGCTTTTGAGGGGACGGGTCAGGGAAGAGGTGGGCTTGTGGCTTGCTGATGTGTGTCCTCTGGAAAATGCTTGTAGCCTACGTAAAATGAAACCTAGGCCTCTCTGAGATGGCGGGTGGGCTTTTTCAAAATGGCAGCACACTCCTGTCTGGGCTCTACCAGCGTCTGCCCAGAAATGATTTAAAGACTCAGCAAGAGCCTAAGCAGGAAGGTCACCTAATGGAACCCCTCCCACCTTGCCATTCTGCGCAGGCGAAAAGGAAGAACAAGAAACGTTCAGAGGGACTTGACCAAACCACCTAATGACAAGCCAGAAGCAGAACCCTGGGCCCCTGGCCAGGTCTGCATGTCCTTCTGTGACACCGTGCTTCATGTGCGGGTGTGCCCGCTCACCCGCCCAGGTGGATTACCACGAACCAAAAGAACCCACACCCAGAAAAGAGAAAGCAGTGTGGGAAAATATGCATTGAGATTGGAAACCACAACCTCCTGGCTTGGCACCACCTTTCCTCAAGATCCTGACGCTCTCTGGCTTCTGAAACAACAGAGCCGCTTTCCTCCGGCCTTTGCACGGGCTGTTCCGTCCACCTGAAGTGCTCTCCTGTTCCTTCGCCCAGCTCTACTCCTCTCTCAAAACCCAGCTGAGTTCTCACCTCCTCTCCAGCTTTCCTTAACCCTCCCAAGAGCTCTCAGAAGAGATGGCCTCCTCACCTCTTCACTATTTCCCCACGGCGGCCACAATCCGTTCTCTGCCCAGCAGTTAATGTGCTGCACAGCGACTTTCTGGCTCGGGTGTTCTCTTATTCGCCAAAATATATATTGAGCATCTACTATGTGCCAGGCACTGTCCTAGGCACTGGGAATATGGTGGTAAACCAGACAGCCACAGGCCTTGACCTCATGGAACTTACAATCTAGTGATGCTAATTTTGTTGTGTGCATCTTTGAATCCTCTGCGCCCAGCACAGGGCCTACTAGAAATGCCCCCTTCACGAGTTGTGATGGGGAAGTGGCCAGGATGCCTGGGGAAGGGGCAGAGGCTGGCTGGGGGTGGGCTGGCTGGGGAAGACGAGCAGGTAGGTGCATTTCCAGAGTAGGGGCAGGAGTTATGGCTCTGCCTGCAGCCTGCCCACAAGGCCTGTGACAAGCCTGGGGCGTACAGAGATATCCACTCGGTGTGGTTTAACCGCATACAGCCCTCCCCCATCCATTATTCCATCCTCAGATATCAATTCCTTGTTGGTCACTCAGCCCACAAGACCCTGAAAATAGATTTAAATTATTGCTTTATTTCCCACCCGGCTCAGGGTGTTGATTCACGCTGCCCAAACAATCAAGCCTTTATCTCAGTCACCCAGCAGCATTAGCAGCAATTGATCACGTTTTACTTCTCCCTCTGGTAGCCGATGCTGGGGCCACTGGTCGTGCCCCCTTCTCAGAAAGGGGCAGGAGTAAGCGGGCTTGAGCAGAAACGGCAGGAAAGGACAGGGGTGCCTCCTGACAGCCTGGAGCAGGTGACAGGACGGGCTTACCTGGGAGACCCTTTTATCTACTGTAGACTGGAGAGAATCCAGGCCTCATGGCTGGGGTCCTTGTCCCTGTTAACAAGCTGAGCAACCTTGAGCAAATCACTTCCACTCTCTGGGCCTCCAACCTCTCATCTTTGATCCACTCTGACCGCTGAGGTCGCAGGAGAGAGCAGAGGCAGCTGGCAGGACAGACCCTGCACAGAGGTCCGGCTTTTAAAAGCCTAAC
This sequence comes from Phataginus tricuspis, assembly GCA_029783875.1. Lineage (NCBI taxonomy): Eukaryota > Metazoa > Chordata > Mammalia > Pholidota > Manidae > Phataginus > Phataginus tricuspis. Next base: position 13,936,782 of record JAQQAC010007117.1, on the reverse strand, counting down.
CTGGCCAACTCTACCCACCTCCCTATTCTCCGTAAGACAGACGGTGGCCACGTTAGGGCCATGAGCCCTGCCAAACCAGCCTCCCTGTCAGAGGAGGAGAGCGTGGCAGCTGGCAAGAGTGTGGAAGGCAGCCTAGGAGAGCTACAGGCCAGAGGTGCCAACGAGGTCGGAGACGGGATGGTCCCACCAGACCCAAGTCCCCCCAGATGGGATGGTCCCACCAGAGGAGGACTGGAGCCCCAGCCGCTGCCCATATTCTTTCCCTGCCTGCAACTCAGGGACCAGGAATGGTTTTCACATGGCCGAAATGCTTGGACAAAAAAATCAAAAGAAGAATATTTCATAACACATGAATATTACATGACATTCAAATCTCAGTGTCCACCGATAAGGTCTCTTTGGAACCCAGTCACCCACACTTCTTCACAGTTTGTCCCTGGCTGCTTTTGCTCTGCATGGCACAGCTGCATGGTGACAAGAGACTTCGTGGCCTGCGAAACCCACAGTGTTTACTCTCTGGCCTTTGGCGGAAAAAGCCCGCCCCCCCTTGGCTAGATGATTGGCCATCCCAGACCCTAGACACACCTGAGACCAGGGGCGTGGCCCGTGCTTTCCCTTTAGTTTGAGAAGGAGTCTCCTAGAGGGGGCCAAGGATCGCCTGAGGCTGTGATCAGCGAGCGGCGCCCCCTGGGGGAAGCCAGTGGGGAGAGGCAGCCTGAGCCCCATCACTGCGGTGGTCGCTGGGGCTGCTGCCGCAGCAAATAGAGGGAAGCCAAGGACCCCGTAGCTGCTGCACTTGCCCTGTGCCATCCTGCCTCGCGGACTTGGCCATACGGCGCCCTCCACCAGCACCATTCGTCCGCGTGCTCCATCCCACCCGACCCGAGGTCGCCTCCCCCATGAAGTCTTGCCTCTCCCCGTCCAGAAGGGCTCCGTCCCACTCCGAGCACCAGAGCTTCTCTGGTATCACTTGTCACTCCCCCCACTGCGTCCAACAAACTGGTGCCATCCTGCGTGGGTTCCACACACCAATGGGCAGGTGGCCCGTGTTGGTAAGGGGTGGGAGGCCACTTGGGAGCTCAGGAGAGGCTCTCCTGCAAAGCCGGCACTGGCTGCTGGGGACATGGGCAGGGGCCGGGCCCTTTCTGGGCATTCGCCTGCCCTGCTCTTTGCTGCGTGCTGGGCAGTGGTGAACAGTACAAAGGCCCCTGTGGACTGCGAGCTGTGGCAGGCAGTGGCTGTGCTCAGCCCACCCCCATGCCCTGCACATGCCTGCCCAGAGCTGCTCTTAGAGCAAGCCTGGGGTAGCAGCTCCTTCCAATGCCCCCAGACCAGCCCTTGCAAATGTGCTCTGGCCACTGGCACTGAAACACATCTATTTGTTCTTTGTTTTTTTCTCCCAAGTTTTTTTCATTTAAGTATAGTTGAAATACAGTATTATATTGGTCTCAGGTGTACAACACAGTGATTCAACAATTGTATACACCACAAAACGCTCACCAATGATAAGTGTGGTTACCATCTGTCACCTTACAAAGCTGGTACAGCGTCATTGACTACACTCTCTGTGCTGTACTTTCACGCCTGTGACTTACTCATGTTGGGATTGGATGTTTGTCCCTCTTTATCCCCTTCACCTATTCCCCCATCTCCCCACCCCTGCCCCCCTGGCAACCACCAGTCTGTTCTTGGTCAGCGCCCCAGCAAGGCCCTGCTGGGGCAGGGAACCAACCTGCTTCACCAGTCGGGCCGCAGGAGGAAATGAGAGACAAGGAGAGAAGAGCCAGTCCCAACTTTAGGGAGGAATCCTTGGCATTTACACAGCAAATAATACCCAGGTGAGGTGGCATGTCAACAAGGCCCAGCTCAACAGCTCCCATGTCTCAGCATATTTAAAATTTTTGCCACATGCCAGACATTAATATTTTAACGACTGCACGTCCGTGGCAGGCAGAGCAGTGTCCAGAACACAGCGCAAAAATTGAGTGGTAACAGGCTGGCTGTACACGAGGTCAATGGAGCATCACCGGAGCAGGCTCCAGCCCCTCCCGGGCCCTCCCTTGCCTGGGCCAGCAAGGCCTGGAGACCCCATGGCTGTCTGTGGAACTGCTGTGCACGGGCAGGGTGCTTGGGCTGCACAACCCTGCGGCGGCTCCGGGACCCTTCCCAAGTGCCAGCACAGGGAGGACATAGGCGTGTGGAGAGGACCACAGACACGAAGGCATAAAGGCCTCGGCACAGCTTCGGATATCTGAAATCCAGGAAGGGCGTTCTTGGGTCAAGGGACACGGTGGGATTCGATTCCTCCCAGTTTACTCCCAAATTACGGATATCCCTTAGGACAGAAAATACATGGCTTAGGGGAAGCTGTATGGCCATCCTAAATATTGCTCCAACTTTCCCTTTCTAAAAAGACACACGAACAAGATGAACAGTCAAAAAATCCCCCCTCAGGTAAGACCTTTAAAAAACCCTCTCAGGTTAGAAAGTCTTAGGTGCTGCCTACCCTTTGGTGAAGCAGTTCGGAGAGCCTAAGTAGGACTACTTGTTAATAACAACAGCTAGCATTTAATGAGCACCTTACTATGTTCTAGGCTACGGGGTGGCAAACTTTCTCTGTAAAGGGCCAGATAATAAATATTTTCAGTTTTGTACGCTGACTCAACTCTGTAGCCCCAAAGCAACAAAGACAAAACCTAAGGAAAGAGTGCGCTGTGTTCGAATAAAAGTGTATTTACTGTAGGTGGTGAGCCTGATTTGGCCTGCGGACCCTTGTCTGCTGACGCCTACGCAGTGTGCTAAGCGCTTACCAGAAATAATCCCATTTACTCTTCAGACTAACCCTAGGAGCTTAGTTACTATACCCATTTTTAGAAATAAACTCAGAGAACTCAGAGTCAGGGTCAGTTTCCTTGCCCAAGATCACAAAGTTAATTCACAGCCGAGCTGGAGTTCAACCACTTAACTATGGTGCTCTAGTTAAAAATCTAGTAAAAATAATAATATTGGTAAACAGTCACTTATAGAGTGCTTCCTAGGAATCAGGTATTGCTCTGAGGGCTTTATTGAACCCTTACAACTGTTATGAGTCCTCTTTACAGAGAACAAAACTCCAGAGGCGCAAAACAACTTGCCCCCGGGCACATGGTTTATCACTAGCAGAGTAGAGATTCGACCCTGGTGGTCTAGTCCATTCTGTGTCTTAACTGCTTAACTCTCAAGACAGTGTTTGGAGGCAGGTGGGTGGCAGAGGTCCAGGCATTGGGGCCTGGGCTGAATCATTCCCTTGCTGCTGGAAACACAGAAGAGCCAAGCATGCCTCCCACCATGCCCACCTGTCCACTTGGGGCCTCCCGGCTCTGAATGTTTGCGGGGTTTCCAAGGCAGAAAGGACTTGAAATCTGGACTGGAAAGGCACAGTGGTCTGCCCCCTCACCCATCCCAGCTGTGATCAAGCCTCAGGCAACTCCCAGCCCGGGTGCTGGAGCCCTTGATGGACCCTGGAGGGGCGGGGCCCCGACCCGGCCTCCGCCAGTGCTGAGTCAGCCCGAACGGGAGCAGCCAGCAGCGCCAGCCGCCTGCCCAGGCTGCCCATCCGGGTACGGAGCAGATAGCAATTTTCCTTTTTACTTATTGGTGCAAGTCGAGTCAGAGAGCCTGACAGGGCCCCAAACAAGCTGTCAGGAACTTCTAATTAGGGCTGAACGGCATAAAGAGTGCGCACGCCCTCCAGCCTCAGAATTAGCAGGACAAAGTACCGAGATGGAGTCAGACAGGCTGAAAGAGGCAGGCGTGCAGTGGGCTGGGAGGCGAGGGAGGCGAGGGAGCTGGGCTGAATCACGCACGAGGTGAGCCAGTTCTCTTCTCCTGGGCTCCGTGAAAACACTGAATGGAGAGGAAAACCTCCGCCCAGATCCTTTGCTCCTTTGAACCCCACTCTGTCTCCTCCTCACCTCCCCAGTAATCTGCCGGGTCCCGAAGAGGCACAGGGTGGTGGCCGACCGTGGGCTGCAATGAGCCACACCTGGATTCCACCTGGCTCCCCAGCCATCCAAATTTCGGTCTCCTCGCTTGCCTCAAATGGGTGTTGGGAAGATCAAAGATCAAAGGAGAGAATGCCTTCCAAGTGCTCAGCACAGTGCGTGCCACATAGTAGGCCCTTGAGAAATGGATGGCAGCTACTGCAGTGGACCCTGAGGCTAAAACCTGCAGTTAGGGGGCAGGGCACAGCCTTGTCCTCTGAGGGGTTTCTTGAAGAAACACTTACTAGCACCTATTAGATACACTAGGCATTATATCAGTCCCCCCACATAGGCAATCTTATTTAACTTTCACCTGTAGCAATTGTCCAAGGTAGGCCTTATAATCCCTGTTTTACAGATGAGAAAACTGAGGCTCAGAGAGGTGAAATGGCTTGTTCAGAATACACCTGATAAGTGGTGGATTCTGGAATTACAGGCTGAAGTTAACCAGCATCACAGTTATCGCCACCATCTTCTGCACCTTTATCATGCATGAAGCACTGGGCAGAGCGTGTGGTGAGTTCTTTCTGCAAACAGTGCTCCAGTCACTGGCCCAAGGGTGCAGCAGCCTGAAGACCTAGGAAGTGCTTCTTTGCCCTGAGCTGAAATGTGTATCCCTGTAATGCCTGCCTGTGGGTCCTGGGTCCACCCTCTGGAGATGCACAGTGGGTCCAGCCCCTGTCCACATGCCAGCCCTTCCGGGGCCTGAGGGTAATCATCACCCCATCCCCAACTTGTCTGTTATGTCACCACACCTCACTAACTAATAGCTAACTAGTTATTCCAGTCAGAGGTTGCTGACCCCACCCTCCTGACCCCCTTCTTCAGCAGGGGCCTGCTTCATTTCATCAATGTCCTTTTAAAAGCCTGGAGCCTGGAGTCCACAGTCCACAGCCTGACTGGCCTGGCCCCGGCCCTGCCCCAGAGCTCTCCTGGGAGCTTGGTCATCCTATTTGACTCGGGTGGAGATGTAGCAATGAACCCAGACTAGACTGCTGACAATCTCACACTCCATCCCATCTCAGCGCCCTCTGATGCTGGAAATAGCAGTTCCCATGTATTCCTATTAGATTTCCTCTCATGTTCTGCCCATAATTCCAGTTCATTAAAATCACTGCGTATCACGTTTCATTCATAGCAAGGGGGCTAAGTGCACAGGCCCTGGGGCCCAATGGGCTGGGGCTGAATCCTGGGTCTGCAGCTGGTGACCTTGACCTCTTTGCCTCCAGGTCCATTATCTGTGAAATGGGCATAACGACATTACCTACCCCACTGGAAAAATTCTATGTTAACTCATGCAATGTATTTAGAACACTGTGGCACATGGTAAGTACTATAGTATTAGCTATTATTTTTCTTATTACTAACATTCAAGGTATTTATTCACACCAACCTCCACTCCCTCCCCCATAGCTTTAGGTCATTCACAGATCTCATTAGTATGCCTTCCACAACTTCACCAAAGTCACTGAATGAACCATGGATCCCCACGTCCTGAGAAATTTTCCTCCAGATAGATCTCAGTCCAGTGGGCATTCACTCCCCCTGGTCTTTGGCCTGTTACAAACATGCCTCACTGGATACCATCCACTTACAAATCTCCAGCTTATCTACAGGGATGCCATGAAAGATTATGACAAATGCCACGTTGAAATCCACCTCCTGTATCCAGAACATTCTTTTGACCTGCAGTACGTTACAAAGGAAGCAGAGGTTTTTCTGTCTGGCCTGACAGGTCTCAGTGAACCCATCCTGACTTTTGGTGATCACCCCTCACTTCCCTTTGTGTCTGCGATCATCCATTCCCCGTCTGATCTGGAAGCTGGCCTGGGGCTGGCGTGGAGCTCACCATGAGCCCTTTGCAACATTTCCTTGCTTTCCCTCTTGAAAAGCAAAACGTTTGACTTTCTCCCCTTACAGCCCTCTCTCCAGTTCTGTGCGGTTCCAGTGAGAACCACATTGATTTGGTGACCTTACCTGCAGCATCTCGCCCCACTGCCCACCAGATGAGCCCTCAGATCTCTGCCACTGTGGGCTTGGGTCCCTCAGACCAGACCTTCCGTTCCCAGTCCAACCACCCTCCTCTCAGAGCTCGGCTCTGCTGTCTGCTCTTGACCTTCCCTGAACATTGCCCCAAACCTGCACCTTCTTGTTCTTGCCACAAAAGCAACTTTAAAAGTCCCTTCTTAAGGTCTTAACGTCATTTTCCTGCCGCGTGTCACTTCATCTTGGGGGTAGCCTTCCTGGCCTTGCCTCACAGAGCGCAGTAAGCTGATCCCAAAGGCTGCTTCCAGTCTGTCGGGACTGTGAACCCCTGCGAGGCTGGACGTACGGCACTGAGGCCACCGGCCCTGGTCCTGCTGGGTCTCCCACAGTCAACAGGCTGGCTGCCGCAGGCGATGGGATGGAGGTCTGAACCTGAGCAGGAGGGAAGCATGAGGAAGCCCCACCAGGAAGAGGGAGCTGGGCCTGTGGGAGCGGAGCAGGTGGGGAGGAGGGACGCAGCCTAGAGCTGTCACAGGGCCCCATCCAGTCTGCCCGGTGGGGACGTGCGGCAGCTCCCCGCTCCCGGCCCTCCTGCTACTCTTTATTCATTAAAATGCTCAGATGCCGACTAACTTTATTTGCTCAGTATTTATTTCACCAGCCTTGAAGCGGGAACAACAGACAGCTTGATTGAAAGGTTGTCTGGTTTCATTGTGGCTCCTGTAAGTAATTCTACGGCCTCGGTGGAAACGGTATTTTATAACTTGCCAGAGCAGATATCCCTTAGTGAATTGGAATAGATATTCCTGCGTCACCTAGGCTGTCTTCTCCCTAATGCCTGGGCCTCTGAGAATCACTGCCCTTCTCCCCGGGCCCACTATACTCCACTTCTCCAGGGTCTGTGCCATGGAGCCCTGCGCGGGGGAGCAGGGAGGAGCAGGGAGACTGCCTTCGGGAAGGGTGGCGGCCACCAGCACCCACCCCACACAGGCAGTGCGGGGGAGACTCCAGGATAAGCCTGGGCTCCCTCCAAGGGGTCAGAAACTGGAAGGGGGTGGGGTGGGGTGCAGAGACATAGTGTGACTTCTTCTCTGGACACCCTCAAAGGCAGGCTGGTGGAGTTGGGTCCAGTCTTGCCCTAAAAAGGGAAGGCTAAGACACTTTCCAGAGAGCATTAAAAATAAGAGGAATCACTCATCTCACTACACTGATGGACAGTGACTGTAATAGGGTTGGTGGGGGGGACCTGATGAAGGGGGTAGTTTAATCACCACAATATTGCTCATGTAATTGTAGGTTAATGATACCAAAATAAATTGTAAAAAAAAAAAAATCTGTGAAGTGCAATAAAGCAAAGAACAAAAATAAATAAATAAGAGGAATCAGATTCTACCACATTTCCCCTGCCCTCCTACCAGCCCTGACTGACTCCCACAGAGAAATTCAATAGTAGAGAGCCTTCCCCGGGCATAGCTGGGCTGGGGTCTCCATGCAGAGAGGCAGGCTGGGTCCAAGCCCTCACGCTGCGTATTCCCTTTGTCCACCCCTTTGGAGGGCAGAGGTTTATCAGAGCAGGCGTCGGTGCCTGTCTGAGGCTCCAGAAGCCCAGAGTGTGCCCAGGACGTCTGCGCCCCATCCCTGACCCCGCCGGGCCTCCTGCAGGGGCCTCCTGAGGTTGTGCGGGCAGAGGCAGCTCCCTCTCCTACCCCCGGAGCGCCGATGGCAGCTCTGATCACGGCTCTGCAATCACCCTCTTCTTACTATTACGACTAAATCAAGTCGGGTGATTTATTTCCCACTTATCTTTTCCGTTTCCGCTCCCTGTCTGATCCGCACTGTTGAACACACCAGACGGAAAACACATCATCCATTCTGATCAGCTGCGGCGGAGGTCTGCCCAAGGAGGAGAGCTGCTCCCTGAGCCTGGACTGGGCTGGCCCCAGACCCTGGCTTGGAGGCAGGTGGGGTCAGAGGCTTTGGGAGTCTGCAGAGGGAACAGGCCAGGGTTACGCTAAGACAACAGAGGGGGCAGAGTAGATGGGAGAAGGCAGCAGAGAGCAGGCCTCAGGCGGGGGGGCAGTCAGGGGCCCCCAAGGCTTCACAGTGCCCAGGCCGCCTCACTGGCCGCTCACCGGCTCCACATGTGTCTCATGCCACCACAGCTGCTCCCACACCTCTCCTGTGCCCCCTGAGCCCATGTCGAAGAGATAGATGACAACTACACATGCCTGACATCTGCAGGCTTGGTTCAGGCAGCCAGGCTGCCACCCTCCCTGGATGGGCCGCCCCCAGGGGGACTGTAGCCCCCAGCACCTGGGGAGAGGCAGGCTCGGGGTGGGGCATTAAGAGCATTGGCTCTGGGGCCAAAAGCCTGGGCAAACGGACGGCTTGGCTTGTTTGAGCATCAGTTTCCTTATCTGTTAGGAAGCTAAAACCACCCACTGTTGCAAAGATTAGACAGGGCGCGTGTGTGACTGGCGCTTTAGGAGGTGGTGTTCAGGCCCTGCGTGGAGGCAGGGAGAGGAGCTTGGCCTCCTTGTTTCTCTTGTTAGTACAGGAGAAGTCACTCCGGTGACCGATTCCTATTTATTCCATGTTACATATTGTTATATTTAGGGACATAAATATAAGGCCACAGGGAAGCTCCTGATGCAAGCAAAGGGTACAACAGGATCGGTTTCTCCGTGTTTCAGAGGGGCCGCCCCTCCCCAGGTCACACGTGCAGGAGGAACTCAAGGGCCTTCTGGGAGGCGGAGCCAAGACTTCAGCTGGTTCTGGGCTAGGTCTGGAGGTAAAGCCGTCTGCTAAGTGAGCTTGGGTGGCACTGCAGAAGGTCTGACGGCAGGACGGGAGCCCAAGGGCCCCAGACAGACCCACAGTGAGGGAAAGGGACAGTGGAGCTGGTGGCCTGGTCAACTACCAGCACCAGGACAGCCTAGTTACTACATTTGTGGTAATTTGTTCAAGTAGTGATAGGAAAGCAACGTAGCCATGATAAAAAGGACAGATAATAACAAGAGTTGGCAAGGATATGGAGAAATTGGAACCCTCATACACTGCTGGTGGGGCATATAGAGCGGTGCAGCCCCATGTGGAAAACAGTCTGGCAGTTCCTCAAGAGGTTAAACATAAAATTACCACATACTAGCAATTCCACTCTTAGATACCTACCCAGAGAAATGGAAACATACATTCACATGAAAAGCTGTACACAAATGTCCATAGCAGCATTTTTCACGATAACCAGCAAAAGTGGAAACCAAGCAAATGCCCATCAATAGGTAAATGGATAAATAAAATGTGGACTCACAGTATAACATAGATGAACCTCAAAAACATGCTAGTGGAAAAAGCCAGACACTAAGGCCACATATCGTATGATTCTATTTATCTGTAATGTCCAGAATACTCAAACCTGTACAGGCATATCAGGGTTTGCTTCATTTAGGGGCGCAGTGAGGAAGAGAAATGGGGAATGGCTGCTAATGGGCATGGGGTTTCTTTCTGGAGTGATAAAAATGTCCTAAAATTGATTGTGGTGACAGTTGCACAACTGTGAATATATTAAAAACCATTTAATCGTACATTTTCCAATTTTAAATTGTGAATTGTGTGGTATGTGAATCATAGCACAAAGAGATATAACTATTTCATATTATTTTTTAAAAATTGATAGCCTACCCTGCCCTAGGGAGACAGTTAATCATAAAAGGGCCCCTTAGATTTGCCTCAGCAAACCAAGTCTGGCAGAAATTGCTGCAGCCCACGGGGGACCTGAGGTGTGATTCCAGAACGGGGCTGGTGCTGTGTTCTCATGGCCCAAGGGCCTCAACACGGACACTGCAAAACCGTGCACCAAGAGCCCTGCTCGCCACCCCAGCCTTGCCTCCCACCGTTCCAGCCTCACGGCACATAGGCCGTAATTCTGAACCACTGAAGCCATCCACACACTAGGCTGCTGCTTCTTCTTGTAAACCTCCTTCACCCAACTCTTACACATCCTTCTAGACCCCACTCAGGTGTGGATCTCCCCTGTGGCCTCTCCGAACCCCCAGAAGCCACCGCTTACTTGCCTATGTAGCTTCACAGTCTGCAGCGTCTGGCACACAGTAGGAGCTCAGTCATGTGGAGCAAACAGCCCACCAGGCCATTTTCCCAGCTTGCATCTGGGCAGACCTCACTGGGACACACGGCAGTGGGAAAGGGACCGAGGGGGAAGCCGTCTCAGTGCAGCACACAGAGGCCCAGGCCGGAGCCGTCCTCCTCCCCTTCCTTCGCCCCCAGGGCAGGCTCCCTCCAGGCTCCCAGGCCGCTCTTCCTCCAGGTATCATGTCAAAGGGGCTGCCCCTTCCAGGGGTATTTGCATAAAATCAGCAAACTCTTGAAGACTCAAGTGCCTTGGAAAGAAAACTCTCACCTGTTGTGCAGGTGCCATGCTGGAGCTTTCATATACACTCTTTACTCCTCAGAATAAGCAAGAATCATTATTTCTGATCTTTCCACATAAAGAAATGTGCACAGGATCACACCCACAGTGCTGTGCAGGACAGGAACTGAAATGGAGGTGTTACTGGTCCTGTAGGCCCTGCTGTCCTGTTTCACACACTGAGTCCTCTTTCTGACCCTGTTACTAACAAGCTTTGTGACCTGAGGAGAAAGGTCACTCCTCTGGCCCCAGTTTCCTCCAACAAAGAGAAAGACCTCGAAGGCCTCATCTGGCTCTTCCCCTGTGGAATGAATGCTGGGATTTTAGGTATGGTGAGAGATCCTGGGAGTAGATCAATGAATCAGGCCAGTACTTCTCAGACCACACAGAGGCCAGCTCTGGGCCCACACCAAGCCCAGCCCCCAGACAGGCCGGGCCAGGGTGTCCATGGCCTCCAAAGGCCTGTGGCTGGCAGCTGGGAAAGTGCACGGTGCCTGCCCTGCTTCCTTGGGAGCCAAGCATGAAATCCGGAAAAAGCCAGGAATTATTATTATCGTTATTATTGTTATTATTGCGTGTCAGTTGTGCATGACTAACTCGGGGGAGGGGGCGCTTTCTTTTTTCAGATCCTGCAAACATCGGTATGATAATAATAAAAAAAATTATATGCTTGAAAACATGCACCCAGCACTGCCCTGTGTTTTCTTCTAATTGTTCCCAGAGCCTCCAAGAGCCACATTTAAATAAAATGAAGCAATTATTTAGTCTGCAATTAAAGAGCGCAGCGATTTATTTTTAAATAGGAATATCATCGTCGGGGGTGAACTGGCAAGAGAGGACAGAAAGGGCCTGTGGCATGAGGTAGAGGGAAGGAGAAGCAAGAGACGCAGGAACAGCTGGGCCACGCGTGTAGCCGCCACAGCCACCATGGGGAAGCAGGGAGCCACTGACGTGCGAGAGGCTGTCTCAGGCCGGGCCCCGAGGAAACTCAAAATGGGTGGGTGGGTGGGTGTTTGGGCAGGGGATGGTCCCTGGCCCTGCAGAGCCCGGAACCCCAGAGAGGCAGGCCCTTCCTTATCTGCTCTCTGTGGTGAAACTCCTGTGTCCTCAGAGTGCTTAAAAATTCTCACTGTTTAGGCCTCAAGCAGTGTGGAGCACAGAGCAGGCGTCTACAAATGGTGAATAAATGGTAAAGTTAGCAGAGACCTGGTCCTAACTGAGTGCCCTGGCCCGGGGCGGGACTCAGAAGTATAGGGTAAGTGACATGGCTCCGTCTCCATGGATCTCTGCTCCTGGGAATGGCTGCTTCGTCCCTGTGAACATGGGGTGGTAGACTCGGGGAGTGGCAGGCTGGCGGGCTGACTAATAAAGGATATAAATGAAACCTGCCAGTGACAGTTGTCCAGATCCCACAGTCACATTGCCCAGCAGAGGAGAGCTGCATGGCTCGGGTCCCTTGAAGGGCCACAGAAGGGAGCATGCAGTTGGCATGGGGATGGGGAAAGGGTGTCAGAAGTCAGCCCCTCTAGGCCTCCGGTTTCTGGAGCCAACGGTATGGGTCTTGTCTTTGGGGGCGGTCTGGAAAAGTCACCTCTTCTCCTACTTCCCCAAGGCCCTGCCCAGTCAGTGACTGCAGCAGCTGGGACATGCACACAGGCGCAGGCTGTCCCTGATCACTCAGCCCTGGCAGTGGGGGGGGGGGGAGGGAGGTCTTTCCCCAGCAAGTAACGAAGAACACCTCTTAAGGGACATGGAAGGGAGTGGAAAGGATGGGAAGAGAGGAAAGGCCCGCGGGAGCTACATCAGTCTCTGAAACACCGGGAGGCCCCGGAAAGCCTATGCATGCCTCTCCCTCTGGCCTCTCTCCCCTCCTGACTCTCCTTCCTGACCTGGGCTTCTCCACTGCTGGCCAGCACCAAGCCCTCAGTGGATCTGGGCCACCTTGGACCACCCCCCAGATCTGCCTGGCCAACCCTACCCTACTTATGCCGCACTTCCTCAGGCAAGTCTTCTGGGGACCCTGTTCTCCACCCTTCCCTCCTTGTGATCCCTCCTTCCCAAGCATTTGTGTTTGACTAACACCTGTTTCCAGTTTTCTGTAAGCTCCAGGGGGCAGGGACGGGACTGTTTTGCTCCATAAGTAGTTATTGAGTAAATACCTGTGGATGGATAGACGAGGCAGGGGCAGAAAGCAGCTTAGCAGAGCAAGGTATGGGTCAAGCTTTGGGGGCTAAGGACTCCAGGGAAGGACACTCAGCGGAAGACACAGGCAGAGTCAGAGGTGGAGCTGGTAGTGTCTGCCTCTCTGGCTGACCAGCCAGTCACCTTCTCTGAGAAAGCCCAGGGCCTGGAGGCTCTTTAATGGGGATCCAGTCTTGCTGTGGGAAATCCTGCCTCACTCCACATGGCGGCCACCTGCTGAGGGACCAGGACCACACCACTTGGCCTCACCTCATATTGCTGAGATGGAGGGTTGGGGGAGATAGGTGGTCCAGGTCCTATAACATCTCCCTACCCAGCACTCACAGCCACCACCCCCACACAGAGATCAGGGAGAAGGAAAGCAGACGGGAGGATTTTGCTCAGAGACACAAAGCGCTGGGTCCCAGTTCACACTGCACAGCCACATTGTTAGCTTGCAGAGGACTCCAGTTCATTACCATATTCCAAGTCTCACAGGGCATGTGTTACTATCCTCGTTTTATAGATGAGAAAACTAAGGTGCGGAGAAGACGCAACATTTTTTCAAGGTCACACAGGTTCGGAAGGGCAGATCCAAGACACCTGCCCCTGGAGAGAAGAGCACATGTGTGTGCGTCTCCAAGAGGGAAACAATCGTCCCTTGAAAAAGCACATGAAAAATAAAGCAGGAAGGCTGGACCTCCATAGAGAGGAGAACACAAAATACCTTATTCTTTTCGCAGAACGGCAGCCTGTGTGAGCCTGAGAGGCTTCACATCTGTCTCCTCATACAAAATGAAAGAGGTTTTGAAAAACGAGAGGGGCTGTAATAAAGCACAGACTGTGTGGGTGCTGAGCTGTGCCCAGCGTGTCCTGTCACCGTCACCCCTGGGGAGACAGCAGCCAGGCTGTTCCTGCACCCAGGCTTGCCCCAGCCCGAGCGCTCCAGGAGAGGTGCAGACAGATGGACAGCCTCACCCCAGGCTGAGGGAGGAGCCGGAAGGTCCAGAACCTGCAGTCCAGGGGCAGATAGCCAGAGCCACGGTTCCGACTGTGAGCCGGCAGAGACGCACACTCCGACAGCAATATCATCATAGCCTCTGAGAACCCAGCCCCCGCCCACAGGCCTCCTCAGACCTCTCCCAGGAATCAGACCGGCAGCACCTCTTAATGGGCTGTATTAGTTATCTGCTGCTGAGTAACAAATACCCCCCCCCAGGCTGAGCAGCTTAAAACCGCTATCATTTGTGACCTCACATGGCTTCTGAGGGTTGGGAACCAGGAGCGGCTGAGCCAGGGGGTTCTGGCTCAGGGTCTCTTGTGAGGTGCACAGCTGTCACCTCCAGGGTCAACTGGGGCTGGAGAATTCCTGTCCAGCTTACTCATGCACTTGTATGAGGCCTTTACTCTTTCTGGCTGTTGGCTGGAGGCTTCAGCCCCTCGCCATGTGGGCCTCTCCCCATTCCTGTTCACAGTGTGGTAGCTGGCTTTCCCCAGAGCCAGTGACCCAAGGGCAGGAAACAAGACAGAAGCCACATCTTTTAATACCTACTCTCAGAAGTGACCTTGTCACTGTTCTCATTTGCTGTCGGTCACACAGACCAACCCAGGTACAACACGGGAGGGCACGACACAAGGGTGTGGATTCTTAGAGGCCAACTGGGAGGCTGGCTGTCGTGGGGTGCTGAGATACTTCTCTGCTGTGTTCAGCACCCCTGGCCATCCCTCTACATGCCAGGAGCTCCCTCCAGACACTGGGCAGTTTAAACAACTCCCTACCCCACAACCCTCCCTCCACCCCACACACCTCCAGAAGCTTCTTATCATAGGACCGTTAGCCCCATGCCCCTATTTAACTGATGAGAAAATGGCTTTGGCAATAATGCAGAAGACATCTGTAATATGGTAGAGTAGAACAACCATGAATCATAGGGTCCCTCAGACTTGAATTCATCGCCCATCCCTTTCAGGGCCACTGGCAACATGGACAAGTTATTTCTCAACCTTCTGCTTCTGCTTCCAGATCTGAGAAATGGGGGTCATAAGACCTAGCTTGCAGAGCTAGGTGAGTACACCGATGTATGTCAAGCACCTGGCACATAGTAGGAGCTCAACAAACTGCTGTGAATGCATAGTTATCAGGCTCCACTCAGAGACTTGCTGTTTCTTTAACATCTGCTGTTTAAAGGGGCAACACTGTCCAGCTGAAAGGACACTGTCTTGTGAATTAGGAAGCTGGAACTCTGCTCTTGAGCTTTTGATGAGTTGCTTTAAACTTCCCTGGGCCTCAGCTCCCCTACTTGTAAGTTAGAAAACATCATTTTCAGGTATTTTACCCTTTCCAGTAATGCAAGGATGAAAAAGAAAGAACAGATGTAAAAGCCTTTCAGGATTTAAAGTTTGAGTGTAGCAAACAGGGGCCAAGTTCTGCATCTGCTTCATTTTGTCCCCACAGGGCTTGGTCAGCAAATACACACTTAGTGCCCACTATGCACCAACACTGTGTGTGTCAGCCACACCCATAGCAGATCCCTGGGCAACATGCTAGGAGGCAGCACCGAGGGCTGTGGGCTGGCAGAGCGGAGCACGGCTACCATTCCACCAGGCATGCTGGGCCACATGCGGGAGGGCCCGAATCTGGGATCCATGGGACATTTGAGGTATACTTTTAAGGTGATGGTTTTTATTATTAAAAAGATGGTAGTCTAGCTCAGAATCAATGACATCCTGCAGTCCAGCAGCTGTGGCGGGTTCATTTGCTGGACTCCGGGAAGGCTTCACTGAGAGACACGTGCACAGAGGGCTTTATGAAAGATTACCTAGGCTTCCCACATCAAGAAGTATGATTTAGGGAGTGGGACAAACTAGAGGAAAGCCAGAGAGGCCCAGGAGAGCATCGTAGGCTCCAGGGACTGGGAGATTCAGCGGGTGTAGACATTCATTACATAGACAGTGAGCAGTTATGAAAGGTTTAAAGTCAGACCGTGATATGATCAGATCTCTATTTTAGATAGAGGTGGAAAGAAACTGGAGGCACCAAAATCAGTCGGGAAGCAATTGCAGGTTGCACGGGTGGAAGATGATGGTAGCCTGAGACTTGCAGGATGTAGGTTACTCAATCATCTTCATTGTCGAATGGTTGCCTATGAGAGTACATCTGTATCCAGATACTCTGTATTCACTGTTCTAGAATAGGACCATTTCAAATACCATCTATTCATTTCTTCTCCACACACATGCTCTGAGCTCCTTTCTCACTTCCTGCCAGCACCCCAGCCATGCCTACCCTCTCCGCGCTTTTCTTGCTAGAATCCTCCCAGTTTTCCAAACAAAATGAAACCTGCTTTGCATTCTAGGTCATTCCCTCCCTACAAAGAATTCTTGGGTCTAGCAGTAATTAGTTCACTGTTTCTCAAGTCTTCCCTAGAAGCTGACATCAGCCAGACCCCTCTGGCTGATGTCAGCATCAGTCATACAAGGTCCATGTCAACCATACTTCATCCTTACCAGCTGTCATGCATCTGTGCACACAGGTTTCAATGCACGTTTAGTCCCCCAGACTGCTCAGATCACTATATAAAATATCCCCATACATGTATCCTTAAAACTAGAGACTGCTGGCCTTACATCAACCTCACTGGGCTTCCAGGACCAGATCCTTGGGCTGCCCAGGGAATTTCTTCCTTGCTCTGCAAGGACTTCCATGGGACCCAGGGAAGTTTAGCACAGACTCTCCCACACTAACTTCTGTGACTTGCTGACAGCCCCACATGGCTACTGTTTGGAGCCACAAAGAGGCTTGTGCTAATATCACCATATCTCTGCTTCGGGATGGCTGACTTTGATGGCTGCCAGGGATCCAGTCAGAAGTCACTCGGCCACAGTCCCTCTCCCCACATCTTGGAACTTCTTATGGTAAGAGATGAAGAGGTGCATGTCACATCCTAAAAGAAGACTAGGAAAAGAGAGAGGGAAAACACAACCAGAGAAGACGTGGCCACTACAGAAACACTGCACAGTTATCAAACAATCAGTAGCAACTGAACAGATTGTCTAATCTGACCCTCCAAAGCCCCAGGGCACTAGAAGCAGGTATTTCCACCCCAATTGATAAAGAAAACTAAGGCTCGGAGAGGTACAGGACATGCCGAAATGGATGTCACTTGTAAGAGACAGAGAAGGGGCCGGAACTCTGGCCTCCTGTCTCCCAATGCACAGGTCACCATGATAGATTAAGCCAGGACAGTGGTTCTCGAAGGTGGTCCTGGCCAGGACCCCCAGCACCACTGAGATACTACAGGAAATGCAAACTCATGGGCCCCGGCTCAGACCTACTAAATCAGACGCTCTCGGTGGTGGGCAGGCAGGGGTTCCAGCGACCTATGCTTTTAACAAGCTCTCCAGCTGACTGGCATGTGCTTGCAAATTTGAGAACACTGACAAGGACATGGAGACAGATAATGAGATAAAACAGATAAAAAGGACTTTAATCCACAAAGCTTACATATTGATAGAGAGGGTCTGGGAGCAAGTGGTAGCTGCTTACTTCTACTGCACACAGCACTGTCTCACTGAAGTTAACCTTGGTTATGCACTAAAACCCCTCATGTATACTCTGTTCATGGTTATTCAGGTCGTGCACTGCACAACTCTGAAGGAACAGTGCTCCTGGGGATGTGGTGCGCAGCCGTTTGTGGCGGCCATGCTGATGGTCTCACACGGTGGCTGCAAAACCGAGACTGATGAGGAATAGCACAAGGAGGTGGGACTGATCACATACCCACAGCCATTCGATTCAAGAGCCCCTAGGCTCCTCCCCACAGACCAGCACCTGCCCCCTCTGTGAAGGCAATTCTCAATCTCACCCTGATCTGTCTGTTCAGACAGCTGGCACACAAATATCATTTTAGTGTTTCGAGGCTGTGATGCAGGCCAGTCCAGAAGAAGA
>JAQQAC010007117.1:13891977-13919209 GCA_029783875.1 Phataginus tricuspis | reverse complement strand
TTTTATGGATGAGGAAACTGAGGCTTAGAAAGCCTATAGAATTTGCTTTGAGTTATGCAGCCAGGAAACACCAGGGACAGAGCTTAGAGTTGGGCCTGTCTGCCTTGAAAATTCATACTCTTCCCTCCGTGTTTCTGAATCTGTACCTAACACTACGGCCAGCTATCCCCGTTCGTCTGGGACTGGGGCGAGGGCCAGTTCTGGGACATAGAACCTTTCAGCACTAAGATGGGGAAAGTCGTAGGCAAACTGGGAGGAGGGTGTCACCCTAACACGGGGGGTCTTCATTCTGGTTGCTGGCGGGGCTCCATCTCCAGGCCCCCACTGTTCTCCAGCCCCAGCCCCCAGTCAGGGGACCTCATGACTGATGCTGAAAACCTCTGGCCCGTTGCACCCCGCCCAGGTATCCTGGGAAGAGCTCCCTGGTGAGGTACTCCTGACCTTGCCTCTTCACCCTCCCTTGATGCCAGCAACCTACCAAGTGTTGAAAAGGAGCAAGCCTGTTGTAGAAAACAGCAAGCCTCACCACGGCCGCCCTGTCCTGAGCCTCCCTGAGTCCAAGGCTGCACAGTAAGTGTTCAGGAAACGAGGCTGCCGGTAATGCCGGCCACGGCTTTGCTGCTGGCACCCTCGCAGATCCCAGAGTGTGTGTCGGTGAGGACACAGCTGGGCCCCACTGGGAGGGACTGCTCTGGGTCTGGCCTGGCCAGCCCAAGGCCCCGGGGGCTCCTGGTACAAGTGCTTGGGCCACGGCCGGCCCCCCAGGGGACCTTCTGACCCAAATGGAGACATCGGCAAGTGGAAGGGGGTGTGTCCTTGTCTGAGAAGAAAGGGGAAGGACATTCACCCGTCCCAGGGTGCCTCTGCTTTGTGCTGTGCCTCACAGGTACTCACGACAGCCCTGGAGGTGCACGTGTTCGGCAGAGTGTGTGCTGCGCGTCAGAGGCGGTTGCGTGGTGTGAAGCTGCAGCTGGGAGCCGCTGTCCAGCCAGGGATATGTTTCCCTGGGCTTTCTACATCTTGGCAGGTGCGTGATTGAGTCCTGGCCTACGGGACGCGTGTGGAAATAATGAATGCCAAGCCTGGGCCTGACCTCCCCAAACCTCCCACCTCATCCTCTACATTCTCTCTCTTCGGCCATCCACCTCTAGATGTTGTTACCCAGGACAAACTTGAGATAGTGGATCCTTAAACTCAGTGGCCCCTTGGTTAGTGTGAATCCCTGGATGACGGGGTGGAGCAGATCCTCCCACCGCCTGTTAGATTCTCCATGAGCAAGAAATGCATTTTACTGGGTCAAGCACTGAGATTTATTTTTTTTCTATTATATCAGATTGAATTACCTAATGTACACAGTGTTATTCCCATCGACAGACAAGGAAATTGAGGCTCAGAGATGCTCAGGACTTTCCTAAGAATGCCCAGCAATTAGGAGAGGTGGAGCCCCATCTCCTCTTCCCTCCACTTCTCCAGGTTCCTCCACATAGCACGGCGTTCGAGCATGTACAGCTTCCCTCCTCCCTGAGGCTACCGGCCAAAGAAGGACAAGAGGGGCGGGCTCATTCACCGACAGAGCTAAGTACCACCTACGGCTGTGCTAAATGACTGCTTTGGGACAGTGGGGGCACCGGGGCCGTCCTGGGACCTGACTTCAATCCCAGCTGTGAGACACTCCTGTTCACTAGCACAGGATTCTTAAATGCTCTGAAAAATAACAGAATCAAGTTTATCTGGGGACACCCTGGGTTTGGAAGGAGCAGAGGCAGCTGGTGGAATGTGCCTGGCAGGAAGGGAGAGTGGGGCAGCTGCATGCAGGCAGCTACTGCAAGGCAGGGACCTAGAGAGCCGGTCAGCCCCCAGGGCCCCAGCACTATGTGCTCACCAAGTTCCCAGCTACTCTGTTTATCAACAAACGGGCAACTTTGGGGCCAGTTTACCCCCTCAGCTCCAATTCTGTCTGCAAAGAATCGATATATTTGGGTCAGAGAGAAATATCTGGAGGAGAAGGTCATTGGTGGCAGGGGAGGGAGGGGCAGGTCTTGTCTCCAAGCACGGGGCTCTCCGGAATCCAGCCGTGGTGCCCCAAGGGCCCTGTGTCAGACAGATGGCAGTGGTAAGTGCGAGGGAGCTGGGTTATTTGTGATGCTGTGGCCTCACCTGTCCCCTGAGGGGCCCTTCTGGGAGTGCCTCTACAGAAATACTCCGCTCTTTCTTCCACCCGACCCTCCACCCAGCCAGCCAGCCAGCACACACTGAAAATCTGCTTTGTGCCAAGCCCTGCGCTAGGGTGAGAAATACAGAGAAAACTAAGACCTGGTGTCTTGCCCCCAAGGCACTCACAGTCAGTGGGGGAGACAGACACGTAAACGGCAGTTACAGCGTGGCCTTATGTAGCACAGCTGAGCAGCAGACCTGGGAGAAGCTGGTGAGAAAGAGGTGGCAGACAGAGGTTGTGGAGCACCAGCAGGAGATGGGGAGGCATAGAGGTGGAAGCCTAGGCAGGGAAGGGGTGGGGGGCCCAGGCGGGAGACCAGGCTCCTGGGTCAGGGTCAGTCCCTGAGCACCACAGGAACAACATGCCTGCACATACATGAGCGAGAGTGGACACAGGGCCCAGTTGTGACCAACTTACACTCCCAGCCTCACGGCCATCAGTTCAGCACATCTCTCCCCACGCTTGTGTGCAGCCAGTGCCCTCTGTCCTCTCCAGCTCCCCAGGGAGCCAGCTGCTCATCACCCCACCTGCCCACGAGTCCTCTGGGATGCAGGATGCCAAGGGAGGCCAACCCCTCCGTCCACCTCTGGGCCACCTCGCCTCCTGCTCTCTGGCATAACCACCTGGTGGCCCCTGGCTCAGTTCCCTGAGCAGCTTGTCCTTCCTGAAGCCTGGACCCTTCTGAGCACTGTCTCCCTGACGCTCCATCAGGCCTCTGCCACCCCCTTTCGCATTTAATTTAAAGCTTGCGGGAGAGAAACACCTTGTGTTTATCCTTAACAATTAATCCACAGCAATTAACTGGCAGAATTTAATATCCATCAACACGCCAGCAGCCTCTTGATGGCCTGTGGGTTTCACATCCCCAGACCTATGTGGGGAGGAGGGGGCTACTGGCCACCCTCCCACTCTACCCCACACCGGAAGGGAGCTCTTTTCTCAAAATCTGGCTCCTTCTGTCTCTCGGAACAAGTTAGCTCATCAGCCTCAGTATCTTCCTCTGAAAAATGACCTCCTTCATCTGTAAAATGGGCCTAATCGTGCTACTTACTGTCAGAGCTGTAGCGAGTTAGATGAAGCAATGTACGGACAGCACCCTGCCCAGGGCCTGGCGCCCAATAACAGAGTAATGGGTGACATTTACTGCGTACCATGTGCTCGGTTCTGCTCAGAGTCCACCTGGGGTATCTCACTGAAACCACAGCAGCCCTGTAAGGGGGGCACTGTTATTATCCTCATCTTATAAAGGTTAACAGAGGTCCCCCTGTGGACCTATTCAGAGAGGTTAAGAAACTTACCTTAAGGTCCCACAGTCAGTGGCTGAGGCCGGACCCAAACCCAGGCAGTCTGGCCCAAGCCCTCCACCACCTCTGTGTCCCGCCTAAAGCAGAGCTTCTCGGATCTCAACAAGCTGCAGCCACAGGGCTTGTTACATGCAGGTTCCACTCCTGCAGCCAGGGTGGGGCCAGAGACATTTCTGAGAAGCCCCAGATGATGCGTGGTGCGGCCCCAGACATGCACGTTCGCATCTTGCCCTTTCATTTCCTGCAGGATAGTCTTTACAGGAAACCTGGATTCCCGGGATATCTAAATTGAAAAGGACCTTAGCAAAATCCTTTAGTCTTCCTGGTATCCTGCCAGGCCTGTGGCTGGTGGGTGTTGCCTCCAACAAGCCCCAGCCTGTGGACCCCCCAGGTAACCAGAGCCCCTGTAGGGCAAAGGTCACACCAACCATACCCTCTGCCTGTTCTGTGCATCCACTCAGGCCTCAGCCAGAGGCAGGGAGAGGCGACATCTACCCCCAGGAGCTGTTTTGATTCTAGACAAGGAGATGCATAGGAAACCACCGGAAATACGAGAAGGTTCTCAAGACAACAGGTGAAAGCGAGGGAAGCCACAGACATGGGGCAGACAGCTCTGCGATGACCAGGTCCTGCGCCCAGGCTCACCCCGCCGCAGGGGGCCGGCTAACGCGGAGGAGGTCTGCACCAGGTCAGCCAGGACCCGGGGCTGCCTGACAGCGGCAGGAACTAAAGACCAGGAGGAGGGGCAAACCTCACAGACATACACCCTGTAGAAGAGGCGAGGCCCGCACGTGCTGCGTGCTTCTATGTGCATGAAGCTCAAGACCAGGCGGGGGACAGGTGTCAGGAGGGTGGTCACCTAGGGGGCTGGGGGTAACAGCTGGCGGGGCACGTGGGAGGCTTTGAAGGTGCTTGGTGTTGACCTGAGGAGTAGCTACATGGGTGTGTTCATTTTGTAAAAATTCACTGAACTGTACACTTAAGGTCTGTGTATTCTTCTGTAGGTATGTTAGTTTGTTATAAGTCAATTTAAAAAGCCAATTAAAAAAAATCACCTTGGCTGCAAAACAAAAACAAAACAGAACCAGGGCAGGCTCCCAGGGGAGTCTAGGTGCTCCACCCCAGGGAGCTCTCCTCCCCTAAGGATAAGGTGGGGTTGAGGGGAGGGACAGGATGGGGCAGTGGTAAGCCTGCCACCCTCTGTCCTTCGCAGAGTGGGGATCAGCGCCCCCCAGAGGGAGCCTTCCCCGGCCCCCTGCTCCTGTGTCCCTCCCGCTCCCTCTGAGCCAGAGCATGCCCGTTCACCAGGGCCGGAGGCAGGGGAATGTCTCAGGGCTCTCGCAGAAGACGGGGCCCCAGCGTCTCCCTCCCTTCCAGCCAGTTCTTGAATTGCTTCTCCTCAGCTTCTTTCTGCTGTGTTGGCCAAGCTCAGAGAGCCTCGACTCAGATCTCGGTTGGATGGCCCACTGGTGTGTGACTTTGGGCAGCCCCTCAGCTTCTCTGTGCTTCGCTATCATCGTCTGTAAAATGGGGACACTAGCACCTTCTTCATGAGGTCGTTCTGAGGATTAAATGAATTAGTATATGTGAAGTGCTTGGAACAGTGCCTGTCCCAAAGTAAGTGCTGCACAGGTGAATTGTCACTGTCATCCAGCCTTTGGCAAACATGAGAGGCACCTTGAATCTGGGCGTTTGGGAGCAGGCCACAGGTTAGGAGTCTAGGACCTGGCCTCATGCGAGGGCTGTCCCCAGCTGGCTCTGTGGCCCAGGGAGGTGCCTTCCAAAGGGCTTGGCAGCTCCTTTTCTGTGCCTCCCGGCCCGTGACAGGGACTCCAGGAGGCCCAGGGAAGCACGGTAGGACCTGGGCAAGGAGTCTCCTGAGAGCCCAGCCACCCTCCCAGCCGCCCTCAGAGGCATCTTCCCGAAATACACTCCTGCCACACCACCTGCCCCTCGGAACCCCTGGCAGGGCGCTGCTGGCCCCCCGGGCCCACGGCGCTCACTCCCAGGCAGCTGCTCTCTCGCCTGCCCAGGCCTTTGCGCTGTGCTGACCCCAAGGCCTGGAGCCACTCTCCCGGGCCACTCCCCGCCTGATGACGCCTGATGACGCCTTATGACGCCTGATGACGCCTGCTCATGCTTCCGGCCTGAAATCTCACTTCTCCGCGGAGCCCCCCTAGGCAGGTCCAGCCCCCCCACCCCACCCCGGGCTTGCTCACACGCGGCCAGTACGGCGCCTACTAACACGGGGTTAGAACCTGAGGGTCTGCGAGGTCTGGGCCACCCTGGAGGAAGGACGCCTGGCAGCCCTCAACCAACGACAGATGAGTAGGAATGAATGAATCCAATCCAAGAGCCACCCAGGCCCCCTGCCACGGGGACCAACGCGCCAGGCTCTCCCCCTTCCCTGCCAGGCCACACGAGCAGTGTCTGTTGCCCCTGCTGACCCAGCCTGATGGCCCTGCCTTCAAACCCGACCTTCCTCTCACCTTCCCTCTGTAACAAGTCAGGCCCAAAGTTGATCCTTTTCGTTTTAGCAGCAGCCTCAAACCCTAAGCCACAGAGGTGGATTTTTTCAAATTCTAGTCACTGCCTGCTGTAATCCTGGCCCAGGCCTGCTTCCGGACCCCCTGCCATGCAGCCTGGGTAGTCCCATGGCCTGGGCGACCTGCTCCCTGTCAGTCAGTAAGTACTCACCGCCCTCCCCAGCCCCATCCAAGGGCCGCCATCAGTTCAATGCTAAGGGCAGGGCTAGAGGGCCAGGTGGCTCCATGAAAACCCATCCCATTCAGAAGCACATGAACCAAGAAAAACAGCAGCTGGACTGTGCAGAGGAGGGCCTAGCCTGCCACCAGAGCAGGCAGCTAACTGACCTCGGGAGGCAGGGGCTTCTGAGTCATGGAACCTACCAGCTTCACGACCTGAGACAGCTCACCCAAGCCCTCCAACCTCAGTTCCTCCGGGAACATGGCAGGATGATAGCCGGCTCACAGAACCATGCTGTGCACAGCACATGGTCCTTCACAAGCTGCCGGAGCCTTGTCCTGAGGGTTCAGACGAATCTAAGTGTTCAGGTCAGACTGAAACGCAGGGTGATGAGAGACAAAGGCTCAAGCAAAGAGGAGTTCACAGGGAAGCCACCAGATCTTCAGTAAGGAGAAAGATCTTAGAGGTCATCCGGGTGACTCCTTCCCCCACACAGGTTTCCCTTCCACAAGCCCCATAAAATGCCAGGAGGAACACAAGCTTGGTAGGACACAGACCTGCTCTGCTATGTACAGGCTGTGTGACCTTGGGAAAATGACTTAACCTCTCTGAGCTTACTGCCTCAGAGGTGATAGACTGCAAATTGTCACGAGAAAGTGAACAAAAAGCGAGAACACATAGTAGGCACTCAGTAAGTGGTGACTAAGTATGATCACTTGGCCCTGCTTTGGACCCACTGAGTAACGGTGAGTCATACCTGATGAGGGACTCTAAGCCATTGCCTGACTGCTTGGTTAGAAAAGTCCCATTGACACTGCGTGGCCTCTGCCCTCCTGGTCCTGCCTCTGGAACATCATGAAGAAGGCCCGCTGTGCCCTCCCTCCAGCAGCACCCCTGACATTGGAAGGTAAGCAGGAGTCGCGTCCCTCAAGTCCATTCTTCTCGGGCCATACAGCCCCACTCTGTCAGCCTGGTCGTTAAGACCTGCCTCTCCCTCATCAGGCACCATCAACACATTCCAGGGAGAGGCCCTCTGGTGCCTGCAGCCCTCTTTGGAGGTGCAGATGTGAGGACAGGGGGCCTGGCACCCAGGCTGGCGCTGAGTAGCCCAGCAGAGCTACGGTGTGCAGGAATCTGGGGCTCGGGTGCCTTGCTGACCCCTGCTTGGGGAGACACAACCATCCAGGGAGTCAGCAAAGGGCCTGCACCCCCTACCTCTTCTCCGCCCACCTCCATCCGAGCAGGCCGACGGGTGGGACAGCAGCAGGAGAGGCTGGGGGTGCTCCGGGCAGCAAGTGCCTGGGATGCCGCTGTCCAGCCCCACTGCTGGCTGAGAGGAGCTGGTTGGGAGGGGCTCCAGGGGACTCTGCAGTCCTGCAGCCCAGGACCTACCTGCTCACAGGCCTGTGGGGCCCTGTGGGCTCTGGGGCAGGGCCCTGAGGTCTTCCCCGGCCTTCTCCGATGCAGGTGGAAAAGCCCCATCCCAGAGAGGAGCCTGTGCCCGGGGCTGCAGAAGACGGAAGGACAAGGCCCGGAACCGTGGTGCCTCCTCCCACCTCCTGCGTCCTGGTCTCATCTGGGCCAGATGGGGCGTGAGCCAGGACGTGGGTTTGGAAACATGCTGGGAACCAGACGCTGCCACGGAGCCGTGCCTTCCCAGGTAAATAAATTACACACCAACCACAAACAATCTGCTGCCCGCCACTGCCCATTCGGAGGGCGTCCTGCACACAGGAAGGCGCTTCCTCAGAGATGGAGCCGGATATCCTGGTAGCAGGGGGGGACTGGGGTGCGGGACGGGCTGGGACCCAACCCCACGTCTCTGGCGCTCCTTATCTGTTACCCTGGACACCTGAGGGAACTGGCTGGAAAAGGAACTTTGTAAGCACCCGCTGAGAGGGCAGCAGAGAACAGCACGGGGCAAGCGGCAGACTTCAGCCCCAGACCCACCCACTGCTGGGGAGGAGGTGGCAGATGACCCGGGTCCTGGGCAAGATGCTGAGGGGCAGACACGCATGACCCCAGCGTGCCTGTGGGGGCTCCTTATGGGCTAAGCTGAATCACAGGGAACGCAGCAAGGCTGGGAGCTTTACCTGGACATAAAGTACACGCAACACAGAGCAGAGGACAGAAGGAACTCTCCTTCCAGCAGGGTGGTAGAGACTCTGAGATGGCCTAATGAATAGGAGGTGTCGGAATGGACAGGCCAGGGGTCTGTGCAAACTTGAGCTCTGGGGGTTCTTCATGAGAGCAGACACCCAGGCCAGTGGAGACCTGAGCAGGGAACATGGACACGTAGGAGGACAAGCCTGTGCCCAGACAACACCTGACATATCAGGATTCAGTCTAGCTGAGAAGAGGCCCTGAGGAGTGATAGCTTAGTAGTTGGGGGCCTTTGTCCCCAGCAAATCTTCTGAGCCTGGGTTTCTCCTCTGGGGAATATCAGTTCACGGGGGAGTAGTGGGGGGGAGACAGAATAATGGAGGACCGATCCTTCCATGAGCAGTGGGGCAGCACTCAGGGGACCCCATGCTCAGGGACTCCCCCCAGCCCTAGGGGCTTTGTCTCCCACCCCCACCGGCCCCCATAGACGCTGCCCTGGCACTGGCCTTGCTCTTACTCTTACAGGGGGGAGCCGGGGAGGGCTGGTCTTGGCAGGTAAAGACAGATGTATCTTTGTTGGGCCCAGGGTAGGGGCAGTTTAGGGGCAGTTTAGGGGCACTGTGCTCCTTCAGTGGAACAAGAGGAGGCATGTTCTCAGCATCCACCAGGGACAGTAAATCATGCAGGTGAACACACTGGGGGTCCTTCCAATGGCTTGTGACCAAAAAACCTAGAAAAACTGTCAACTAGTGAAAGGTGGGACCTGCGGGCACAGGCACTGGGCAGAGAAGGGTAAGTAACTCCCAGTGAACATCCTTCTGCTGGGTGTGTCTACTGCTGGCCAAGCACATGGGCTATTGCATGCCTGCTAGTCTTCCCAGGGGGGGACGAAGGAGGGATAACAGGACACTGAGTGTAGGCCTCTGTGTTAATTCTAATCCCAAAGTGAAGCCTCCAGTGGAAAAATCCCTGGCCTGGGGGTCAGGAGACTGGTTCAGATCCTTGAGCAAAGGAGCAGAATCACATAGCTTATGAAAATATCTGAATTAACCAGGCAGGCTGGACTGAGATTGTACAACAGGGCCGCTGCCCTCCAAAGGCTTATGTTCTCCATGGGCTCATGGGGCAGGACGGCAGAGGAGCGAGGTCCCCCCGTCCTGCACCAGCTGGCTTCCATTCCCTTCCAGGCTGGAGTCGGGGCTGTCTCTGCCATGCCCTCCAGCCCAGCTTCCTCAGGCCCCCTGCCTAGGCCTCGCTTTTTTTGGTTTTTCCAAGGTTTCCATTTGGGGGCGGCCAGGGGCCGAGGGCGGGGGCTGCCCATGCATGCGTGTTTGTGTGTGTTTGTGTATGCGCAGGCGTGTTGTCAGCACAGACGTGACTCTGCATTATCCAGGCCCGTAATGAGTCCTCATTGCAATGGGTTTGATGGAATAATTATATTCTGGAAAAACTGCAGGAAACTGCGTTCCACTTCTTAAAGGGCAGGATCATCAAACATTTGTGCTACATTATTTGCAGTCACACCTTCTGCGGCATCTGCTCCCTTAAAAAAAAAAATCTCTAACTCCAATCTGATCTGAATATATAAATCTGAATTATCACAGCAAAGGCGATATGCTCACACCTTTTTTCTCTTTTTTTTTTATCTGTTGCCATGGTGATTAGATAAAATTCACGCCAAGTCTCCAGGGAAGGATGGAATTATTTCAGACAGTTTCTCACCCCTCTCAAGCTACTTCTCTCTGTAACATGCCTGGGCACCATCTCTGGGCTTGGGCAGGAAGACAGGCAGAAGGAGTAGGCACCACCTCTTCGGGAAGCCATGGACAAGGAGATCTCATCTTTCAGAGAAGCTTCTGGTGCCCAAGCAGAAGAGCAAGGCACAGAGCGGGCAACATGTCCTTAACTCAGAGCTTTCTCAGCAACCCCTAAACCTGCCTGGGGAGAAAAATGGAGGCTCAGAGGGTGAAGGACAGTGACCTTGTTCAAGGTCAAGCTAACAGGAGTTGCAGACATTGACCCAGGGCCACGGCTCTACCCTTCCCATGTGGAACTGAGCAAGGAAAGAGGTTTGCCTTGAAAGGGGGCTCAACTCCCAATGCCAGGTCAGCGTCTGGATCCACTTTCCATCCGGGCTTCCCTAGACTAAGATTCTCACAAGGGCTAATTACCAATGGATGTCATTTATTGAAAGGTTTTCTGTCAAGGGCATTATTGACCTAATTGTCATTTAACACCACCAGTTCACACAGAACCTCTGCTGCGTGTCCCTTCAGGGATCCACAGTATAGCACAGAAGGCAAAGTCTCCTCCCCAGCAGGAGCCTTCTCATTTCTATCAAAAGTTCCCAATTCCAGGGTAGGGGAGATAGGAGCTCTGAGCTCTGATTCTGGGAGGCTCTTTTTACTGAAGCCTCAGGGAACTGAACTATAAAAGCTGAGAGTAGCTCATTATTAAAGCCACAGCTGAGCAAGAAGCAGAAAGCCAGAACTTACAGGGTGGGACCACAATTTGTGTTTATTTACCCCAGTGGCTCACGTGAGGGCCCGACTGATAAAGAGAAAGGGGGTTGGGACACAAAATTGTTAGTGATCTCACAGCAGTGTTTGCCCCACAGGGAGTTAGGAGAAAGAGTCCAGGGTATGGGGAAGGATGCAGGGTCTCTCAAAGGGCTTAATCCAGACCCCTCCAGGCCAGCACACATTGAGGAAAAGGGCCCCAAGCAGGTCACTGAGACAAAGAAGACTGCCTTGAGGATTAGCCAGAGAACGCCTGCTTCTGGCTGCTGACTTAGACCAGCACAGGCCTAGCAGAGTGGCCCGGAGAAGGGACAAGGTCTGGGGACCAGGATGCTGTCATTTGCTAGAGTCTCTGTGTGAACCTGCCAAGCACTGTTTTCTCTCTGGGCCTCAGTTTCCCCCTCTGAGAATGAGGGAGAAGAAGCCTATTTCCGTCACTATTGGGAAACACTGCAAATTCTAACGATGGCGTGGGGTTAGCAGGAGGGCCCCACGGTAAGGCATGGACACAAGGGACACTGAGCAGACCCTTGGCCCAGCACATAGGGGTGCTCAGTGAAGTGAACCGGGAATAGTGAGTGTGCAAGCCTCCCCTGTCTCTGGCTCACAGCTGTCCCAGGGCAGCGGTGACCAGGAAGGGTATGGGAGTCAGGCAGACCCGGCTGAGAATCACTTATTAGCTCTTCACCTGGGGCAGTGCAACCTCTCTAAACCTCTGTTTCCTCCAATGCAAAATGGGAATAAATTTAAACCTACCTCTGGGTCGATCTCAGATTTAAATGGTACGAAATCTATGAAGCGTTTAGTGTAGCGCTTGGCATACAGTAAAGGCTCCATACGTGGTAGCTGAGACGATGGTGATGCTGAAGAGTAAGAAGGACAAGCATGAGGGCAGCACCAAAGAGGAGATGCGACGTGGTGCAGGCCTGAGGGCTGGAAGACCTGCGCCCTAGCTCACTCTCTGCCATTTGTTGCCACTGTGTTTTGGGGGCATGTCACTTAATGTCAGAGTCTTAATCTTCACTTATGAAATGAGAATCTACTCTGTTGTGAACTTGTGCGATGAGGGCTTTTATTTTTGATTTTCAAATGAGAAAAGGGGGCTCTAAGAAGTTAAGCGCCGGAAGTTGCACAGGGTCACATATTGGTCAGTGGCTGAGCTGGGATGCACACCCAGGGCTAAGAGGTCTCCCTGGGTTTCAAAAACAATGAGCATAACATGAGATGACGGATGTACCCCTCTGGGGGTGGTCAAGCACGGTACGTGGCTATACTGCCACATTTCAGCAATGGTTGTGAGGACCACCTCAAATCGGCTGTGGGGACCTGGGAGCTGATGGGCTTAGGTGCAGCTGCCGCTTACCCTGCCTGCTGCCAGGACAGGAGGCCAGAGAGATCGTTCTAGACAGCCTGGTTCCAATCCCAGCTCTGTCACTAATTATATTTAACTCTGGACTAAATTACCTCCAAGGTCCCTCCCAGTGCTAAGTATCTGTGATTCTAGAATCATTCACTGGGGAGCAGGTAAAAAATTGTTGCAAAGGAGAGGCTTGGGCTTGACCGAAGGACAACCAGGGGAGGTGGGAGAAGACAGAGCCACCAGGCATGCATGTAGGCAGCTCTAAAAGATCCCGGAGTCCTTTCCCTTTAAGACGAGCAAAGATCCCTGACTTTTGAATTAGGGCTGTGCAAGCCTGGAAGGGGGAGGGGGCAGACAAGCCCCCTGAGTCGAGAGATTCAAAGGCACCCTGCTCCTGGGAGATGCAGAAACTCTTAATTGGAGCTGTGCGTGCACCCAGCACCCATCACTCCATGATGTGCCTTTCTGAAGCACAGAAGGCAGCCCTTCATTAAATCCGACACCAGGGAATTAATTCAACTCAGTGCCGTCACTCTGTCTCCATCACCCTTTCTCCTCAACAGCCACTGCTCCTTGATCTTCCCACCTTCGTGTCGAAAGTTCTCCTTGAGAGGAAAGCTTCCCCTGACTGTCACCTGAGCTATGACTATACTGTGGGCCAGGACCCAGGGGCCAGATCGGGGCGGTACAGCAAGGATGTGTGGGTGGGTGGGTGGACAGACGGCTCAGCACGCACACCTTCATAGAAGGAAGGCGAGGGAAAGGGTCACGGGCCAGGACAGATGCTTTGCCACCAGCAGAAGGAAGGATTTGAAAGCCGCTGGTGACAGCTACCAGGTGCATCCCCTTTTAGCTATTCTTGAAACAGTGACTTTATAATTAAAGTCCCTTCGGGAGGAGTCATGTGGAGACAGAGGAGGGAGAGAAAGAGAAGTGGCTGCAGGGAAGCTCCCTGGTGCCCTGGCACCGCCGTGGTACCTCCTCACCACGGACAGTCACAGCCTCCAAACTGACCCTCGCTGCCTACTGGCGCCTTCCTGCCTGTGTACTATGCTCCCCCCGGTTTCCTCTGGACCCCACAAACGGGTAGGGCACACGCAGAGAGCCTCAGCCCTAAATGAGCCAGGGCAGGACCTGGGGCGGGCAGAGCCCCACCCACCCCCACGGGGACTGGCCACTCCCACTGAAGCCAACCTCCTCCTTCAGCCCCAGTACCCCGATCAACATGATCTCTGTTCTACCTGTGCTGAGAAGCCAAACAGTTGGGAAGCACTGCCCTGGGGTGCCAGACTCCAAGATCTGCTATCCAAGGAAACAAGGCTTTCAAATGTGTCTGGGGCTTCTATTCTAAGTTTAATTCCTCTTTCTCTGTGGAGCCCCCAAAGATCTGCCCAGGGCTCTAAGGGAATATACAACACCCACAAGACCAGGGATAGGAAATGTGGATAGCGTGAATGCCAATTTATGATTGAAGAGAGGGCTTCCCTAAAGAAAGGAGGCAGGTCCCCCAGGGAGATATTAGCAGCAGGTCCCGGCTCCTGGCTAAGCTAAGGAATAGCCACAGGAATAACACCAGTGAAACAGTAATTCTGTCAGTGTCCGCATCTTATAGACGAGGAAGTCCTGAGAAGCCAACCTGCCGGAGGTGAGAGCCAGCCGAGACCCAGTCCCTGGCCTCCAGCCCCCTCTGGCCGGCTTGCCTCTCCCCCACCACAGCTTCAGCCCTTTGGGAGATATCCCACTCGCTCAGGAATTCCAAGCAGACAACATCTCCTCTTGAGTATAATCAAATTGCAGAGTTGAGTCAGAAATGTGAAACGAGCCATTTTTAGAGTTCGTGGCTTTGTTTTTAACCTTAAGAAATTCTGACATTTCCTTTTCATTGAGTCACACAGTCAGATCACCCTCTCCCGACCCGCGGGGGCCGCCAGGTGCTGGGGCTGACACCACTGAACCACAGAGCACCTGGCCGCAGAGCGCAGAGGGCAGCCTGGCATCGTTGACACAGACGCGCACCTGCACCCGTCCCTCTGAAACCGTCTCTAGTGTGCCTGGAGCCCCTAAAACACCCTCTGCCACCCAGTCCAGAGTGGGGGACAGGGTGGTGGGTGCCCAGTGGACTCCCAGGGACAGGGATGCTTCTGCGAGATTCATGTCATCCAGTCTCCCAAAAGGCTTCAGGACAGTCTCCAAGATGCACACAGGCCTACGTGAGGGTGGGGTTTTTGCGACAATCAGGAAGGAGGGGGAGGCCACGTTTGGCCAGCATCAGGACAGAGATGAAGAGGCATTCCTGCGACGCGGAGCGGAGAACGAGAATGTGGCAGAGTTGGGGAGCAGAGGCCAGTGGAGGCCGGGAGTCTATAAGCTGTGTCCCAGGAACTTGGAGACATCTTGTGAAGGACATGGGACATTTCCAAGGATGTAGAATTAAGGTGAGAGGCAATTTTGTAGCTTTGAAGAGGCAAGGACCATCCTATTGATATCTGGGCTACAGAAAAATACTATTATTCTTATTTTAGAAATGAGGAATTGAGAAAGTCAGGTAAAGGGCCCAGAGCTCTTGAGAGCCAGTGAGCTCAGAAGAAGCCGACGCCAGGCTGGACTGGTGACGCAGTGCGTTCCTGCCAAGGAGGGGGCTCGAGGCTCCTGGGCCCTCTGTTCATACCGTCTGTGGTGTGGGGCGCTCACTCTGGGCCTGGACTTTGAAAAAGAGGTTGACAAACTGGAGCATGGTCAGAGGTGGCACCCGGGGTGAGATCAGCTCAGATCATAGATGAGGCTGCTGCAGAAATGGGCTCTTCAGCCAGGAAAGAGACACTGGGGTGGGGGACAGGAGGAGGTGAGAGCTGTG
The DNA here is from genome assembly GCA_029783875.1 of Phataginus tricuspis. Classification (NCBI taxonomy): domain Eukaryota; kingdom Metazoa; phylum Chordata; class Mammalia; order Pholidota; family Manidae; genus Phataginus; species Phataginus tricuspis. Next base: position 13,904,148 of record JAQQAC010007117.1, on the reverse strand, counting down.
CTCTGGTAACTGAAGGGCGCCACAGGGAAGGAAGAAAACTTACTCTGCAGAAGTCTGGGGGTGAGAAGGGGACACAAGGAGGCCTTGAGGGATGAGTTTCATGAAAGTACATGTTAGCCCAATGCAAGAAGGAACTCAACAAAATGGGACCTTGCTAAAGACACCGCAGCCACTTCACCAGATACCTACGCTTAAATATGGGTACTCTGTTTTCAAAACCACTTCACATTTCATCTCAACACCTTGCAAAATTTAGAAAACTACCAAAAAGAAAACGGAAATTGCTGCTCACCTCCCTACCCAGAGACAGCCACAGCAGTCACTAACAGAAAGTAGTTCTTCCAAGATATTCCCCTAACACAAGTAGATTATTTTAACCAACTGGGATCCTACCACTTATATAAAAAGTATTTTCCACTTAATCATATTATGATCTTTTTCTCGTGCAATTAGAAATGCATTGGACTATTTCATTGCATTATTGTATCATGAATTATTTAACCATTCCTCTATTCTTGGTTATTTAGGATTGAAAAATGTTTTTGCTGTTGTAAACAACATTGCCGTCAGCAGAAATCTTTATTGTCATCTTGGTTCCTTTTTAAGGATAGAGCCGGATGGACACAGACACTTACAGCTTTACAGACATATTGCCAAACTGCCTCCCAGAAAGGTTGTGCCAGTGTCTCCTTACATCAGCAGAATGCGAGCGTGCCCAACTATCCACACGCCTGCCAACATCACCTCAAGGTTTTCCTAGAAAGGGTAACCCTCCATCGAAGAGGAGATTCCATACATCACTTTCCAGGAACAAGTCTGTTACCTGCCTCCTTAGGGTAAACAAGGCACAAACTGTTCTGCGCACACACACACTGGTACCTACGCCTCTTCTGCGTTCCTTGCAAACTCTGGTGATAGTTCCAGACCTGGGAGGATCTCGGTGGGAATCCAGCCTCCGGAGAAGGAGACAGCCTTCTCTGTCCTGGAGCGGGATGCTCCTCGAGGCCTGGGCCCCAGGACCAGTCAAGGCCACAGGTGGGTCTATGACACGAGCAGGGGATTGGGCACCACAGCTTCCAAGGCCCCTTCCAGCCCTGACAAGCCAATTCTACCATCTACGTGTGCCCCCCTGGGCACTTGGATATGGAAGAGGGCAGGGAAAAACAGAGAAGGGCGGGACAGGGGAAATGGGTGTTTCAGGAAAAACTGGAATAAAACTAGGTGTTCTAAAAGCCAGAGCAACTGGCAGCAGCTGGTGATCCTCTGTGATCCCAGGAGGTCACCTTTCTCTCCCAGCTTTCCCGGTTTGCTAGGACCTGAGCTCCCAGCTTTCTCTTGTAATTTGACCCGGAATCGGGAGTAAACCTCTCAAAGAGGTAATTATCTGGGACTCTCCCCCCATCCCCAGGTTACCTGTCCCTCCCTAGCTGGCCTCTGATACTGACCCCCTGCCCCTTAGGACAGAAGGACACGTGGAGGACCGCCAGGACACTCCTCAGTCCCCAGTCCTTCAGGCAGTGACACAGCAAGCGTGCCTCGCAGTCCGTGAATTCTCCCGGTATTCTTAATTTCCAGTGGCTTTGTGCTGGGTCTCCAGACTCTCATTAAATCGGGAAACAGATCACGATGGGATCCCGAGGCAGATACATCTCTCCTCCTCTTATATTTATACCGCTTTTAATTGTTGTTATTTAACAGCTCTTGAGCACCAACCCTGCCCAAGGTGGCCCGGGTGGGCAGAGAAGGCAGGAAATAGGTGGTGAAGGGCACAGCTGGGATGGGGCTATGTGCCCTCACCCGCTCCTAGCCCACCAACATAAACCCTGCCCCCACCCAAAAAAGATCACCCCTCTCCTAGCATTTTGCATATTGTGTGAAATGGGTGCTTTTCTGATGAAAATACCAGGGATATAGAACAGGGTAAAACTAATATAAAAATACCCATGTCTACTTTGGCTATATTTTCTCCAGCCTTTTTTTTTTTTTTTAGAAGAAACATTTTTAAAAGTAAGACATTCTGAAAACAGTTGTGTTTGCCTCCATGAGCCCACTGCCTCCTTCCTCAGAGGTAAGCACGACCCTAAATATGGTGTTTTTCACTCTCAGGCCTGTTTTTACACTTTTTCTACATATGTATGTCTCCAGAAACAATACAGGATACTGTTTTGCATGTTTCCAAACTTTATACAAATGGTACCATAATGTATGCACCCTTCTGCAATTTGCCTTTTCCCATTCAACATTTTTTCATGACGTGTCCAGGCTGATTTGGAAAGCTCTGGTTCATGCATTTCCCCAGCACTATAGTATTTCATTGTAGAAATATAGCAAATTTAATTTGTCCATATTGCTTTCCAGCTTTTTACTATCACAAACACAGCTTCCATGACAATTCCTGTCTTGTACCCATGCAAGAGTTTCTTTAAGGAATATGCACGTTGGAGCTCTTCTCTTAACACGCCTGTCTTCCCAGCAGGATACAGACCTGTCACTGTGTCCCCTGTGCCCAGCCTGACAGAGGATGCATGGGGCTCAACAGATTGTTAAATTGAACCGAGCTGAAAGGGATATGGGACCATCTGTTCCAACCCCTTTGCTTACAGATGAGGAAACTGATGTCCAGAGTAAGGACATAAAAATCAGCTAGTGTGCGAGCTGGAACTGGAATCCAAGCCCCTCCCAGCCCTCCTAGCCTGATCCTTGCTGTGCACGGGGGGAGCTGGTGACTACAGACAAGTGATCCGCAGGAGAGAGGGGAAAGTCAAAGGGCAGAGAGGTGTTAGAGAGGCCACATCTGCCACCTGGCCTCCAGGTGAGACCTCACACCTGGACACATTCAGACTAAGACCTCAGATCTGGACACCCTGCCCCACCTTGAAGCCTAACTTTGTGGTCTCCTGCCCCAGTCCAGCGGAAGACCCTGGAACAGGGAGACGCAGATGTTATGGCATGGAGGTGAAGAGTGGGCTCTGGCTTGGGACTGAGTCCCCACTTCACCTCTTACTAACTGAGTGGTCTTGGGAGACATTCAAAATCTTCACGGCTCCGCACCACGCTTGTTACATACAGCTCCGTGCCGCACCAATCACACCCCATCCTTCAATGTGTCCGGAGCTCCATCCAAACCAGGCTGTTTTCCAAGGAGCAGCGAAGCCTTTGTTCTCCCCTCCAGGATTTCACCACCCGCTCCCCATCCCCCGTGGCCTCCCGCATTCAGAACAGGGGTTTGCAACCCAGCAGTTCACCAGAATCACCTAAGGGGCTTTCACAACTACAGATGGCTGCATCTTACCCCCAGGGATCCTGGTTTAACTGTTTGGGGTTAGGTCTGGACACTGGTGGTTTTTAAAGCTCCCCAGGTGATTCTAAAGCTAAGAGCTGACACGTCTAAAACACTCTGCCCTGCAGGAGCTCAGCCTGCCTAAACAATCCATTCTCCAGGACCCATGGGAAATGCCGCTTTTTACATGACACCTGCTCTAATCCCAGAGATGGGGCTCCCCACCAGAGCCCCCAGAGGCTGTGGCACTCCTGCACCCCATCATGCTCTGCCTTGGGTGGGGGTCACTTGCATCCCAAGCTCATCTGGCCTGTTAGACAGCAAACCCCTCGAAGACAGGCAGAGTCCCCTACATCTTCCATGCCTCTGCTCACCGTGTAAGGGCCTCATTAAATAGTGACTGATCTAAGGCTGTTCACAAAATGCAGAATACCTCCTTCACCCTCATTCTGGCCCAGAAGGTGAAGAGGGGAATGGGGAGCTGTCCTCTTTGTTCAGGAGAGAAGGCCAAGATCTGAGCACACCCAGAGACACCCTGAGATAGATGGCCTGTCCCACAGACAGCAGGCCACAGTGTCTGCCTTGATCTCTGCTCTGCAGCCCTTCTGGGGGGGAGGGATCTACACAGATGAGTCTGTCTTCCCTTTCCACAGGCAAAAACTGAGGGTGTGTGAGTACATACAGGTACACGCTCAATATGTAGAAATTAGATCATGCATATTATTCATATATATACACATATATACATTTTAATTGAAATGAGTTTCTTTGATGTGTGGGAAGAGGAATTTCTCCAAATCCCTGGAGATCCTTGCGCAAAGACCCTTGGGAATCACTGTCTATATACACAGCATCTTGTGTACAGGAAGTGCTCAAAAACATTTGCTAAATTAAATAATGAACTAAAAATTCAACCAACCGATTGTTGCTTTTGCTGACATAGCCATTTAGATAGTTTCAGAGGATAAAGTCAACGTAAGATACAGCACTGCCAGCCACAGCTCGATGCGGTTGGCACCATTTCCTGGGCACAGGCCCTGAGTGGTGCAATCGCTTCCCTAGGCCTGTGTAACAGCAGGCTCTGGAATGTTCTAGATACACAGCTTTACCTTTCTGTGCCCATTCCAGGATGTGGATAAGGGGAACCTAGCCATGAGCTCTCAGAAAGGATTCCTTTGCTTTACAAAGTCTCAGCGAGCCCAGAAGCCCCACCACACAGACAATGAAGGTCATCTGATGCCTGGCTGACTCCAGTGCCCGGGCAGCAGCTGAACTTGGAGCCCGGACTCTGCTCCCCAGTCCCACTCCTGTCACAGCTTCTGTGTCCCACACTGTCATCAGCCTCTCAGCTGACTCTTCAGGATTCCAGAAGATTCCATGTCCCTAAAGATGTGGATATTCAGATATGCTCTGACCCCGTAGTAGAGTAGAGGAGTCTTTAGGTGTGAGAAGAAAACACTTCCACCTTGGAGACCTTGGTGCCAGCCCCAGGCCCCTACTGTCCACTGGGCTAGAACACACAAGGCTGTTTCTGTCTTGCTTAGCTTAAAATGCTGCCAAGGACACATGCCTCAACTCCTGGGGTCTCTGCACAGAGCAGGATGCCTGGTGAACCACAAAAGCTGAAGTCATGATAGGCTTGGATGTATGCCTTTTGTGGAAGCACCGTGCCTCTGCCCCAACGTGAGAGTCTGTCTCCTCAGTATCCCTACGCACTCATCCCTGAAGGCCATGTGACCGCCCCCACCCACCCAGGTATAACGAGCGCTGAGCTCACCCCCAGATGCTCACAGACGGATGGTCATTCCTGGACGCTCATCTCCCGATGCTCCTTCCCCACGGAGGTCACTCAGGCCTGGAGGAGAAGGTAACTAATCCGGGGACAGTGCATTGTGGGTCTGCTCAGCACTAGGAAAAATTAAAAACCTACATACAGAGGATCTATATTTAGAAAAACAGATCTAGATAGAGAAATATTAACTACACATGGAAAACATATTTTCTCCATATAGAAAAAGTACATCATTTCTAATCCTCACAACTGATGAAAATAAAGCTCAGAGCGATTAAAGGACCTAGCTAGGGTCACATGGCAAGTAAGGAGCAGGGCACAGATTTGAACCCAGATCTCTCTAAGGCCAGAGCGCACACCCTCTCAGCTTTGCCATATAGCTTCCTTCCAGCAACAAGAGGCTCTAAGCCAACCCTTCCAGTTTGGGGTATAACTGGAGCCAAGGAAGGTTTTAATCTAGTAGCCACTGGGTCACACTCTTCCTTTCACTGCAACTCATGCCTTTTACAATCCAATGCAAAGGTCAGTGGCCTTCCTTGAACCTTCCTGCAGGCATTCAACAAACCTTGTCTGAGGGCCTACTATGTGCGGGTGTGCAGTGAGGCTTGCGGCATTATAGATGCAGGCTTCCCCCCGACAGCACCCAGCACAGGCCGGTGCTCAGATCCATACCCTGTCCCCACGTGACTCACACAGCGACATCTCGTTGATACTCAACAGAGTTCCAAATCACAGGCTTGGCAGGAAGTGCCAGCTATACATAGCTCTACCATTCTGTAAGCACCGTTGGCTTCTTCTGAATAAATGCTACCCCGCATTAAATGCCAGAATTCGGCAAGCCATACTGCATGTTTGCAATGAGATTGAGAACTAAAGGCAAGATTGATTCAGATGTGAACACCAGCAAAGCAAATGGGTTTTTGAAAACCCTATAATTTCCCTGCAACCCTTGACTTCACTAAACACACATTTTTAGACTACAGCACAGTTAGGTAGGCATTAAACAAAAATGAGGTAGTCTAATGATGATTTATGTGTAGGATAACCTTCTATAAAGAATTCCGCTCTGATTTCAGGATAACTTACAAAGGTGCCAACTTAACCAAACAATGCTGCTCGCTCTGTGTCCACCGCCACGGCATGAACCCAGGGCAGAGCGTTTGCCTGCAACTGTCTTAAATCTGAGGAAATTCACCCAGTGGGTGCTCCAGAAATGCAGCGCCTGCCATGAACTAAATAGAAAAGCAAAACACAACACATGCACACACCGCCAGAGGCACCTGTGAACACAGACATTTCCGCTCGACTGTGGAGCCGTGGCTGATGGTTCTGGAACCAATCAACTCGTGTGCAAGTACGGAGCAGCCTGCCTGCCGGGAGACTAGAAGGGGTCCTAGGGAGCTGCAGGCATGCACTCTGGGTGGGGCCTCAAGAGTTCTTGGGGTACAGCATTGAACCAGAGTCCTGGGGTACCCTGCCTGGCTGTGTGACCTTGGGCAACCTTCTCAGTCCCCCCAAGCCTTGGTTTCCCTGTCTGTCCAGTGCGGATAAGAGCGTGTCTCCTTCTGATGGGATGGGAAGGGCTTAATGAGGTGGAGCCTGGGACTGGGCTTTATAAACAGAAGAGTGCTATATGAATGACAGGTGACAGAGGCAGCAGGGCCCTGAGAGGTGGCCCAGTCACCACCATCAGGGCTGCAGTCAACGTGCCCTGGGCCCAGATCCTGCCCCACCACACCCTCACCCTATGGCCTTGGGAAGAGCACTGACCTCGCGGGCCTCCAGCTCCTCATCTGCAAAATGGAGATAATACGACCACCTGCTGCACAAGATGCCTGTGATTAAGTAGAATGACTCCCGAAAGGCACTTACCCCATAAAAGCTCAATAACTGATCACTTATTTTCTGACTAGCCACTATTATCACCACAATTAGCATTTCAGTTTAGGCCTCTGACTAGGGAGAGAATTCCTTTGCTGCTTCTGAATGCTCCCTTGTAATCTCTAACGACAAAGTGTGTTTTATGGCTTTAGAAGGGAGGATCCTCTCTCCGTGCTCCAAGGAAGGAAATAAGGCTGTCTGAACCCGATGCCCCTTCACCAGCAAAGCAAACCATGAACAAAAACAAATTTAAGGGCCAACTGCCTCTCTGCAGCTGCCTTGGTGGGAGAAACAGTAATTGTTGTGAGTCCTTGGGATAAGCCTTTGGCCGGAGTCACTTAGGCGTGTTACAAGGAAAGAGCTGGGGCTTTGGAGACTGAAGCGCTCGGTCTGAACCCAGGCCCTGCCACGGAGAGGCTGTGTGAGCTGGAGCGAATTGCTTGGCCTCTCTGAATCTCATTTCCTTTATATCTAAGAATGGCAGTAGCATGCCTCCCTCACAGGGTTGAGAGGACATCCAGGTGCAGAGTACTGCATACATATGCATGCTTATTTTCTCCCTTTTCCATCTCTTCTAACTGCACAAGTCACCAGACCTCATTGTGTCTCTTTGTCTGTAAAAGGGGGAAGGTAATGGGGTTCCTGCCAGGAGCAAATGAGGAAAGCACCTTCTAAACCCTAGTGTTGTGCGGTTACAAGTTACTATGGAACCATGTCTGAGCAGGTAGACCCAGGCGGTCTGTGGAGCTGAGCTCTGCTGTGTTGCTACCAAACTACACGCCTTCATTCTTTCCCTCAGTGTAATCATTATCAGATACCATACAAATCACAAGAGAATAGATTAATAATCCTATGTCTCAGTCATTTTGTTTACCGCATTCTGCCCAGACATCATTATGGACCATTTGAGATAAAAATGTCCTAGTGGTTGTCTATGCAGCCCGTCCTTCAGGGTTTTCTCAAGATCATGTTCCAGGGCAGCCATGTCTATGATCCCAGTACCACAGCTCCTCAGGGGCTGCAGCCCTCAGTAAGCCATGTTCTCCCTCTGGCCCAGCACCTGGAACCACAGGCTGGACACATCATGAATCAGGATAGACAATTTCCCTGCTGTGTTTACACCCCTCCTTCTCCAAGAATTCAAGTGTCCCCAGAGGCCTGATTTTACCTAAAGGTTTCCATGTGCAGTAGGTTTCATTGTACCCATTTCATAGATGCGTCCACTGAGGCTCTGAAAATAACTTGCTGAAGGGCATGATTAGGACTTGCTGAATCCACAGCTTGTCTCCTTTCCACCACGTCCCACTACCTCTACTGTAAACTGTCTGCTCATATCTGTTACCCAGTTTTCCATTGGCTTGTTTGTCTTTTGTTGATTTGCAGCAGTCCTTAAAATATTTATTCATTTTTTGAGAGGGAATACAGTATAGCACCTAGGAGCAAAAATAATGGAGTCTGAATGCATGAGTTTAAATTGCAGCTCCACCACTTAGCTTCTCTGTGCCTCAGGCTGTTATCGTAAAATGGGGGCATAATAGACCCCTCATCAGATTGCAGTGAGGACTAAATGAGCTGGTGGAAAATGCTGATACAGAGCTTGGCAATAGTACGTGCTCAATGAATGTTAATCATTACCATCATGTTGTCCTTTTCCTTTTTTCTCTAGAACCCAGTGGGACCTTCATGAGTTAAACGTCCTAGCATCCTTTCCAGACTTCTCTCTCCCCACCTCTGCTTTCCCTCCCGATCACCCCATCCTCTCCTTGCCTACTGTGCTGTCACCTCCACCCAAAGGGCTCCTTCTGCCCCCTCGGCCCCGGAATGTATTCTGACTGCAGGCCTCGCTCCCTTTCACGATGCCCTACTAGGCAGCTGCCACCAGAAAGTGCCATCAGCTGCCTCTGTTGTATGTCTCAATGTTTCTCTTTATGGGAAGATACTATAGCCCCTCGACAGGAGCTGCTGAAGGGAAGAAACGGTCATGGGCACGTGTGACTCCCTGCAGGGCCTGACAGTGTGCCTAGTACCCAGCAGGGGCCCAAACCCCATTTGTAAAATTGCCTTGAGCGCACAGTCTACTTCACATTAGCCCAAGCTGACCATCTCAACCTCTTTTCCCTACGACCCTAAAGAGGCAAGAACCAAGATCCCCGACTTTTCATCTAAACAGAGCACAGGGGGACCCACAGAAGTGATCTCTGTCTGGGTGGCCCTGAAGCAGCTCAGCATAATGGGGACTGAGGGCACCAGACTTAAATCCTATAATGCCGCCAATCTGCTGTGTGACCTTACACGGGCCACCCTCTCTCCTCCCTGCCACACGACATTCCTGCAGGAGAGACACTGACCCTTAGTCAACTTCGTTAATCATCATCTATGTGCGCTAGAGGGGAGAGGGGTCTGAATAAAATATGGATCCTGTCCTTGGTGATTATACATGCTTGTAGGGGGATAACACAGATTTTAAAATATTACAGGACAAAATACATCTACTGTCTTACGTGGAGTTTGGAGGGAGTTCACAAAAGGATCCCCAGGTGGAAGGTTAATCTGGGTGATTTTTAAATACATTCTTAGCAGAAACCAGGAAAGGCATCATGGAAAAAGTGGTATTGGAACCAAACTTTGAAAGACAAAGGTAGGTTTTAGACAAAGAAGGAAAGAAGTTTGGTCGTAAAAGGAAAGCACCCCATGGGTAGTTAAAATAATGGGTCCTGCCTGAGAATGTGCAGGGCAGAAGAAGAGGTGATGGGGGCGGGGCACGAGAGAGCACTGGTCTGTATCCGGAAACGAGGCAGGACCACAGGGCCCCCACCCTTCCATCCCTGACAGTCCAACTCCCTCCATCTGCAGCCTGTGTGCATCCAAGCCAGTTCCCAGGCACCACCTCGGCTCTCTCTCATCTTTACCATCCCCACCCACACTGGTGTAGATTCATGGGATCCGAGGTAGCCTTAGCATCAGCTTGAGCAAAATGCAATTAATAAGTGGAATCTGCATTCCAAAGCAAAGCAAGATATTTGATTGTTTGCTGGGTTGCGATTACCTGTCCCTGTCCATCAGAGCTGACAACATGAACTGAATCCTAAATTCCCAGATCAGGACAGTCTTTGTGTCTCCCACTGGGCCAAAAACAGAGCCAGAATAAAGTCTTCTTGTTAGAATGGCTGTTTTGTTCACTGATCTTTCAGCTGGAGATCTGCTGGCCGGTCAATGCAAACACAGCCAGAGGTCAGTACAAGGGCTGGTGACGTGTTTCTGTCCCCAGGCAAGAGCAGGAGACAGGGACGGGCCCTCCACCTATGCTGGAAGCTGAGGACCATCCATTCCTAATGAGAAGCCTTCTCTGGAGAGGCAGCAGGAGTAGGGGGACCCAGGGAACCCCCAAGTCAAACCCACGCTGCATCCCTTGTAAGCTATGTGACCTTGGGTAAGTTGCTTAACTTCCCTGAGCCTCAATGTCCTCGCTGACAAACTTAGAAGAAAAAGAACAACAAAACAAAACAAAAAATGCCATCTCTCTAAAAGGGTTGCTGTGAAGATTAGAGAAAATATAGTTCTCAATATGTAATACTGTCATTAATCTTGTTATTACTATTATACTGTGACAGGTGCCATGAGGACCCTGGAGATGCAGAGATGAGAATGATAGAGCTGTCACCCTACTGTGGTAGCTCAACCACGGCTATAAGCCAAGAGAGTGAAGCAAGTGCGTCACGGAAGCACAGGAGTGGTAAGTTCTGCCGGGAAGGCCTCATGGAAGGGGGCACAGGTGATCTAAGTTTCAAGGACAGAAGAGCGTAGGGAAAGGTGGGTACAGTGCAGACCAGGCGGAGGAGACAGCAGGACCGAACGAAGAGGTATGCAAACCCAGGGACAACTTGGAACCCTGGGACACTGAGGAGGGGGAGGGTGCACACACGGACCCTCACCTCCGGCAAAGGTGGGCTGTGGGCAGGGAGCAGAGCCCACTGGTCAGAGAGGACCCCTCTGACCAGATTTCTCCCTGCCCCTGCTTCTCTTCTTCCCCAGGGCATGCCCAGCCTGGCCGAAGCATGGCTACACCCAGTCTTCCAGGGCCCCGTCCGCACAGACAAGAGAGCTGATCCAGCCCCGTCATCCAGAGCCGATACATCTGGCCCGCATCTGAACAGTGTCCAAAACTCCCCTCTGGGGCCAGGACAGCCAGTCAGGATGCCAGTGAAGGGCATGCTGGGAAACTCCCACAAGGAGCCCACATCGATATAATCAGGTCTGGTGGAAATTAAAAGCTATTAGCAACAGGGCCGGATTTATCTTTATATTCAATAACATGCATTGTAACAGTGATCATGCAGATGGGAAATTAAACCACATCTTGGCCTCACTGGAGGCCTTAATTTTAATTTATGTGTATGCACAGCCCTTTGCTCTCTTACACCACCCCACCCCCTCTGGAGAATCCAGTCACCTCAGACCAAGTCCCCTGGGAGAGAAGTAAGGGGCAGGTGTCTGCCAGGTTGTGGGTGAGAGGCTCTGTGCTCCTGCACACACATTTTTAAATGGCCCAACAGTGGGAAGATGGCCAGCTTGGGGGAGGAGAAAGGGACAGGTGTGGTAGGTGGCCCTGGGGAAAGGCAGCACCTGGGGCTGTCTCTCCAGCCTCTGCTGCCCTAGGGAAGAGCATAGCCACAAGCCGCTTAGAGTTTCAGGAGCCTGTGCCAGGAAGCTTATGTGTTCCTCCCAACCGTGGCAGCTGGAGGGCTAACCTGCGAGCAAATACCCAACTCACAGGCTGGTCTAGGCACCAAGTCTTCAATTCCTTCCAACCGCACTCAGAGAGAGGGGTTGAAGGGTGGGCTCCTCATTCAGGGGCCTGTACCCACCCCACCAGGCCCCCTCGTCCCCAAGGAGTTGTCTCATAGGGCCCCAATGGACTCATATCCGCCTCCTCATCCCTTTTCCTGCTGCCTAATGCCTGCTCCTGCTGGCCCTGCGGTTTGTAGAGGATCTGGACCCAGCCCTGCAGACCCAGAGATGAAAGTCAACACTGCTCTCCCTGCTCCAGAAGCCAACCCCGAAGTGCCAGGGGGAAAGAACTCAGGCACCTCGGTCCTTCCCTATGCTCAAGGCAACCTAATTAGGAAATGTCCTCCCCACCTTGAGAAGCGGCTATCCCACTTCCCTGCCAAACACACACACACACACACACACACACACACACACACACACACACACA
>JAQQAC010007117.1:13866037-13891967 GCA_029783875.1 Phataginus tricuspis | reverse complement strand
CACACACACACACACACACACACACACACACACACACACACACACACGGCACAGTATGAGTACGGATGGCAGAGTCCTATTTTTATGAAAAAATCAATAAATAATTTGTATTTTCCAAAATTAAAGTTTGCAGCATGTGAGCCCAAGTTCTAGCCCGCCATCTATAGAGCCTGGAGGGAGCGAAACTCCGCTCGAATTCTCATGGATTCCTCCGGGATCATGTTAGTTGGATTTGTATACTTTGGGAAGTCTGTCCCTGGATCTCAAACGTAGCTGTAGAAGGATCTAGAATGATTACAGATGGTGCCAGAGGGTTGCACAGGGCAGAAAAATTCTCCAAGGCTAAAGGAAAGACGGATTCTATAGAATCAAAGTTTAACTGAGCCCTGCAGATTAGCATCAGGCCCAGTTCCCTGATAATTACGTCCTCTGGGGCCCGCAGCCCAGTCTTGACATCAAAGACAGGCCTGCCTCACCACCTACAAGGGCTGTGGTGGAAGCTCACGGCCTAACCTTCCTTCTCTCCGGCCTGAGCTGGGCTCCTTGACACCCCTTCAGCCTCATTTCAGCGTGGCTGAATGTTGTGTGTGCTGTTCCTTCGGGACTCTTCCGGCCCTCCTCCAAACATTTAGTGAGCATTTGCCCCAAGTGTGCACAGCGATGCACTAGAGCCAGGGGTGTGTGTGGGGGACCCAGTTCCCACCGCTCAGCCTACTGTGGGACACAGACCCTAATACTCAGTAGAAGCACACACATCACGGGAGACAGCAGTACAAAGAGGAGAGCCTCTCTCCCAACCCGTATTAATCACCATAGCTACTGCTGACCTCAGTGGGTCTCAGTCCTGTTCGAACATTTTACATATTTTAACTCATTTCATTCCTACCTGAACCCTATGAAATGGGTCAATCATCATCCCCATTTTATTACAGTTGGGTAAACTGAGGCACAGCGGGGGTAAATGACTTGCCCAGCTGGTAAGCAATGGAGGGAGCTGAAGCCAGGCAGTCTGGTCTTAGGTCACAGGCATTTAATCATTGTACTTAACCAGATTCCACCAAGTCTTCCTTCCCTAAAAAGCAGCATTGCCTTCCTTCCCTTCCTGAGGCCCAGGCACCCATTGTCCACAACACACACGGACAGCCTCCCTTGTACTAGAGTAATGCTTTACTGGACACATTTGACAGGTGCTGGGAGGCAGTTTCATGTGGGGTTAAGTGCCCAGGCTGAAAGAACAGACCTGGGTTAAAGCCCCCGGCCTCTGCTGGATAGATGTGGGACCCAGGCATTACTTCTTTGAGTGTCAGCTTCTCCTTCTGTAAAGTGCAGGGGAAAAAATATGCTTACCTTTTTTTAATGAGTATAAAATGAGATCATATGTGAATGTTTCTTAGACTAATGTCTGGCATATAGTAAGCACTCAAAAATTATCTTAGTAAATATAACTCTAAGTCCATAAACTCCTATGTCTAAGAATTACCACATTTCTTTACATTCTTTAAATCACCTTCCATCCGACTCTGTTGGATAGACAGGAGAGTCCATCTCCACCATCACTGGAGCTTCCCCTACAGATGTGCCAAGGGCCAGGGTCTCTCTGGTCCTCACTAGCCCATCCGCCTGCCTGCACAATCCCTTCGGGTCTTGGGCTGTGCACCTCATGCCTCACAAGAATGAGGCTTCCATTCCAGACCCTGGGGAACCATACGCAGCCACCGCCATGGAGCGCCACCGCCTCCCCCAGCTGCACTCACAGGCCTTCCGCCGTCTCTGGCATTCGTTTGATTCTGTTTGATCTTCGCCCTCAGAGGTGTTCCTCCCCCACCAGAACACCCGTCCTAACCTCTCCTGTTGGCTTATGGTTCTAGAAAAGGCAGCAAGAGCAGCCGTCTTCAAGCAGCTTTAGGATTCCTGTCCTGCTACGAGCTCAGAGGCCAGGAGATACAAGGGCCTGGCTATCACTTAGCCCCGAGAGAAGGAGAAAGTACCACGAGCAGAACACTAATTAATGTCTCAATAAAAGGTGTCTTGCCACGTTAGCTGTGAACTGGCCTGAGCACTGGCTCTTCCCTGGCTGTACCCTGGACGCACCTCAGGAGCCTTAAGAATGCTGATGGCCAGGTTCTCCTCCTGAGGTACTGAGCTGGGGTTGGACCCAAGCACTGCGGTTTTTCAAGGAGCTTCCCAGGGATTCAAATGTGCAGCAGGATCCAGAACCCCTGCATAACCGGTCACACGCATAGAAGTCTGTCTTCCCCAACTAACCTGACAACCTTGAGCAACTAGAATCATTTCATGCGGCCAGTGATGGCCCATCAATGCTGGAGGTGCGCTCAGAGGGCCCTGGTCAAATTGCCCCACTTCAGAGACGGGAAAACCGAGGTCCGTGGTAGAGAGAGGGAGTAAAAACAGCAGAGCCTCCGTGGTGAGCCAGGATGAAGGGAGGTGCTAGTGCCGGGGAAGGACCACGGCCTTGTCACTGGACGCCTGGAAGTACTGAGGCCCGGAAGTTCTCTCTTGGGGTTTCTAGACCTGCTTCCCTGTTGGAGGTACAACCCTGCTTAGGGAAAAGGAACCAGTAATAAAGGACTCACAGCTATGGCAGCTCTAACAAGGTGAGCCTGCAACGGGACATGAGCCTTTTCTCCCACACCAGGCAAGGAGTGAGGGCAGCTAGAATTCCGATGGGGCCTTTAGCCAACGCATGAAAAAAGTCCTGCACGCATGCCTGCTCAGGTCTGGTCCTTGGGAATCGGGTCTCCTTGCTCCAGTCACTCAGCACAAGAACACAGGTCACAACGAGCCTCTCTCCCTCCTGCCCTCACAACCTTCCACAGTTAGGGAGCTTCCCGCCTTGCCTCCCATCCCTAAGGACCAGGGCAAACAAAGACCCAGTGGCTGGGATTGACAGGGACCTCCCTCCTTTGGGGGAGCAGGACCCGCCCCGTGTCTGATGGGACCTTCCCACACCCATTAGGGCCACCAGCACAGGGGTTTTACCGCCCCCAGAGTTGTCCCAAGCCAAGACCAAAGACACGTTTTGTCGAAGCATCACCAGAGCAATAACCAACCGCTCACCAGCACCAACCTCAAGACCTCGCTAGCTCCACAAATGAGTCAGCGCGCCCACTTTCTCTCTCCCTGACCCAGCATCCCCACCTGCGGTAGCCCCACAGTTCCTTCTTACCTGGGATGATGGAGACCGTGTCCTTCTCCCAGGACACCACGCTAACATATTCCTGCACTGAAGAGGGGATGAGGCACTTGAAGACGGCCACGTTTCCACGCATTGACCTTTGATCCTCCACCCGGACGGTGTAGGGTTCCCTGAAAACTGCGGTGGGGAGAGGACGGTATCACTGGGCTGGGCTTGGACATGGGGGGAAACAGAGAGGCAGCTCGATTCCCTGGGTACCTGCGGGCCTCACTCCCCTCCCGTCTCCTCCCACCTCCCACTTCCCACTTAGCCAGCCCACAAGTTCCGGCCATGATCCTGTTCCTTCCTGAGCGGCTCCTTTTCCAGCAACTTCCCCCCTGCTCACTGGGCAGCCTGCTGTCCCTCTGCAAGATCATAAACCCACCTTCTAACCTCTCCAATTTTGGCGAGTATTAACAAAGTCTATTAGATTGTCAGGGCCTTGAGGGCAGCCCTGTACTGTGATCCCAGGCGACACGGGATATGCAGCTAACAAGGAACCATGCGAGAATTCCTCTAAGGAAACCGCACTCGATCTCCTGTTTCTGAGCCAGGAGTGGCAGTGGTTTGGGTCGTCGTGACTGCAATTTGCCAAGATAAAAACTGTGACACATGAGCTAACAACAGATTTTTGTGCCACTTCAACATGAAAGACAGCTTGGGAAAATGTAGTTTATATATTGAACTTTCTGGAAGGGCTTGGTGGTTTGCAAGGACAATGGGAAATATTTGAAACTGTGATATCTCTGAAAATGCAGAACCCCAGAGACATGGATAGTCTCCAAGATTCTCTAAAACAAGGCAACCTGGCTGCTCTCTCCCACCTCCTGCCACGGTCTACAGCCTGATCCGCACCTCGCCCCTGCCCTCTGAGCTATCCCTCCCCCACAGCGCCAGTGGAGGCCCCCTGTCTCCATCCCTGGGTTGGTTGGTTTTCGGGGTGCTGTCACTGTGACTGGCAGTTGCTCTCTGTGTTGGGGCCCATGGTGGGCTGGCCTCTGCCCTTGTCCTCCTCTGCTCAGCCTTTCCCAGGCCTCACTCCATCCTTCTGCCTATTCTCTGCCAAGCAGAGCTGGCACATCCAGAGCCCCACTGCCTAGCGACCTTGTCCCTCAGCAGGCACCTGGGCAGCGTGCCCTCCTGCTCTCTCTGCCACCGTTGCCAGGGCGACACTCAGGGTTGCCTCTGGCTGCACCTGCAGCCCCTCTGGCTTCATCATTGGAGCCTCTTAATTGGTTGTGTTTCCAGTCAGGCCAGCCGTGCCCAGCCCTCCCCAGGCCTTTATTCCCTCCAGTCTCCCATGTTGTGATGGGGAGCAGACACGGTTGAGGTCCAGGAGAGAAGCCTGGCCCACTCTCTGAGGCCACAGTGCACCCTTTCATGGGGCTGGGCATGGCACTGCCTGTGGGTGGATGTGGGGAGGGTACAGAGGAGGTTAAGGGGAGCCAGCCCTGGGGGGGGACGCAGGGTGGAGGAGTGGAAGGGTGGGGCTCTGGGTGCACACCACCCAGGAGAGTTCCAGGGAGCCAGCAGAGGCCAGCGGTTAGAAGCGTCAAATAAGCAGCCCCTGCCTCCTCCTGTGAGCAGCTATGTGACCCTGGAAAAATGCTTGTTAGCCTTCTGCAGCCTCAGTTTCCTCATTTGTAAAAGGAAATAATAATATTAACAGTGGCAATAATGGCAGCATGTAGAAGTCCTGGCACATGGAAAGCACACAACAATGTCACTTGTCATTATAGCTACACCTCTGTGATTAACTATGGGACCTGAGGCAAGTGACTTCTCCTGTCTTTATCTTAGTCCCCTCATTTGTAAGAATCACCTCAGAGGGTTATTGTGAAAACAGTATCCTGACCCAAAGACAGGCATGTAACGGGAAATATGATGTCAACTTCCTCTTAGCCCAATGCTCTAGGCTGGGGAGGCCAGCAAGGGGCTCCAAAGTCGAGCACTGGGTGTTGTATTATGGGAACAGAGCAAAGGACCTATTCCTGGACAGCAGTTCCATGGGGAGCCCTGGGGAGGTACCCTGAGCATGGCCCTTGGTTCTAAGAGCTCATACTCTACCCCCAAACAAGCCATGGGATGAAACCAGCTCTTTAATTGAGAGCTGTCACCCACCTCACCCCTAGGCACACCTGTTTCCAAGTTACCGGGAACCTTGAAAGGAGTTCCTGAGGCAGAAGGTCTAAAGAAGTCTGAGATCCCGCAGAATCTGTCACGAGGCATGCAGGTTGGGAGGCCTTCCCTGGGACCTGCTCTCCCCTGCCCATCACAGTCGCCAGAAAGGATGGTGCACCCACGTGTGTGGCCATTGTGGCTAGAGCGCGACCTTCCTCTCCACCCAAAAAGCTCACCTAAGAAAATCACTCTCAAAACTCCAGTGCTTTGACTGCTCTCTGGGACACACCCCACAACTGCTTAGGACACACCAGCGTATCCCGACATCCTGGATAAGAGCCCCTGATCCAAGCCATTCCCTCACCTCCTGACCTAACCCAGAGAAATTTCTATTTTCTTTAGAGAGACCAGCTGTGAAACCCTCACTTCCTTGACTCCATACTCTTACAAAGACCAAACTCCCTCACTGCTAATGCTTCCATCCTATGCCTGTTCACATGAAATAGACTCAAACACCCATCAAAATGGAATGGGTAAGTGCAGGGTACTGAACAAGAGGTTGCACAGCAACGAGTGTGCACAGTAGGGGTAAATCCCACAAACACAAGACTCGAGAGAATACACACCCAGGCCTCTATTTATATTAAGTGCAAAAGTCAGCAAATATCTGTATTGTTAGAAGTCAGAGCAGTGGTTTCCCCCAGGGGAGTAGTGACAGAGAGCAGCATGATGGGGCCTCTGAGGCGCAGGTACTGTATCTCTTGATCTGGATGTTAGTCAGACTTTGTGAAAAGTCATCAAACTATCTATTTATATAATATGTGCAATTCTCTTTCTGTATTTCAGTAAAAGGGTTTTTTAAAGAAGGAAACCACTGGATGTTTTCCGAGACTCCAGCCCTGACCTGAGCACTTCACTTAATTTAAACAAGCTCCATCTCATTTTAGCCACCACGTGTAGGGAGGAGCAGGGGAGGGACCTAAGGCTGAGAGAGGTGTGTGCTCTGCTTAAGGATGCCCGGCAAGCGGCAGCACCCCAACTCCAAAGAAGGAGAAGCCTTCCTCGGGATTACTTCCTCCAAGACCCCTGATATGTTCCGGGCATTTCCTCAGAATGATGGAGCTGCCCGCTCCCCCTTTCTGCCTGCAGAGAGGAGGGCAGCTGTGTCTGGTCGCTTACCTGCTTTGACGCGGATGTCGGGGCTCCGGATCTTGCCGGCAGCGTTCTCCGCGGTGCAGAAATAGTCATTGTCGTGGATAAAGCTATTGAAGGCGGAGGGGGAGAAGGGGTAGAGCTGCAGCGTCCCGTTGGCGTGGACGTGCCGGATGTGCGGCACGTCGTAGATGTCGTCCCCCGTGGCCAGGTACCATCGAAGGGCCGCGCTGGGGGAGCCCGCGGCCGGGCAGGGCACCACCACCCCCACGGAGCTGGAAAAGGTCACCTGCTGCAAGGAGTCATTTACAAAGTAGAGGCTGGTGCCGACATCTTCAGGGCGGGCTGCAGGGCAGGAGGGGAGAGGCCGGTTAGCCACGGAGCAGCCAGCACTGGCACTCGTTCATACAACCTGCAAGCATCAGCCATTCTACGAACCCTTGCTGGACACCGCCTATTCCCCCCGCACTGGCACGGGGGAAGAAGACACAGTTCCTGCCCTAAAGAAGCGTCCAGCCCAGCATCGGAATGGCAAGAACACCTCATTCTCCACGCCAAGCCAAGGCCACGGACAGGCGGCCACCCCCTTGCTATGCTGGAGGGTCTGAGCCATGAATCCACTACTGGCATTCACACCTCTGGAGAGACACGGATTGCTTAGGTAACAAACATTTGAGCACCTACTGTACACAAGCAGGTTCGCATCCGAACTCAACTCATCTGTACAGCCCCATATCGTTTTTCTCATTCCCTTTTCTAGGCTGAGAACCGTCACATGATTTGCCAGAGCCCACACAGCTCATAAGCTACAGATCTGACACCTGAGCCCATGGCCCCGTGGCCCACTTTCTCTCACACCAGGCGAATGGCTCTCAAGACCGAGTTCTGAGAGGGATGGAGGTGCTCGCCTGGAAGATAGAAGACAGCACGAGAGCCTGAGCGCCATTTTCCACCTCTGGAGGTGGGTTTGGAACATGCATAGCCCCAGAGGGCTGAATGAGGACAAGGGGGAGTGGATAAGATCGACTCGGGAAGCAAAAGACCCACACAGCTTGTAAACCTGGCCGAGATGCTGACTGACTGTGGAATGCCCTTCCCCTCCCTGATCCCACGTGAAAGGTGGGGAGGAGGGACAAGGCCGCAAAGACCCTGTGCATCTCTGACACGCTGCCACCGCCATACTCAGCCACTCGGGAGTATGTGCTGACAATCGCGGCTGCCTGATATCAGCAGGGCTGCCTGACAAGGAGAACAGCTGTCTGCAGCGCGCGTCCCAGCACAGGGTCTCGGTCTGTCCTGCCCCGACGGGAATGATGACAGCATCAGGCCTCCCTCCCTCCCTACTAAGGAGCCTGACCCTAAACAGGGGCCCCCTCTCAGCCCCTGGAGGCAAGCCCGGAGGAAGAGGGAGTGGTCCCAGGTCTCCAGCTGGACGCCACTCCCTCTCATTAGGGAGCAGGCAAGCCACTCTGCCGCCTGTCGAAAGAACGTTGCTGGGGACCCAACTTGACCTCAATTTCCACAACTTTATGGGAAGGGGGAGAGCCTGCATCCGGACCATATTTATATTCTTGGCTTAACTCGGAGCCGAGCCAGGGAGAATATACCAGGCAGGTCGTGGAGGGAGGCCATTAAGCCTCATTGGTCAGAGCAATTCACATCATCTCATAAAAAGCCGTGATGAAGCCATTAGCGGTGGTGCTGGAAACACCTTCATGAGCAACTCGCTGTGGTGTCAGGGGCACCCTCTCAGCAGCAAATGCACCTGCTGTCCCCACCAGGCACTGCGCCCTTCGTGGCGGCCAGGCTCTTGGGGAGGGAGAGGCATCGCCTTCCTGTCTCCTCTTCTCCCTGCCCCCGCCTCATGACAGTCCCAGGGTCGGTGTCTGCTCTGTGGAGGAGGAAACTGGCCCATCAGGGGGCCCTCTGAAGCTCAGATGCACGCCCAGCTTGCAGTGGCTACAGTGATCTCCAAGATCATGAAATCACAGCACGTCACAAGTAAGGAAACGGAGGTTTAGGGCAGCTTCTCTTAGGATCCATACTTACGAGGTTTGCTGTCCACACACCTGCTCACCCTCTGAATGACTTCCCTATTGAGATCCAGTCAACAAATACCAGGCATTGTTGCAAGCACTTTACCTTTATGACCTCTTTTAATCCTCCCAACAACACTACGAGGTAGGTACAACTATTATCCCAGGTCACAGATGAGCAAAGGAAGGCACTGAGAGATCAGGGCAACTTACTGAGGAAAACGTACCCGAATGGGAGGGCTCCTGGGATGCTGAGCCCAGAGGCTTATTTCTGAACCACCAGATCACTGTGACCATGACAGTAATAAAGAGGGGGCTTGCACCATCCACAAACACCACCTGGTCACCAAAGTCCATATTCAGCTGGCCAAGGACAGGACGAATATACCCGCACACACACTCCTCCAGGGAGGGGACCCCACTGAACCCAACATTTCAGACAACACTCAGCCTGTGCAAGCCAGGACATCACTCTAGGGTTCTAGGTGCTTCTGAGACAACCTACTTAATCAGACACCCTCACTGTGGCAGCTTTATGGATTTGGGGAGTCAAATGTATCAAGGAACAGAAAGATGCTACATTGTGCCTGACAAATGGACTTAGGTAGCTGAGAAAGATTCCCGAAGGAGAATTCAGGAATTGTCTGATTCAAGGCACAGGGAAAGAAAATATTTAAGGATAAGTATAATGTAGCCCTCAGCAATTAACCTCAGTAATGCCACCAGCAATTAACAAGAGCCACCACCACACCTTTCACCGGTAACTACTTGGTTAGACCCAATAGATATTATTGCACTTAATCTTCATGTCTCGCCAGGGGATGTTACCATTGTTTCAGTTTTACAAATAAGGAAATTCAGACAAGTTAGCTAACTTACCCAGTGTAAGTGTCAGAGCTGGGGCCCGACCCTAACTTTGCCTTACTTCAGGACCCAGGGATGGAATTCATTTATTGTATGAACCACAGTGAAGACAAAGCAAACCACCACATCTTGTTTTCCAGGCTGGGTACGCCTCCCCATCCTTTCTCCATCCCAAGCCCACCCTAAAAACACATTCCTAGTCTCTGTCTCTCCCGGCCGGAAATCCTTTCCACCCTCCGCGCCGGCTGAGCCAGCCCGTCCCCCAGGCCTCCGTCAGCTCCCACCAGGACCCTCAGCCGCAGTGACAGCGGCCTTCCCCACTCTGGGCCTCAGATCCTGCCAGAGCCTAGGACATGGGGCTCTCAGCAACTACATATGAGTAGATCTAATTGATGAATTGACTGGGGTTGTCCAGCCACATGTCAGGGCTGATGAAACAACAGATTTATAGCAAAAGGTGAGTAGCCTCACATTTCTCCCACCCCAGGATGTAAGCCGCTGTCTTCTGAGGATGGGGGGCGGCTGGGAGGATTAGGCAAACCATTCGTCTCCGAGTACGGCTCTGACAGGGCATTGCCATTATGAAACATCACCCTCAGGTGTAAAACAATAGCATTTTGCACTTATGTCAGACTCATACTTTACCATCACAAGGCACCTGTCAGCCCAGAATGCAGAAGCCCTTAAACATTCATTTAGCCTCACCCCACATGCCAAGAGAAAGGGGTGAGCAAGACCATAAAGGGGAACCTGAGGCGCTGATCCCCGTGCATCTCAAATCTCTGCCGTGTCCCAAGATGGCGGCTGGCCCGGGGGCCCCAGGGGGTGGCTGCGGCAGGAGTGGGTGTGCGGGTCACCCGGCCACAGAAGGGGCCGTGGCAAGGGCCTGAGGGCCTCACTCTGACCTCATGGAGTCCGCACAGCCTCTATGGTGGGGACTTTCCCTCCTTCTCGGGCTCCTGTGTGAATCTTCAGAGCAGTGACAAAGTCTCAGCAGCTCAAAGAGGGGCAAGGAAACATGGCACAAGAGAGGGAATCCGGGGACAGCGCCATCTTTGGGTTCATGCCTGACCTGCTGGGTGACTCCAGGCAAGCCACTTGCCTTTCTGAGCCTCGCTCTCCTCATTTACAGAAGGGGGTGGATTGCACCGTCTCGTCTGCCTCCCAGGGCTGGCTGTCTAGCAGTTAAAACGGAATGTGCAAGTGCTTGACGCCCCACAACGGGGGTGTGCCAACATAAGGGATAGGATTGTGGTTCATGTCCCAGGGAGGCCTGAGAGGTCCAGAGCTGCTAAGGTCACTGGGCTATAAGTTCCCTGCAGTACTCAAAACCTCCTCCTACTCCCACTGCCTCTCAGCGGACTCTTTCTCACCCAGGGACCAGGGCAGACTTCTGCTTCCTTGGGAGACATTTACTGAGCTCCACGGGTGCCTGGCAGGACTGCAAGTACGGTGGAAGACAAAGACCGGGAAGAACGGCCCCCTTCCAGGAGCTTACGCAGCAGACAGAGAGCAGGGAAGGGTTACCCACAGCCCAGGGCTTGTGCTAGGAAAAGCTGAAGGTACTGATTTGGTGAGAGCCACCTAGAGAGCGAGGGTAAAGCTATTCAGCAGCCAGAGAAAAAGCTCTGGGACATGGGAGGCCTGAGCTGAGCCTTGAAGGAAGATGGGAATGAGGCACTCCCGGAGAGGGGCCGGCCTGAACGGTGGCTGAGTGGCAGGAAGGGGTGTGGCCTGTTTGGGAGACCCTGCAGAAAACCTTCCAGGCAGGAGCACTTGTAAGGGCTGGGAGAGAACAGGCAAAAACAGCTGGGTTGACATGTTTGGCCCTGAGTGGTGGGAGGCAACTGGGACGATGGGCATGACAAGGGGCATAGCAAAGTCCCCGAACAGGGGCGATAGATGATTCAAGCTCCCGCAGCCCTATGTCCTACTTCATTTTCACCATACATCTGTCTCCCTGGGGGCTGACTGGCGTGGCTACCAGGACAGAGTTCTCAAAAGATAGGGGCTGAACACTGCTTGAGTACCTACTGTGTGCCATGCACTGGGCTTGCGTGCTTCTAGGCATTTTCTCATCCGGCCTTCACACAAGGTAGGAGTGGATCCTGTCAGTCTCATTTTACAGGTGGGGAAGAAGAGGCTCCTGGGGAAAAGGACATGATGGCATAGCTGGAAGGCGAGGGAGCCGCCTTCACTGGAGGCCTGCCTGACTCCCAAGCCCGAGTTTTTCCGTCACGATGCTGAAGAATTCAAAGCTTAGAGGCTTCTCCCTCACTTCTTCTCTGGAACCCAGCCCTAATTTGGAAAGCAAGTCTTCATACAGAAACGCCTACTTACCCCCTTAAATCCCAGCCATCCCCCCAGCTCTTTCTTCCCTTTGCAGACAAAAGCAGGCATATTTACAGAGAGAACAAGAGGAGAGGGGGAAACACTTCATCCACGGAGAGACATTCAGATCAACAGCAAAGCTTCTTCTGGTCAAAGGGGGAAATGGATTTTTAATAGAAAATGGAAGTTAGGGGCTCGGTGGTGATGTGACAGACGCCCAGACTTAAACCCATTTAATCTTCTCTGCCGTTTAACATGGAGCACCACCCCAATGCCGTGTTTCATAAAACAGGCTCCAAATCGCTAGGAGATTAGAAGTGTAGAAATAGCACTGCAATATTTTTAAACCAGAAATCGCCCCCCAGGCATTTGGGCTGCCCCCAGGGTCACCGCTGAAACCTAAATATCCATCACATCAACTCCCTCGCTCGCCCTCCACCGGCTGGCCAGCAGGATTAGTTTGAAGGAAACTTGACACCCACGTATTTGATGCCCCTGAGCCCTGCACCCCACCTGCCTGGGTTGGAATGGCCAACTGAGGTTCCCTCCTGGGTGCACACTGAATTATGCCCATATCATCATCTCCAGTCACCAAAAATGACAACCCAAGGGGACTGAAATATTAACACCTTGCCACCTCCACAGGGAGTTATGAGTCATTTTGTTCTCTTCATTTACAATATTTACTCATCTCATTCACGGGGCTTTTCACCCAGGAGCATCTGCCCATGCTGGGGCCCCTGCAACACGCCCAGGGAAGGGCAGAGCCTGCAAGGGGGATCTCTGCCTGGGCACGGCAAGTGTGGAGTCTTCAGGGGACCAGGGGCAAAAGCAGTGGGCCCTCTGGGTTGTGAGATGCCTGGACCTAGCACTCTTAGGTCACCCAGACTCTGGTGCCAGGCATCTCAGGTGTGAATCCCTGCTCTGCCGGACAGACTGTAGCCTCAGCAAGATGCCTAGCTTCTCTGGGCCTTGGTTTCCCCCATCTACAAAGCGTGAGTGACCATGTCTATCTCAAGGGTTGTTAGGCTAGATGCGTTAATATAGATGACAGTTCCTGCTGTATGTAAGGGCCTGGTAGCACCTAAGGATTTATTGCTGCTGTTACAAGTATTATCAGAAAAGCAGGCAAACAATAAGTATTTGTGGAATAAATATCCCATAATAAATATTTACCTCTCATCTACAATAACAACTGAAGACGGTTCTCAAACATTATTTTTTCCAAGAACAACAACTTAAGACAGTTCTCAAATACGACTGTGTCTAAGAATCACCTAGAAAGCGTGTTAAAACTGTAGATCCCTAGGTAACAGACTCACCCAGTCTGTCACAGGTCCAGGAAACAATTTCTGATGCAGGTGGTCCTCCATCGACACTCTGAGTAACACCTCTTAGAAAAAAAGTAGATTTGCCAGACCGGACTTCAACAGCAGCTTCCCCAACAATAGACAGTTGTCACGCACTTGGCTGACAGGACCTTAGCACCACGTTCATTAACTTAATTTGGTGATCAAGTTAAGTAAACAATAGGGGTGTGATCGATAAAAGCAGAGCAATAGGCACAGCACTGTTGCCCCCAGGCCTCAGGCAGTCCTGCAGATGTGGCCTGGGAAGGTTTCTAAAATGAATTTGTAAGATGGATTGCGTCACTGCATCTCCACATGAAAGTTTTCAGACTAGACCTATTATTTGCCTTCACTTTGATTGTTCTCACCCCACCATGGGAACAAGTGGGTCCAGAGAGGATCAACCAGTGAGGCCCCAGCTCAACCCACCACATCCATCCAAAACCCAGGGAGTTGGGGCCTGGTTCCCACATCAGGAAATCTTATTGTGTGATCTTACTTGGAGACAGACTGAGTCTAAACCCTGGGGAGGAGGACGAGTCTCTGCAGACAGCATCTGCCCATCTGCAAGCAATCAGAGTTGGTACTTTCCCTGGGACAAGGAAGAGCAGCAGGGACCAAGTCCCATGCCTTCTGTCCGTGGCCTCCCCCCAAACCCCGCACACCTGCTTTATCACTGTCTTCCCCGTTATCATGGCCATCATGTCTTTTCAACATTTGTTTTGGGCCAGGTACGATGAGCAACCTTTTTCTTGCATCTTAGTGCATTTAATCCTTACAACAACCCTCAAGTGTAGCTACCACATAAGACCCCATCTTACAAATAAAAACACAGGATCTCAGGTCACGCAGTGTCCTAGGGCTGCCCTGCTAACGGTGGCAGAGCTGCATTCAAACCTGGGCCTCGGTGACTCGGGGCTGCGCTTCTCAGTGGGCACTACAGCCTAGACTCGGACTGTCTCCAGGTGAACATACATAAGGGGATTTTCTGGCAAAGGACTGCAGTTTGGGGTATGCAATTCTGAATTGTCTGGGACTGTCCCTGGCATCAAATGTTTCCTCCCAAGTGTACCTGTCTGCGCGCCCCCACAGCCAAAGGCCAGCAGCTCCCTTCTCAGGTCAAAATGAGTCCCCCCGTTTTCCGAATATCCCTAGGGAGGTGGTCCTACCCCAGTGAGAAATATTGCTCTAGTGCCCAGTGCTCCGCCTCTGTCCATCAGAAACATGGTTTCTTCCTTTCTTTCTTTTTTAAAGATTCTTAGCACAAACATAGTTCCTATAACCAGGAACCAGAAACCTATGAGATCTGGTAAAGCTCAGTTATCCTTCAACCTACAAGGCCCCTCACCAGGGTGAGGCTCCAGGAGAAGTTATGGGCAACAGCTGACAGTCAAACAGACTCTTTAATCTTGCAGTGCCTTCTAGACAGGGCCTGTCAATGGAAGGCCCTTTCTGGCCGGGAAGGTTTTTCCAGGGAGTCAGCTCAGACAGCACAGATGTCCCCAGAGATTCCTAGCTTAGGTTGTTAACTCTTGAGGGACTTAGATTATTTTGTCCATTCTCCTCCATTTACAGATGGGGAGATGGAGGCCCAGAGAGGTAGAGTAATTCACCCCAGGTACACAGCTAGCCAGTGCTCTGGCTGGGACAAGACCCCCATCTCCACCGCTCTTTCAATGTTGGCCACTCAACTTGCAGAGGCCATCCGCCGGGAAAGGCGGTACGTCTTGGAGAAATGGAATGACATCATACAAGGCAGAATCAGAGGAACCAGGGGTGCTGGATGCCCAGAGGAGAGACCTCACCGGGCAGGACATCTGTCCACAAGGGAAGGGTTGTCACGTGGAAGAGGCCTGGACCCGTGTGGCCTTGAATGTGGAACCAGGACCAGTCACCACAAGGAGGGAGACCAGGACAGGGCCAACTCCAAGGATGAGCTCTGTGGTCCTCAGAGCCGTGTGAGCAGGAACGGGGTGCCTTCAAAGGAAGGAGCTTCCTGAGGCTGGAAGGGCTGGAGCAGAGGAAGGGGAAGAATGACAGAGAGCTGCCCGCCAGGCACCTGGCTGGGGGTGGATTCCCTGGCCTTAAAGGTGCCTTCCAACCAGAAAGGCTTTTCCCCACGGCAGCCACCTGACCTCCCTCTCACGCCCAAAGCAGGTCCCCCACCCTCCTCAGACCCCATGGCTCTGGGACCCCCAGAAGCCGGGTGTCCACGGTACTGAAGCCACAGGACCCTAGGGGCCTGGACTCCAGTAATTGTTCCCTCGAACGAGGTCACACAGGGTAGGGCCCCCTGCCTACTGCTCTCCCCACAAAAGACTAGTTTTCCTGCAGGGAGAACCACGCTGTGGGAAGTGTGCCAAAGGGCCAGGGAACAAATTCGCCTCTAACACAGGCAGGCTCTTCCCACTGGGGAACCCACCATGTCGGCTCTAAGAGCATCACTGCCAGCCGGGCTGCACCCCAGCAGCTGTTGCCCATGTCAATGAAAAGCAAAGGCTAGGAAACTCTCCATACTGGGGGACCCAGAGAGGGGGTGACAGCCACACTCAGCTGTGAGAACCTTCATGGCTCGTGTATGATACAACGACAGTAATGACACCTCACGCTGCAGCAGAGCATTCATGAGGCAGAAACTGGTCTGCTGTGGTTTCTCGTAGCTTTTCATATGTTGCCCTGGGCAGTATACAAAATGTCACATGATACACAGTGGTAGGTCCCTCACCCTCCCGGCACACAGGCAGTAACAACTGCCCCGTGGAACAGTCAGCACAGGGGTTACTTTGCCCATTTTAGAGATTAGGAAACAGAGGCCCATGAGCTATTAGGTATCTTGCCTAAATTAGGCCAAGCTTTCTTTTCTAGGTCTAAGGACAATGTTCTCTCCAGCACACACACACTTTAAATGGATAAGCAACTAGCATTTGAATAACTGTTCTTAATGAAGATGGTGACCTTGGAAACTGTCAATGCAAGCGGCATGTGGAGCAAAAACACGGAGGTGGGGTGGGGGCGGCTGAATGCATAAGGGGAGCAGCTGGACGGCAGGGGTAGGACCCAAGGCTAATGCTGTTCATGTTGAAGCGGAGCTGGACAAACATCTGTCAGCCATGGTACACAGGCTGCAGTGCCCACAGCCTCCCCCACACTCAGGGGACCCACAGGCTACAACCTGCCGAGGGCAGGACTTAACCTCTGGGTCATATGCTGCTTCCCCATAGCTGACTGGGTCACGGAGGGAGGAGAGGTCCTAGGACACCGCCCCTCCTCACCAAAGGTCTGTCAAGGGTGTTTTCTACATAGAAAACTACCTGAAAAACAGCCAGGCTCATCCCAGCAGGGAAAGACACAGAAATCATCCAAATACAAGGTATGGGGGCTCATCGCACGTGGCCCATTCGCACAGACTTTATGGCAGCAGATCCAGGGGAGGTCTCGCTCTGCGCTACCGTGGCAGAGATTTAATAACCAATCCCAGCCTTCCTTTGGCAGCTGTGAGACTGGCCTTTGCCTCACCCTCAAATCCAAGTCTGGAGCCAATGTTTGCCCTCAGCTTTTCCACAACTGTCCCTCACTGTGGCAGGGAAAAGGGAATGTGCCAGGCTGCCCGGGGGACACCCAGGCACCTGCACGGCCTCAGCTGTCTTGCTGAGGATGAGGCCTGCAGGCCTCCCAGACAGGTGACAGAAGGAAGCAGTGAAGCCCCCTGCCCTGGCCACCACTCAGCCTTTCTCACTGGTGCAAAGTCTAAGGCATTAGTACACCTGCTCAGGATGAGACCTGGTGATCGGCTTTGGGGTGGGGGCAGAGGGAAAAGGAAGGGACCTAACGTTTACTGAGCACCAAGTATGTTCTGGCTACTTTATATGCATTATCTCCTCTAATCCCATTTAATAGCTGGAAAAAGTGAGGCTCAGAGAAGCCCCAAATCACATATCCAGTAAGTGCAGAGCCACGATGTGAATGAAGGGTTTGCCTTGACTACAAATTTCCACCACACCAGTGAGTTGCAATTTTTTTTTTCTTCACAACTCCAATATAGAAAATGCTTGACAGAAATGAAGAGGGGAGGCTTAGAAGCTCCGCCTGCTGACTCTCCCCTTCTCCACCTTCAGCCACTTCCTGAGGCTCCACCCCACACCCTTTGGAAACCTTGGTGGGTTCCCGGTGGACCACGGCCCTCCCGGATCATTAGATGTGCCAAAAAACACTCTGGGAGGCCTTGGTGCTGCACCTGCCAGGGCAGGATTTGCTCAGGGCCCCAGAAATGCAGACAAAACTGTTCCCAAAGCCACATTCCCACTGCAGGCATCCCAGCTGGCCCCCCCAGCAGGGAGCACTCCAGCTGCCTTGAATTGTCTGCTCCTCAAGCGTTACTCCCAACTCTGTACACACCCTTCACGGTGACCGCGGCGTATGCCTTCCCACTCCCGCCCCCAGAACCCCCGCACCTGACCCAGGCAGCCTTAACACGACAGAACAGAAGCCAGGGGCTTGCCCCCAGGTCTCTTAGAGGCTGCATCCCTCAGGCTGGATGTCGACAAACCAGGAGGGTGAGAGAGCATCTGCCTCACTTCCCTTCAGTGGCCACCTCTCCACCTGCTGACCATAGTCCTGAGCAGCCCCCTTCCTCCATCTGGGGGTACACCCACTGGAAGGCTAATGTCGGCCCTGGACTCCCATGGCCAGTGTACCCCTCTCTTCACCCTCTTCCTCCTCCTGCAGCACAAGACAACCCACGCCCCCAGTGTGGTCTGCCTCCGGGTCTCCGGGCCCACCGTCACCCATTCCCCTGAGGCGTGAGCTCCAGGCCACCTTGTCAGAGGAGGAACTCAGTGCTGGGCCCTGCAGGCTGAAACCCAGAGGTCAGAGATCAGCGCTGCCAAACGCCGTCCTTCTCCCCACTCCTGCTGCACCCCCACCTCTGCAAGGAAAAGGCAACAGCCCGGCCATGACTGAGGCTGAGATCTAGAGGCAACTCACACAGAGAGGGCCAGCTCCTGGCCTGGCTAGGTAAACATGCAAATATGCATGCAAATTTTTATATGCAAATCTAGGGCCTGGCCTCAGGTTCCTGGCACCCTGCCATTTCGGCTGCCTGTGGCTCACCCCATTCAGGCACCTGGGTGCCTGCTAGAATATACTGGGTCGGGCTGTGAAAGCACTTAGCAGGCTGGGGGCTCTCTTCCTCTTGACTGCTTCCAATGTTCCTAAGAAACACCTCCTCCCAGCTCATGTGGGAGGAAACCATCTCCCAGCCTGGCAGCGGTACCCTTGAAAAAAAGTGCAGAACATCCACCCTCCCTTCAATTCATCCACAAATAAAATTATCCTTCGCCAAGCAGAGCAGGGGACCAAGCAAGTGACAAGGATGGAATTCCTGGAGAAACAAACAAGGTAAGGGGGGGCTTAAAGTCTGTACCACTCCATCAGAGGCCACAGCCCATGAGGTGCTCCAGGCAGACTTCCTCACTGCACCTGGGGGCTCCCAGCCTGCCTGTTGGGGGCTTGCTCCTCAGCAAAGCATCGCTGGGCCAAAGCCCCCATTGGCTTGCCCACTTCTTTCCTGTTCCTTAATCTAAGAAAAATAAGCCTCTCCAGCCTGTCTCCTGGGATCTACCCAACATAAGTGCTGCCTTTGGGTCAACTGCTTGCTTGCTTTTTGTTCCTAATTGAGCTCCCCATTCTGCTGCGGAAATATATTAAAGGCAGCTGACTCTAATGCCCAGCAATAAGAAGCATCTGAAAGGGTTGGCGGGCATGCTGGCAATTCCATTCTCCCCCAGGTTATTCCAGCCTCTCTGCCCGCCTCCCCACCCGGACGCTCGCCGGGCTTTCACCTGCTTCCCCAAAGTTGAGTTTGGCATTTTAAGATTTAAAAAACACAGTTCCCCAGTGCCCCCCACCCCTTTAATTAGACACTGAACACAGTGTCAGAGATTTTCTTAATGGCTTGACGAAGGCTTTTAATTTGGTCTTCTCAGGAGAGAAGAACCATGAGTCCCCATCCTAGAGGTTGGGGTGGGAAATGAAAAAAAAAAAATCAATGCAACCCATTATTTTGGCTTTTAGAAAACAAGAATTTTAGTGCCGGGGAAGCTTGTTCTTTTACACAGTAAAAATGCAAATGCAGGCAACACAGATGCTGGCACGCTGGATGTAACAACTGAGAGCGCCTCGCTGGGGTTCATCTGGCTGCCCAAACCTGGATTTGTTTTGGCAATAATAAGGTGGTTATTGGAGACTCGATACCCGATCATTAAAACGCCTGCCCAGTTCAGTTCTGGGGAATCGGTCTGAGCTCAGCTTTCATCAAAAAAAGGTATTTCGAAAGGAATGGAAATAACAGAAGCTTAAAACACATTCAACGACTGCTTAACTCCATCCAGAGGATGCTCCATCTCATCTTGCTTTCTTCCCTCTCTCCCCGCCTCCTCCCGCTCCTCACAGATGGACGGACAAATGATTGCGAGAGGATGCTGTTTTCTGTAACAGGCTCTGGCACTCACATTTACATTCTCCTCGGTGCCGTGGGGGGGTGACTGGCAACGAGAGAGAAGACGCACCAAGCCCCTTCTTCCCAGTTCTCACCGCATCCCATCTTCCCCCAGCCGCCTCCACCGCCCGCCCTCCCCACCACTGCCACCCGCCGCCCCAAGCAGAACAGGCCCCAGGGACCAGCCTGGCACCTAAGACCCAATTAAGGGACGAAGGAAAAGAAAGGCCTGTCTGGCGAGTCGCCCTGGCGCCCAACCCAGATGCTGGAGCCTCTGAATGGCAGGGCCGCCGGGGCTCTGCAGACCCAAGGGTGGCCGAGGTGCCACCTCGCCTGGCACCTCCAGCCCAGCTGCAGGCCAGTGGCAACTTCCTTCTCAAGTTGGAAAGGGTTTTGCCCCTCTGGCTGTCCTGTGGCCTTCGGGCCTTTCTCCACCCCCACCCATATCTGCTCCCTCCCTATCAAATAGCCTGGGCTTCATTTATTAATGCTGGCTTCTGGTAGGGGGAGGGGCACGTTCTTCGGTATTTGCTCAGGGACAGCCACTCCTGGAGCAGGGGCACTCTGGAAGAGGTCTCCAGAAAGTGGGGGGCCCCGGCGGGGGAGGGGTTTGAGGACAAGGCTGGACTGGAGTGTTGCAGCCGCTCCTGTCTCTGCTTCTCGCCTGACAAAATGGAAAAGGGGTAGGGGGTGGAGAGACACCTAGCCAGGGAGGAAGCTACCACTCCTCACCTTATGTATTTTTAATATTAATGTAATTAAAGCTGCGAGCCCAGCCGGCGTGCAGGGCACAGGGAGGCTGGGGTGTGTGTTGAGTGGGGACGGTTGAAAGGGAAGCGGGCTTCTTCCTTCACTAAAGTGGGATGAGAGGGTGCTGTGTAGGGGGGCAAGAGGTTAGCCAACCAGGACCACCCAGTGGACCCCAGTGGGTCTGAGAAACTCAACTATGTCCACAATTCAGAGGCGCCCCGCACCCTAATCTCTGGGTAAACCCCAGCAGGATCTTGGCCTTCAGTCTGGCTTTGCCCAGGCAGCATTTTATGAATAAATTAAGGGTCACCCTGCTCCCCCCGAGCCATGAGATACTGCAGGCCGCTCCTGCAGGTTGCAGACTCCAGACCCCTGGGGCTTGGGCAGCGAAGAACAAGACCCCTCCCTTCCGGAGCGCCAACCTTCCGCTAGATTGCCCTTCCCCCATCGGTGGGGGGCAAGAGCAGCCGCTGGGCCAGGGCAACGGCCAGGGGAAAGGGGGAGAGAAGCCGCCCCAGGGCACCAAGGAGAAAAGTTAGAGGGCTGAACAGGTAAAGCTGAGCTTCCACGAGCTCGTGTGCTCCGCCGCGCTAGGGCGCGGAGTTCGGCTGCCCGGTCTCCCGCCATCTGCGCGACCCCGGGCACGTTCTCTGCGATGGCCTGGAAGCCCCGCCGCCAGCAATGGCCTGCTCTCGACTCTGTGCCCAGGTGACTCAAGTCGGAAATGACTGCCCCTTCCAGCCTCCGGTCCCGTCTACCTCGAGGATCAGGTGCGCAGCGCCCCAGCAGCAGGTCTGGACATGCCGGACACCTGGACCCACCCCTAGCAACGCCTTCTCTCCAGGGAAAGCGACACGCCCCCCCCCAACCGAAGCCTTGTCCCTGTGTCCCGCTGACCTGACGCCGAAGCGGAGCCTCTCGCACCTTGAGGCGCGCTGCCCGAGGTGGCCAAGGCGGTGCCGCGAAGCCCGGGCTACTGCCCGCGCGGCAGGGAGGTGAAAGGGCTGGGGGAAGCCGACCTCTGGGTTTGGAGAACAAACTTGCTATCCGAGGGACCCCAGCTCTCGGGCCCCCCCGCCGCCCTCCCCGCCCTGCATCCAGGCAAGGCGGACATAAGCGCCACGCGGCGCGGTGCCGGGGGTCCGGGGCGGCGGAGGGCGCGCCGAGGCGGAGGAGGAGAAGCCGCGGAGTCCGAGCCCCCAGTAAGCGAGGGCTCCCAGGTGAACAGTCTCGGCCTGAGGACCCTGCGACTCGGAGGGCACCGTGGGGTTCCAGGCCACCAAGCCGCCGCGGACAAGGGGCTGCGGGAGGGACCGGGGCAGAACCGCGGCCCGACAAGGAGCGGGGAGAGGCACGGGTGGCTCCTTCCCCGCCACCCCTGCGGGCGCGCCCCAAAAGCCGGCGCGGGCGGCCGGCAGAGCTGTCCAGGGCGGGCTCGCACCTGGTCCCTCTCCGCGTGCCTGCCCGCCCCCGCGGCGCCCCACCCGGGGCCAGGCACGCAGGTCGGTCCCCGGGCCCCCGGAGCCCGCCGGGCCCCCTGCCTCGCCGCCAGCCGCGCGCGCCCCGGCCCCGCCGCCTCCGCCGCCCGCGCGGCTCTCACCTTTGTGTAAAGAGTCCAGGAGCAGGAGGAAAGTTACCAGCCACATGCCATAAAGAGGCCCTTTTCTCCGGGGAGGTGGTCCTGTGGCCGGCCGTGCGGCAGCGCCTCTCCCCCGCTCAGCGCGCTCCCAGCCGCCCGCACTCCGCGCCCCGCTCTTTCTGCTCCTCAGCCCAGCGCTCGGCGGCGGCGGCTCCTCCCTCCTCGGCTCCCTGGCTCCTGTCATCGGCGGGGCTGGGCCAGGCGGCCGCTCTCCCCGCCCCCCCCGCGGCACCCCGGGTGCGGAGCGCCGCGCGAGCCAGGAGCGCACAGGGCCCCCAGCCCCGCAAGCCCGGGGACGGGAGGGGGCCCGGACCTACGGCCCTGACCCCGGGTGGCCGTCTGAAAAGCTAGGGGTCCTGCCCCCCACCGGCTCGGAGCCTGTGGTCGCACATGGGCATGTGTCATATGTGTGCCTAAAGCCTGCCGTGCTCCGCCAAGGAGGCCCCGTGTCTCCTGTCCCGGTCACCTGGGGCCAGTGCTTCCTGCCCCTTGGATAGGGGAGCAGGGATGCTCCGGGTAAAATCCAGACTGAGATCTTTCCGTGCCGCCCTGGGTGGCACCCCACCTCACAGCGCAGAGCTGCACGCCCTTCCAAACCCCTGGCTCTGCGAGCCTGCCTCTTGGGGAGCCCCCGCTGAGTCCCGCCACCCAGCAGCCCTCTGTCCGAGTTTTCTTCAGCACTGGGCACATTGTGATTATTTAAACATTTACAATATATAGTTTACTGTGTGCTCTACCTCCTCCTTCATCTTCACCTCCCCTCCCATCATAGTCTTCTCACCACGCAGAAATTGGTTTATTCCTTATACCAATCTGCATAAATTTGGCATGGTGCTGATAGGCTTGAGTGAGGGCAGCTCTCAGTGACAAAATAAATGGTGAGCACCTGCTGTGTGCCAGGCTCCCGGCTAGGCACTGGGGACAAAGGCCTGGTTGAGTCAGGTCTGCTGGGAAAGGTTGATCACCATTAGAAAGCCCTCTGCAGGTTGTTATTCCAAGCGAATGGCCAGCACCTGAGCCAGAGAAGACATCCACGGTGGCCCTGAGAATGGAAGAGGAGCCAGGAGAGTAATGGGTGGCACCTGGACACGCTCTGGCCGCCTGTCTGTGCATGCTTGGACCGGGTTCTCCGAGGTGCTGGGGGGAGGGAGGTAGAGAGGTGGCTGTTTAGCCCCATTTGACTGAGGAAGAAAATTTACCTCCCCAAAATGTCTTACCTAAGTTCAGACAGGAGAACTAGACTCCTCATTCCCAGGTTTTGCTGAAAGAGCTCTAGAAATTTTAACTAAAAATTTTAAAGTCTGTGTCTACTTTTTTTAACATGCTAAAATATATGTGAATTTTACCAGTTTAACCATTTTTAAGTATACTATTTAGTGGCGTTAGGTACAGTCACAAGGTTGTACAATCATCACCATTCTCCATTTCTGGAACTTTTTCATCATCCAAGCAGAAACTGTGTACCCATTAAACAATAACTCCCCATTCTCACCTCCCCCAGCCCCTGGTAACCACTAACCTATTATATCTCTATGAATTAGCCTCTTTTAAGTACTTCATGTAAAGGGGATCATATAATATTTGTCCTCTTATGTCTGGGTTATTTCACTTGGCATAATGTCTTCAAGGTGCATTCATATTGTAGCATGCGTCAGAATCCTTCCTTTTTATGGTTACATAGTATTCCATTGTGTGTATAGACCACATTTTCTTCATCCATTCTTTGTCAATGGACACTTGGGCTGGTTCCAGTTTTTGGCTATTGTGAATAATACTACAGTGAACATGGATGTATAAGTATCTCTTCGAGACCCCGCTTTCAACTCTTTCCTTGTACCAAGAGGTGGGATTGCTGGATGGTAATGCAATTCTATTTTTGGCTCTTTGAGGAACTGCCAGATGCATTGACCTTTTTTTGTACAGTGCTTTAAGAGTTCAAAGGGTTCTCTCCTGCAATCTCTCCATGTAATCCTCACAATATCCTTTGAAGCTTAATCACCCACTTTCAAAACCGGTGAGAAAAATTAGGTTTTCCTTGTTTAAGGTCAACTCAGTTTGTATTACGAGCAAGACTAGAACCCAGGGCTGCCGACTGGGGCAGAGCTGCTTCTCTGCACTGTGCTGCCTCCCCTGGCGTCTCAGCTCCATGATGCTAAGCCTGAAGCAGACGCTTTTCCACTAGGTGTTTTGTTCTCTGTAAACACAGGCATAGAGCAGAGACATGGGACAGACTGCAACAGGTGTTCAAGGTGACCCAGCCCAGCTCTGTACTTTACAAATGAGGAAATGGAGGCCTAGAGCACAGAAACAGTGGTGGACCTGCCTGGGGTTGTTAAGGCAGTGACAGAGGCCCAGATGTCTCCAGACTTCTGGCCTAGCTCCCTTCCCTCACCACCACGAGACTGGGGGGCTCACTCTCCCATCATGTCCCTTCCCTTCTAAAGGAGACAGTGCTGAGAGGAATCCAGTTATTTAAAGCTAAGCCTATTGACCCAGAGCACCTGGTCAGGCCATGCCTAAAATAAACTGCTAAGTCAGACAGGATGAAAGGGGCTACTGTCTGCTGGGAGGGGGCGGGTCCTGTGTGGGACTAGGGGTCTCAGCACAGCTGCTCCTGCCCCACATGCTGGAGGGAGAGAGGACTCCCCCTTTCTCCATTTACCTGTAGAACCTTCTATAACCTGAGTGTCCCTTCTGTGCTGGTTATACCTGGAGGCCTTCACGGGGTCACAACACTATGTAGAGGGCCAAGTGTTTCCTGAAGGATGAGTCATTCACTGTCAGTGACTACAGTCCCCCTGTGCCCCGAAGAGGAGACATTTGTGTGGAAATGGGGTAAGCAGGCAGGGAGGGCAGACTCGGACTCTCTAGCACAAGGAGGCTCTATAATGTCAGGGTTAGGAGCGTGGCTTTGGAGTCAGACAGAGCCACGATCTCAGCCCAGCTCTGCCACTTACTAGCTGTGTACTTGTGGGGAATTTGTGCCAAGCCATGGCTCCCTCACCTGTGAAATGGGACCATCCCAGCATTTACCCCCAGAGGGCTGTTGGGAAGATTAAGAAAGACGAGCCCAGTGGCTGGCACATAAGCACAGGTAAATATGTCAGTAATGTTAGCTTTGCTCAGAGGACCTTGACCGCCAAGTGGGTACGGGAGGGAAAGCTCTATTGAGATGTGGGGATGACATCCTGCACTCCAGACCGTGACGAAGCCAGCTAAGGAGCCCAGGATCTGGGGAGAGGCTGCAGAAGCATGGAAAGATGCACACCCAGGGCTGGAAGAGCATAGGGAGGTCGCCAGCAAGGGAGGGACCTGAAAACAGACAGTCCTTATGATTTTGTATTTTCCATTTCCTAGGTTTAATCCCTCCTTCATGTTTAGGAAAATATCTTTGAAAATGACAGCCTGGCTCAGATGTGTCCACAAGTCCCCTCTTACCTGGAGTTGTGCGTGGAGGAGCGAGCTTTGCAAAGTCAGTGGGAACCGCAGCGGAAAAGTGAGCCTCGGGGGAGGAGAGGGGGTGGCTTGTTCCACCCATGCCCACCTTGAACCCTGACATCCTCCTCCCACAGCTGATATTTGGGAGGAGCTACTACTTAGTTTTGGTAAAAGGGACAATAACTTCTCAGCCCCCAGTTGGATGGAAGCCCTCACACCCGCACGCAAATATATGCCCACCAAAGTGAGAGCAAACACAGTTGCCCAGGCAGACATTCACATGTTCAGGTGAATATAAACACTTAATGGCAGGCACACCTGTGCTCAAATGAGATTTGAATGTAATCCAAATATTCTGCATTGGCACCTATGCATATGCCTTAATTTTTTTTTTGTACAAAAGCCTCAAATTTGTCAGGTTCATTTCTAGTAGGGATTCACCATCCATGTGAAAACAATGACTAATTTCAATACGTTGTTGCATCAGAATGCTGAGCAATGATGTGGCTATTGTGTGTGTGTGTGTGTGTGTGTGTGTGTGTGTGTGTGTGTGTGTGT
>JAQQAC010007117.1:13784078-13866027 GCA_029783875.1 Phataginus tricuspis | reverse complement strand
TGTGTGTGTGTGTGTGTGTGTGTGTGTGTGTGTGTGTGTGTGTGTGTGTGTGTTAGTGATGCGGGTTGAAGTTACATGAAGGCACTGGGAGGTGAACCCTCTCTGATTCAGGTTAATCATGGATATTTGGGGATATTATTCTGCCATGTTACATTAGGACTAGAGCCATCATGAGAAACAGCAGATGTTTTTATTGTTTAGTTTCAAACAACAGCTTATATGTCTTAGGCACTTTTCTTAAAAAATAAAAAACAAAGGCTTATAATTATTTTAGCAAAGCCTTTATATGTGCTCTGAAATTCTTTAACTTCAGCATAAATATGGTTTTTATAAAAAGAAATCAATACTGAACCAGGTCAACATTAAAAACTTAACATTTGGGGCTATATAGCTAATTTGGATTTGACCTTTTTGGTGTGTATTTATTGATTGGAGGAGAAAAAACAAACGAGGGATTTCCTGCCCTCTTTTTCAATTTGCAACTGATTTTAATGTTATAGAAAGAGTTAAACCAGAAATCCTGGGTCCTAGTCTCACTTCTGCCACCTTAGCCAGCTGCTTGATTCTGGACAAGTCACTTTACCTTTCTGGGCCCCAGTTTTCTCACCAGTAAAATGAGAGAGTTGAGCTAGAATGATCACCAAGTTTCCCTCCTAACATCAGAGATGAGGTGAGTACAAATATGCACGCATGCCTGTGTGTGCATATCCACAAACTTGCATAATCTCTCTAATGCAGGCAAAGAAACAAATCCTAATTTTCACGCACAGAGACTCAGAAGCAAACAAATACAAAAAAAGCTCATGAAAGTAGTTTTTGCTCCAGATGCATGCACACGTATCTAAAATATACTTCCATCTTCTTGAGATGGGATGAATTATTGC
Source organism: Phataginus tricuspis (assembly GCA_029783875.1). Classification (NCBI taxonomy): domain Eukaryota; kingdom Metazoa; phylum Chordata; class Mammalia; order Pholidota; family Manidae; genus Phataginus; species Phataginus tricuspis. The sequence continues at coordinate 13,865,143 of JAQQAC010007117.1, read as the reverse complement.
AATAGACTATGGTGCCTATACAAGAAGGTAGTACATATCACTAAGTTACTCAGGCATTCCTTAAACCAAACTTCCTTATGCTTAGCTCAGTGGATATCTAGGTATGCTCAACCTCTTTCCCTCTCAACATTTTGAATTGTAACATTATGGTTCTAAGCTCAAGCCCTGAAGTTCCTCCCGGACAGATGGGGGTCCTTGGGGTCTTGTTGCCCTTGTTCAGGCCACTGTCCCAGGAGGGCTGGTCAGGGGCTGCAGAAACCCCCAGCAGGGCAGGAGCCCCCTGAATAACCATTGCCTCTCTCCTGATGTCCTCTCTCAGCCCACAGCTCTGAAGTTGGCTGAGATGCCAACTGAGAGAAGTTCCCTGACTTCTGAATTCTGTGAAGCTGGAGCTCACTGCCACATTTCTCTCTGGGGTTGGGGTGGGGTGGGAGGAATTCAAACTAAGAGAAAATCAAAGAAAGGAAAATTCCATGAGTGGGAGCTGACTGTGCCGGCTTCCCAAATTATGTGGCAGGTCTTCTGACCCAAGAGACACAAATGCACTCATCAAATTGTATTTTACCATCTCCTATCCTGAAAAGCACGCTTTATTTTTCACTCCTTTCTCAAGTACCCAAGGCTCCTTCTTCCCCTATGCAAGCCTTCTCATGTAGCCAGGCCTGGCCAGGCACCGCAGCCTTCCCCTGGGCTCTGCTTGCCCCAGACATCAGCCTGGCCTGGGGCTCTCCTCCCTCTATTCTGCATGGTGGCTATTCATGCACACGCCTGGCCTGTCTCCTCTTCTAGACACTGGGCTGCTGACTCCTCTGATCTGTGCCCGCAGAGCCCAGCCGGGTGCCATCCTGCACTAGGGGACACTCAGTAAATATTGATTTAATAACTGGAAAAGCTTATTCTTACAAGTTTGCAAATCCCTGACTACAACGTCACAGGTCATGCCTTCCAGAAGCATGTCCTTTAACTGGAATCAAGGCCTTAAGCTTTGCAGTTCTCCCCTTAGATGTTCTGGCCTAGGAGGCTGGGCACCTGGCAGGCCATCAGACCTGGCAGGATCATTGACCTGCACAGCTGGGCGTCCCCATTGTCTTCACTGTCATCCTCACCCTGGGCTTCCTGGGTCCACAGGCTTCAGTTTGCTTTCATTTCTGAGTCTCTCCAAAAACAGGCTGGGCCAGAATTGTTTTGCTCATTATGGAGATGAAAAAAAAGAAGCTCAGAGAGGTTTGTGATGTGCCCAGAGGCAGATCTACCAGAAAACTAATAAAGCTTAAACTTCAGGGTCCCATAGGGCCCTGGTATTGTGGCCACAAGGTCAAACAGTACTGGTAATTTGGCAGAACACTATAGTTGAACTGCAATCAGTTATGACTGCTCCTCTGTCCCCACTCTGATTTTTCCAGATCTGGTGTGCCCTGGGGAAATCTGACCCAGGATTCTCCAACATGAATGAGTGATGGATCTATTAGATTTGGGATTGCTGGGATATATTTATGGGATTCAAAGGATCTACTATGTAACCATCCCAGTGTAGGGAATGGCTTGCACGAATATGCCTACCACTGGGCCAACTCACATGGCTTTGTGACACGAGGTCACAAAGTTACGGGGCCAGAGTTGTATCACAATATGACCATGGCCTGACGTGCCTGCCCGAGGGGTGTGTGCATGTAGTGGAGGAGGAAAAAGGGTCCAAACGTACAGAGCCAGAAGCCAGCTGTGTAAAATTGTGAGCAGAGTAATTTTTTCAGAAGCCTTGTAGAGGTGCATCAGGCAGCCAGCGTGAACATGGCACGTGCCCAGATTTTGTGGTATTTGTGATACTCGGGCAGTTTTTTCAAGATTTGTCATTTATTGCAATTTCTTTTTATCGTCCTAAATAAAGAATCACATTTGTACCTGATTTTGTCTTCATAATTTTGTACTATTCTCCCTGAAGAAGTTTCTCCCAATAGTCTAAGCTTCAGGTCCTACAAAACCTGAAAGGATCTCAGGAAACCTCCTCAGGCCACACTGTGGTTGCTGGGCTGGGCCTAGAAGCAGGTTTTCTGGATTCTGGCCCAGGGCTCTCCCCGCCAGTTCCTTGCCTCAAAGATGAAAGACAACGTGTACTTTGTATGTTTGAACAGGGCCTCACACACATGTGTTACTTAAATATGCCATAGCTCCCTGAAGAGGTTGTCCTTGGTGAAGGGGAAGTCAAGACCTGGGCCCATGGTAGTGGCCTTGGCTTGGATGAATGTCCTCTTCCCTGAGATTCTGGCCATTTTCCCATGGACCTGACCTGTTGGTCCCCAAACTGGAGGACCTCTGGCACGAAGGACAGCTTAGTGCACCCTAATCCCCTCTACCCCCTCCCTGTGGGACAATGTCCCTCCTGTGATTGACAGCCATCAGCATGGGGGAACAGAGAAGCCCCTCAACATCCCAGATCATGGGCATTACCAGCAAGCCCTCCTGCCTCTCTGAGCAGGGAAAGTTCACCAGCTGTAGGGGTGGCTGGAAGGCGACCAAGGACATTGTGTGGGGACAGTGGGTGACATCAGCCCAACAGCCTTAGAGCTCACCTCTCCCTGCCCCATCTCACACCCATGGGCTCCCTTTACACCACCAGACAGTGCTAATACCGTCCCTGCTTAAATGCTTCCAGGGTCAAGGGGCTCCCTACCCACACAGAAGCTCATACTGATTTCACCCCACCCACTCTCTTCTCTCCTGAACCCCATCTGCCTCAGCCCCCTGGAGCTCACAGGATGTGCCCCATCTCCGCAGGATGACAGCTTCTCCGATGTTTGAGAACAGCTACCACAGGCTCCCCCAAGCCTTCCTTTTGCAAGGCTAAATATTCCCGCTCTGCCAGCTCCTTCCCTTCTGACACAATTTCCAGACCCTTCACTCTCCTGCTCTCCCTTCTGCACACACTCAGCTTGAACAACAGCCCTGTTAGAAACAGGATGGACCAAGCACTCCAGATGAGGTCCGGCAGCCCCGAGGACAGGAACTGTCGCCCCCTTGATCAGTATCTGAACTTCTCTTTTTGTTGCCTGGGATTTTATTGGCTCTGGGGACAGACATGCCAATAAAGCCGGGTCTCTTTCCTATGAATTACTGCTGGGCTGGTCTCCTTAGCCCTGTGACCCTGCTGCGCGGTATTCGGAAGGAGGAGACACATGACTAGACACACTGTTGAATGTTGGGAAATGAAATGCTGCACAGGTCAAATGGCACCCCTTACACAAGGGGGCAGGACTCTGTACAACCTCTGCGGTCCTCACCTGGCCTCCGGGCGGCGGCAGACCTCAGCTGAGCAGGAGTAAAGAGACAAGGGCTCCATCTCAGGCCACAATGGCCTAGAAATCTTAGTATCTTTATCGAACTTGACTTTATTTTAAACAAACCTGCCTGAAAAGGCAAACAGATCTAATACCACATTTCCCAAGTGTGTCATGAGAAGGGAATAGGTGCTGGCCAAAGCTAAATTATACTCAGAGAGGTTTGGAAAACACTGGAAAAACCAAAGGTAAATAGGTTTCTTTTTCTGCAGGACTCCCCAGAGCCTTTAGAATGCTAATTAATGGACATGGTGAACCCCCAGTGATAGATACAATATGAGGTATTTGGGGATGTTTCCCATTTCCCCAGGTCTACAAACTCCATGCTTTCACTGCCACTGCTACACTCCACTCAGAGGAGGCATTTCTTGTGAGTTTATTTACTCTTCCAGCGTTTGTGTCCGGCCCCTGGGCAAGGAGCTCCCAGCATTCCTAGAAACTCCAACTCGGAGCCACTGCTCCGAGGGAGCTCACCCTCCAGTGGGGCAGGGGACCCAGAGAGGGCGGCAGAGGGAGGCCTGCAGGCTGAGTCAGAAGGTCCGAGGAAGGGGCAAGGAGACCTTCGGCTACAAGCACTTGTGTTACAGAGGAGGAAACAGTGGCCAGGAAGATGGAGGACATCCCAGGCCGCAACGGTGAGAGGGACAGGGCAGGGCTTGGATCCCACATCTGTCCCATCTGCTTCGGCATTCATGGCCCAGGTTGTGCGGCTGTCCTTAGCCTCTGCTTGCCTACCTCTCTGTCCTCGGCAGCCAGGATGGCCCCTCGCCCAGGGCAGGCCCTTAGTGAGGCTGTGAGAGTGGGCTGGCTCGGGTGACTTCTAAGACCTCACCTAGGGCTGAGATCTGGTGAGTCTGTGAAGAGAGCTGCTTAAGTTCAGAGGAGGAAGTGGTCAGAGAAAAAACCAAGGCAGGATGCGGTTGACAGGAAGACCCTGGGCAGGCATAGCTGGAGAGAAAGGACACAGCGGGCATGGGGAGAAGGGCCTCCCCAGGGGGTTTCAGGAGAGCCAGGTCGGTGGGTGCGTCTACCCACCTGACACACCCGCACACCCGGGGCTGTGTCCTCTAAGGCTCACTGGGTAGAACCTTGTTGCTGAACTGAATCGGCCGATTGTTTTTCTGAATCAGCCAAAGGAGCTTTACCATTTGCCATATTACAACCGGAGCCATGGACTCCTAATAATAATGATTATTATAATTACACACTTGCTGTGGGTCCAGCACCATGCTAAGTACGTGAGATGTATAATCTCAGTTAACCTTCAAAACAACCGTATAAGACCGGTATCGTTATTATCACCCCCATTTTACAGACAGTGAAACTGAGGCATAGAGAAATTAAGTAACTTGTCCAGCTCACACAGCTAGTAGACATCAGATGCCCACACTTGGAGCTGGACAGCCAGACTTCACTCTTTATTCTCTATTGCGACTGAAGGTGGTTAATAGTGTTTCTGCTGTCACATTTTTAGAAGGATTTTAATATGACAAATTTTAAGCTTTTCAAAAGTAGAAGAGTAAAATGAACTACCACGCACCTATCTTCTAGCTGCAAGTGTCAACTAGTGGCCAATCTTGTTTCTTCTGTATTCCTATACTGCCCCCACTTAGCACCACCAAGGATTCTTTTCTGAAGCAAATCTCATGCATTGCATAATTTCCTCCATAGACCCTTTAATAAGGCCGAATCTCATTCTCAGTCACCACACCGTCCTCCCTGAGAAGCAGCTTGGGCCGGGTGCACCTCCCCGCCGCCACCTGCCGCACCCCCGGCCCCAGCTGGGCTGCGCCCTCGGGCACAGATGCCCTCTGCTCATGGGGCAGCCTGTCCCAGAGCCCTCACCTTGCAGTCTGGCCAGACGGCCGCTCTGAGCGTCCTCAGAGTGGCGTCTTGTAACTGAAGCCTGCCAGCAGTCTGGCCCCCCTGGAGATGGGGAACAACCGGACATGGCGGTTTTCTGTCCAGTGGGGTTGCTGTCGGGACAACAAATCTTCCTTAACCAGCCTGGCCCTTAACCCTGGCCACGCCCGTGTCCCCAGTTCCTATTTCAGGATGATTTAGGGTGTTCTCCTCTGCCTAGGAGTGAGCGACCCCAGTCCTGTTTAGCCAAAAAGCAGGAGATATGGGGGACATGGAACTGAAGCACCTGGAGTGAGATATTCACTGCGTCTCTCATGAACTGGGCGGGTGTGTCTCACTTTCCCCAGCTATAAAATGGGAGCGTAACACCCCCCTGGAAGTGTGGCTGTGAATGTTGTAAGGAGACAGGCAAGTTTTCTCTGCAGAGTTGTTTGGCTAGAAGAGGACGCAGTGCCTGCCATGGCCAGCAGGTGTCGCCCGAAGACCAGCACCTGAAACCTTGGGATGGGGTGAGTTGGGGTGGGAGCTACTCCAAGGAGAGGATTCTCTTTCCATGTTAGATCCAGTTGTACTTGGGAAAAGGAGAGAAGGTTTAGCCTGTGGGATTTCTCCTTAGAAAAGTCAGTCTGGCGCTGGCTGTACCCTGAGTGGAAAAGGAGTTGTGAGGCCTTCAGAGCACGCGTGAAGCACGGAGCCATCCAAGCCCACAGTCAGATGTGCATCGACCTCCCAGCTTACAGGTGACGGAGCTGAGGCTTCAAGGAGCAAGCGGCTTGCGGAGGGCTGTGCAGTCGCCAAATTATGGGGCCTGGATCCTCCTCGAGTCTTCGGATTCCACATTCCGGGGGTTCTGCTGACACATTCCCAGAGGCCAAACCTGGCCCAGGAAACCTGAGACTGGGGTCCTTGCTCCTTTGGAAAAGTATGAAAGGTACAGGAGCTCCAAAGCCCCTGGCAGGTCCCATCCTGTGCTCTGAGCACATCTGACCTCTCTGGGGCTCGGCTCCTCTTTCAGCCAGGGGCTTAGCTAGGTCAGTGGCTCCCAAACTCGGCTGCACGAGGGCCCGCACACGAGCTCCCACAAGCACACGGGCTGCAGGATCAGGGGTGCGTATTCTGCACTTCCCAGGAACTTTGGAGGGAAGCAGCTTAGCATGGACTTTGGGACTGGTTCCTGGGAAGCACTGGACTAGAAGGTCCTCTGTGGGCTTATGCTCTGCAGTTTCATAAACAGTTGCCACTTAAGTTTGTCAAAACACCTAACAGGGCCTGGCACATACTTGATATTCAAATAGTCAATAAGAATTTTGCTGAATGACTGAAAAAGTTTGCAATCACCCAACTGAGTGAAAACACTGCTTCATCCCTCAATTAAAACCCACATTGCAGTGAGGTAGCGCTTTCTGTCTTACATATCTTGTTTATACAGATGACCTTATTCAGTTTCTCTAATGAATTAGATGTTAGAATCCCCATTTTACAGAAGAGGAGACTGAGGTTTAGAGACACGGAGGGACTTGCCCAGTGCTTCCCAGCTAGTGAGTGGCAAAGCCAAGCTTCATACCCAAGTCTGTTTTGTCCCACCCCCAGTGCCTCTTCCACTTCACCTTTCCTGCTTCCCGTCATTTTTACTGCATGGTTTGAGAAGGGGGAATAAAACACAGCGAGTGTTTCAAAACTGCCAGGAATGCCTCAGACTTTGGGACAGGTGACATCAGGAGTTTGTCCAGAGACCCCAGGATCAGGAGAAATCCTGCCCCATTTGGCGAAGGGGCTCAGTACAGAGCTCCAGGGAGGGTGGATAGGCCCCACTCAGAATGTCCAGATCTACACTCCCTGGAGAGGGCAGTTTGGGAAGGCCAGGGACCTGTCTCCCCCTTGCTCTGCCCGGCCCCTAGGGTGGGGCTCTGCTCTCTGCAGGGCACATCCAGCTGCCTGCCCACTGCTGGGGAGTCTCTACCACCCGCTGCTGCTACTCTGCTCTGACTTGGTTCCCAGGCCTCTGTGTGGAGAATCTGGTTATTTGCCTCCCCCTAGTGCCGCAGGATGACATGCGGCTGCCGGCGGCTGCCCGGCACAGCCGGCTCTTCACCCACCAGCCATGCCCTCCACCCCCAATGCGTCTCATAGGTGATGCCAGAATCTGCCTCACTTCCTGCCCCAGCTGTTTCCCTGGCAGCCACAGCTCCCCACTCAGCCCTCCCCAGAGACCCTTGGCTTTGAAGCCGACACCTGCAATTTGTCTTGTGTTTGCTTTTCCCAAAGCCAAGTCCAGAGACAGACGAGGCCTTCTCAAGGCCGCACAGAGGGCTGAGGGCAGAGCTCGTGGTGAAGCCAGTTTTCCACCTTCTCCAGCACTGGCTGGGCTGAGCTGCAGGGGATGTCCTGGGCCCCAGACTGCTGCCCCAGCTTGGAACTTCCCCCTTCCGCCCTCCTCTGCTGCACTCACCTGGGGAATTCCTCCTGGTGACCCAAAGGAGCCCTTCAGGGAAGCGACAGTGAGAACTTGAAAAGGGAACCAAGTTCCGAGCTTTAGAGACAAACCTCAGCAGGGAGCACCTAAGGGCCTCTGAGGCTGGGGAAGGGGCTGCGGGGTCCAGGCAGGGCCGGAGCATGCAGCCCGACAAGCCTGAAAAATAAGCTCCCAAATCAGAGCTTGGGGAGCTGCACCCCAGAAGCCGGCACCACCCTTCCAGGCACGGGGCCCGTCCACCCCTGGGGGACAGCCCTCGCCCTGGTCTCTCCTCACCTCCCCACCCCTCAGTGTGGGCTGAAAGCCCTGGGCATTGAGGTCCAAATGCTAAAGAATCCTCAGTCACTCAACTGCAAACAAAGTGAATGTCCCCAGTCCTGGAAGGGGACACCGAAGCCTGGTCCCTCAGGCGATCTCTGGCTCTCGCGGGCCAGCCCTGGGCTCAGCACGGCCCTCCCAAGGCCTCCTGAAGGTGCTGTGGCCCTGGCTCCAAGGCCCAGACCCAATCCATCATCCTGGCCACGGATTCACCACAATGACAGGCCGGCAGCGGCCTTTGCCTCTGGTCTCCCCCGGCCAGGCGTTGGTCTGGTGGAGGGTGGAGAACGGGTGCCTGGCAAGGAGCAGGTTGCTGCCACCCCGGGGCCCTCTGCTGCAGGGCAGTCCAGAGCCCAGCCACCCGCGGCTGCGGATCCACAAGGGGGGATTAATCTCTCCAGAGGCAGCAGGCTCACTGCCCAGGAGCAAGGAGGAGTGGGAGGAGGGCCTGGGGACAGGCGCAACGCCCCCCTCCACCCTGGGCCCCCCTTCGGCCCCGCCCCCTCCCCTCCCCTCCCGTAGCCCTGGAAGCCCACCCCTTTGACAGAGGTAGGACTGGTGGAGATCCTCAGGGGGGTTAAGGGAGCCCCCTTCTTTCTCAGTTAGGGGGGTTTCGGATCGCTGGGGGGGTCTCCCCCAAGGTCCTAAGGTTTAGAAAACTCAGAGGCCCTTGTCAGGGGCACCCGCACCCTGGGAAGGAGAGCAATACCTACAGGGATTAGGGACCATCCAGTCCACGCCTCTAGTTCCCGTGACGGGGAAATCAGTGCAGGTAGAAGGCCCTGCCCGGGGCTCCCAGCCAGGGAGTGCCAGCCGGAGGGCCAGCTGCCCACCCCTCTCCCTGCACCGCCCCATGGGTGTGAGCCCCCCGTCCCCAGGGGTGCAGAGGCTGGGTGGGATGGCCACTCCAGCAAGGGATGGGGGTTCCCAGCTAATTCTGTCCCCCGCAAACCTCATGTCCAGCTGCTCCTGTCCACAGGTGCTGCAGGAAGGCCAGGAGACGCCCTGGCCCCAGCCTTTGGTGCCCCAAGCACACCCTCCTGAGGCAGCTGGGTGAGGCCACGGCTGGGCCTGCCCCTCCCGGGCTGTGACGCAGGTCAAGGCTGCCTTGGGCCCCCTGACTCGCTGCCCCCATCTGTCCCCTGGGCGACCTCGCTTCTCACCCCTGTGGCCCCGCTCATCTACTCTGACTCCACATGAACTCCACCTGGGGAGGCTTACAAACCACGGGCACGCAATCAATTCAGTCAGAACCTCTGCCGCTGGGGTTGAGAAGCTCCGTTCAGGCAGCCAGCCTCTTTCTCTTGCCTCTACAGGCACATCCCTGCTGAACGCTCTGCCTCCCTCAGGCCCTGCTCAACACGTTGGTTAACACAGACTGTGGGGTTAGAGGCCTCATGGCCGCCCAAACACAGGGGCAGGTGCGCCGATCCCGTATGATCTCCGCCTTTCCGGCGAAGGCTCAAGACCCCGCAGCCGGGAATTTACCCCAGAGTAGGACAAGTGATACACCGGAGGGGTGTGCAAACAGAATGAGAGAGCTCACCGCTGTCCCAGGAAACCAGGGCACCGGCTGACCATGCAGGGGGTCCCCACTCTCAGCCAAGCACCCCCAGCCCTGGGAAAGACTGAGTTGAAAACCCAGTTGGAAGGGGATCTGGACAGACACATGCTCCCTCTGGTGGTCACACAGGGAATGCCATGCCCACAGACTAAGGCTGTTCATGTTGCTCTTGTGGTTAAGAATTCATCCAATAGCCAACCGCTTCCCAACCTTGGTTGTTCTTGGTAACTCAATTTGTGTCTGAATTGAGGAAAACCCCAAAGTGCGGTGAAAGCTCAGTAGCTCGCAGTCCATGTGACCTTCGTGGAGAGGGAAGGGAAAGCGTTCATAAGGATCTGGCCAGGAGCAGGTCTTAGATCTCAAAATGCCACCTGCATCCATGTCACCTGCATCCACGACTCTCAGTCCTGGTTGCCCCCCAGAGTCACCTGTGACACGTCGGCTTGTGTGGGACCCCCAAGGTTCACATTCAATAGGCCTGCAGAGGAGGCCGGGTGTCTGGCAGTGTGAACAGCACCCGGGGTTCATACCCGGGGACCCCATACGGCCTCATGTTTCCCAAGGATGGAGGGCCGGCAGCAAGGGCAGAGGGGACGTGACTTGCCCAGGAACATTGCCCCTCTGGAGCAGCCGGAATTCCCCTTCGAGTTGGCATGCTCGTGGGCCTGCGGATAGAACGTTCTAGAAATGTGACTCCTTTCCCGTGGTCCTGCTTGTCCCCAGGTGGGCCACAGGCCTGGGAGACCCCCTCCTCATGTTCGCCTTGTTGCCACATTCAGAAGCCCCCTCCTCCCGAAAGCCTCCGGGCCGGACCTTCCCCATTCCTGTTCGTTTCTCCCAGCATCACGGACAGCTCAAGGGTGCGCCCCGTCCGGTGTATGGAAATACTGAATTCTATCTGGGTGTTGGGCCTGTCACGTTTTATTGGTCACTGGTGAGCCCACATTTGGAGCTGGATGTCACAAAGACCTCGGCCCAAAGTTGTAAGTGGCCTGCCTTTCCTGGTCTCCCTGGAGCGTCTCCTCTAACCAATCCTTCTCCCTTTCTCCTTCGCTCTCTGAGCCCACCGTGGGTCATGGGGAACCTGCTCCCACCAACACCCCTGTCCTGGAGCCAATGGGGAGAAACTGGAGTGGGAGCTGGAGACTCAGGTCCCGTCTGACTCTGGTGCAGGCTGGCTGCCTCCCCAGGCAAGACCCTGCCTTTCCAAGGCCTCAGTTTCCCCTTCTGGGAGGTGCGGATTATCCATCTTGCTCCTAAGGAACTTCTATGCTCAAGCCTTTGGTGATTCTGTGAGGGCTGGTGGTCTTCAGGGCCTGGGGAGAGTGGAATAAGACAAAGAGCTAATTCTCCGGAGGAACAGTGGCCCCCAGACACAGCCTGTCCGTTTTAAACTCCACGAACTTGCTTCTGTCCTGGGCTTTCCTGGCAGCTCTGGCCTCGCCTTCCTCAGATGCCTGCAGACCCAGAGAGGAAACCAGACACTAGGTGGCGCCGGGATCCCGCCATGCATCCGGGCTGGGGGTGGCGGCTCCTCAGGGAAGCCAGTGAGAAGGAGGAGGGCCCGTCTCAGTGCAGAAACCGAGCAGGGAGCACCCCGGCCTGCGCTGGATAGGCAGGCACCCGCCAGAAGGGACAGGGCCTGGAGGAAAAGGTAAGGAGACCCACCCGCACTGTCCACTCCCTGGCCCTGGGGTTAGCCAAGCCAGCACCCCCAAATAGGTGGATGAGAGCAGGTCCCGCCGAGGACCCCGGGCCCCAAGACTGGAAAGGAGGTGGCCAGACGTGAGCACCAGGGGCAGGAAGGGGGCTAGGGAGAGAGCCTGTGCTGAGCCCCCCAGACCCTCCATCCTCCCGGCACTCTGGGGCACGTGGGTAAATGTCTGGGCACATGATGTGGTCACAGACCGCTACAGCGCTGGCAGTCCAGGGCACGCCCGTGGCAACTCCAGCAGATGCTCGGACGGTGGCACCCAGGGCCTGGGACACAGGCCAAGGCAGCACCCTCCAGACCCAAAGGCCTGGAACCCGTGCCCCTTGGACGTCCCAGCTTCCCCCGTCCTGGCATTTGGAAGGCAGGCTGAGTCCTGGAGCTCCTGGCCGTGCAGGGAGCAAGGAGCGGCCTACAGACGGCGGTGATGAACGTCTTGCTTTAATGAGCACTGGTGCCCAAGCGACCATCCAAAGCCAAGAGGGGCCGCATTGCCCTCCAACGTGGAGAGTGGGGTGTGGCAGGGATAAGACAGAAGGAGGGAGGGAGGCAGGCTTTATTATGAGCATGAGGGGGCTGGTGTGGGAGGAGGGGCTGCCCACCCAGAGCCACACGGAGCCTGGCGCTTCCTGCCGCCCAAGGGCAGTGCTGAGTGCAAAGGTCTGCAGCTCAGGGAAGGCTTCCCAACCGCCCGGGGCCACGGTGGGCACAGCTGACCCTGGAAAGACAAAGGCAGGAGAGGTAGGTCTTTCTCTCCATTCTTCATTCTTCCCGCCTTCCTCGGGCGCCTCTGTGCTCTCCCTTGGCCACGTGGGCCGTGCCAGACATTTGGCCATCATTTAAAGCACACGATGGGGGACAGACCGCCTGGCTGATGGATGGAAGACCCTGAAACTGACCCCCACCTCCCAAACGCACCTGTCATTAGAGCTCATCTTCAAGGACTCGCCTGGAACAGCAAGGACACAGGTGAGAGGTCAGAGGGGGAGGTGCAAGGACACAGGTGAGAGGTCAGAGGGGGAGGTGGCGAGCCGACGGGTCCCTGCTGCTGGGGACCGCTCCCCACGGGACTCGGAGACCAACAGCCTCGGCCCAGGCCTCCCTTCCCCGGCCCCGCTCACTGCCCCCAGTGGCCCTCGGCAGGCACTCACCGGGGTTTCTTGGCCCCACAGCGGAGTCTTTTACCTTAAAGAGAGAAAGGAGGTTAGTTTACACGGACCACCTCTCACTTCTGAGGACACCCGTCCTGCCGAGGAGGAGTCAGTTCTGCGGCCTCTTCCCCTCCCTCCCACCAGCGCCCCACGGTGGTCCTGGAATGTGGCTCCCCAGACGCTGTTCCTCTCTTTATAATAGGACTGGACCATTACTAGCATGGGGAGTCCAAGTCAGTCAGTTGGTCAGTCAGCAAACATTTGCTGCAGTGGCCCCACGGTAGACGGTGAGCGCGTGGAGAGCAGCAGCTGAGCCCGGGCCACTGTGACGCCCCCAGCACTCTGCAGCAGGTGCGCGGCAAGCTCTTGGGGAAGGATGGCGGGAGGTCCGGAGCCCGCCCCTGCTTGGGCCTGGCTGCCTCCCACCCCTGCGTGCTGACCACTCCACGGGACTGTCCTCAAGGAGCTGGCGGGGAGCCGGGGAGACCAGCCACATGTGCAGACTGGAGCCTTCAGGCCGAGCGGCCCCGCCGCGGATGCGCTACTGTCTCAGGGCAGGAGATGTTTGTGTCCGTGTGTATTTTTCTTCCGGTCGAACCAGAACAAGTCAATAAGCATTTATTAAGCGTCTGCCGTGTGCCTGCTGGGCAGGGGCCAGGTCTAGGGGATGTACGAGGACACCCCTCTCCCCAGCACACTCCATGCCCACATCAGATCCGAGAGCGTCCCAGGCTGCATGTCTTTGCACGTTAGCTCCCACCTTGTGAGACAAATGGGACCGTCCCTATTTAACAGATGTGCAGACGGAGACCCGGGGGTCAGGGATCCATGGTGAACTAGCCGTGGGGCCTAAGGCCTTTGGCTCCCGGCCACGCTTGCTTTTCAACTGTGGGGCGCAGGGTGGGAGAAGGGACACCCTGGGCTGAGCTGAGCCTTGGGCGAGTGGCTGCAAGTGGGTCCGGTTTTCATCGGTATCATGGTGACCGTACTGGCCTTCCCTCAGTGCTGCTGAAAGGATTCAGTGCGCTGAGATGAAGCTAACCCAAAAGAGTGCCCAGGTTTGGCGGAGGGCGGCATCCAGCAGAGGTGGGTCCCCTCCTTCTGCCCGATCCCCCCTTTACCCCCGGGGAGATTCCCAGGGCCGAGGGAGCCAGCTCTCCCACCCCAGCAGCTCCTCCCGCGCCTGCTAGAGGGCACGCTTGAGGGCGAGGGACCCTCCTCTGTGTGGTCCGCGGACCGAGTGGGGGGCCTCTCTCTGTCGGGCATCCGTTAGTGCCCCCATCCTGCGTGGGGCTGCGGGCAGCAGAGATGCTCACTCTTCCCTTCTGGCATCTGGGAAGGCGGTGAAGGGGGCCCGTCCCACCCGACCCGGAAAGCGGGTGTGCTCGGGGTCCTGGAGAAGAGATGCGCCCCATCCAGCACCCCTCCAACAGGAGGGGCACCCCCTTACTGAGGATGATGATAAGTCCCACAATGAAGGCCAGGGCGGCGAAGATCAGGCCCCCGTTGCGGACAGTGTCGTAGTCTGTGGAAGCAGAGGCAGGGAGGCAGGAGAGATTGTCCCAGCGCCCCTCGCGGCCCGCCCCACAGCAGCCCCACCGGGAGGGAGGATGGGCGCTGCCGCCCAGGCCTGGGAGAGGCCCAGGCCGGGGGCAGGCCCGGGAGGGGCAGGGAAAGGGCCGCCAGGCTCACCGTAGTGGAATGGGTCCACGTCCCCCTTGGCGCTGCCCCCTGAGGAGAGAACCAGAGGTGGGGTGAGGGTCAGACGGCCGGCCAGCCCCAGGAACTGTGGAACAGCCATCCTTCCTGAGCCACACCACCAAGGGCCCAAGTGGGCAAGGGGTGCTGCTGGGTCGCTAACACCGCTGCTTGTGGGGCTGCTTCAGACACAGGAACTCAGGACCAAATACCGAGCATCCAGAACAGGCACCCACGCTGCCTGCGGGGCCTCTGGCGGCTCCAGACAGTGGCTCTTTCCTGCCCCAGCTTCATATGACAGTGAGAAAGGCCACGAAGGGCACCTCCCCTTAGACTCGCCAGCAGCACCTCCATGCAGCTAATGGACTGCAAGGCGCTTGGCGAACATCTGTGAGATGAATGAAGGACCAAGTGGGACCTTACAGTTCATTGAACAGAGGAGGAAACAGGTCTGGAGCAGAGACTTGTCCAAACTGCCAGTGACAGTTGGAGGCAGAACTGGGGTTGAACCCAGATTTCTAGATTCTTCTCTCCTATGTTGCTATCCTCGGGGGAAGCAGATCTTTTTAGGAAACATTAATATATAGTGCTTGTCAAATGGCACACTAAGGCTAACAAAACAGCAGCTCATTTAGCCATCGTAACAACCCTATGAAGCATTGACTCTGTTCCCATGTAATCCATGAGAAGACGGAGACACCGAGGGGTTAACTAACTAACTCAGTTACACAGTTTAAAGGGTAGAGTTGGGATTTGAACCCAGGCCATAGGTTGCTTGGAATTTAGGTGCTTAAGCCCTTTGTGGTGCTGCCTCTGGAAGCTGGGGAGGAAGGAGGCATTTCAAGGCCAAGTGGGCTGGTATGTCCCCTGCCTCCTGCAGGGTTTCCCCACCCTGTTGTGGAGCTGCTCAGCCGCCAGCAGGTGTCACCATGCCGCCCTCCGGCTGCATAAACTGAGCTCATTTGCCCTTGGGCAGCTGGAGAGCAGCCTGGGCACAGCTTTTCTGCCCTGGCTGGTGGCCGCCCCTCTTTCCTACCCTGCTGGAGCCCTTCTTGGCAAGAGGGAAGCAGAGGCTGAGGTCAGAGGAGTGTGCAACTCTGCCCCTCCAGCTTCGCTGACTGCATCCAGACAGTGGGAGGCCCGGTGCCCAGTGAGTCCCTGGGAGCCTCCCCAGGCCAGGAGAGAAGAGGCTAGGGGTCAGTGCCCGGGCCCGAAGGGCCAGAGGTCAAGAGAGGCTGTGGGGGCCCAGTCCCCATCCCCATGCGGAAGGCCTTCCAGGTCGTCTCTCCAGATTCAGTTCGGTCTTGCTCCAGCTCACATCGGGGGTCAGCAGCAGAGCAAGACCCGTGGCGCCCCTCACTGCCCAGGAAACCGCCTCCTCCCTGACCAGCTCGTCTTGAGCTATCCGATGAACCCGCCCCACCCAAAGCCCCCACCTCTTCTCTGTCTGGCTCACAGCCCACTGCAGCCGGCAGAGGTCCCTGCTGGCCTCCAGGCCTGAGTCACCACCACAGGCTCCTTCTCGGGGTGCACCCAAAGCCAGCCTGAGAGGGCTGACCAGGAGGCCCGCTCCTTCCCCAGCCTAACCTCCCTCCGCTCCTGCTGTGACCTTACCTAGTCCAGAGAAATACACGGAACCAGGTCAGCTGTGTGCCCAGAAGTCAAGATGGAAGCTCACCCACCCCACCAGTTCCTACCTGGCCCCTGAGGTTGTGCCATTCAAGTTATATTTCTTTAGAGTTAAGGCAAGATCCTCTTTTAAAAGCAGTTTTTAAAATTCCTCTTAGAGAGGAGTCCGGCACAGGGTGTGTGAGGGTGCTGGGCGCTCAGGAAGGCAGGGATGCCAGAGACGGAGGAGTGGGATCCAGCTCGCCCCCCAAAAGGTGGTCCAGCAGGGGCCCCCTCCTCCTTCACCCACACACACACACTCACCGGTGTCCATCGACAGCCCTGACATGTCCCAGCACGCTGGGCTTGCCCTCACTGCCCTGCAGCCTACGCTTTGGGGAGAGTGCCTGGCTGCGGGGCAGCCGGGGCGAGGGGGGGCATTAAACATTAACAGTGCCAGGTAATATTTACCCTGGTCACAAGAAAAGCCCTGGTGTGGACGGAGGGGCTCCTGCGGAGGCATAAGGAGGTGCATGGGCAGACAGGGGCGAGGAGGAGCTGTCTGTGTTTCCAAACCGGCCCAGAGGAAATTTCCAGAGAAGCGCTATGGACGGTTGGCCTTGCTGCTCTTCCGCCAGCTGCAGGAGCACAGCCGGGGCTCTGGCAGTGGGGAAGCAGAAGTTGCAAAATGCATTCAGTGTCCCTGCAGTGTGACGGGCAACGTCAGGTGTCCCACGGTGGCCCCAGCCCTGGCGGGTGCCCACCTTACCAACCACCGTAGAGATCGCATTTCCGCCGATGTTTCTTACCTGGCACTCGAAGCTTCCCCTAGGCATCCCGAGGTGCCTGCCTGCCCTGCACAACGCACCTCCACGCCTTTGCTGCCCTGGAATAATACCCTTTTCCTGCTATCTTCCTCATCCATTGAGGCCACATCGAGCAGCTCACACCTCAGTCAGAAGGCTCCAGTGGTCCCTGACTGGTCCCTCTCTCCCTGCCACCCCTGGCACTTTCTGGCCATGACCGTGAAGCCTGGCTGTCCACTGGTCTCCATGCAGTTTCCCACTTCACATGGGAGGCTCCTTCAGGAAGGTGCCAAGCCTCGCCGCAGGGAATGCCTTGCTTCTGTGATTTACAAAGCACTTCCCTATTATTTCCTTGTGCTTTGTGTTATTTCCCCATTTTACAGGTGCAGCGTCTGGGGCACAGAGAGGGTTGGACCTTGAGTAAGGTGGACACCGGCAGCCAGGCCTTTGGCTTCAGGAGTCAGGGGCTTCCCTCCACCTCCAAGGCCACTTCCCTGCCCTGCAGGGGCCCCCTCACCTTGGGGACACCGGTGCTGAGTCCTCCATGGGTGCTCATATCCTGGCTGAGTTCTAGTCAACAGAATTGGCCCCCAGAAGAGGCTAATGCGCGGTGGTAGCCAACAGGCCAAGGACTTCCAAGGCCAAGGCCAAGTTTGTTTTTCCCAAGGGAGCAACTCCATCTATTCCTACTCCTCAAGCACCGGCAATCAAGGTTTGCATTGTCTTCCGGGCTCCTCCACTTGCTAAGTATATGACTCAGCCAAGCTCCTTAGCCCCTCTGTGCCTCCATTTCCGCTCTGTAACAGGGGACTGCTCCCTCCCTCATGGAGTTGTTGTGAGGAGGAAGAGAGATAATGCATGGAGAGCGCAGGGCAGAAATGTCACTGTTAGATTCGTGTTGGCTGGAGAAACGAGAGGCACCACCCTTTGGTTGAATGTTAGCTGTTGGACACAGAAAAGCCAGCTGCCCTCCAGTGAAAATGAGCAAGAGGGTGAGAAGGAAAGAGAGAATGCCGTGGCCCTGCAGACCAGGAGCCGGGGTACCCATTCGGCTCTCTTCGGCTTTCAGAGCCGAGTGATGCATATTGTTGCAAACCTTAGTAGGGGTTGAGCCCGTGTCAGGCTGTTTGCATGCACTGAAGCATGGAATCTGTGTTTATTCCATTCCACAGATAAAGAAACTGAGGCTGGTCATTTGCTCCCTGCAACGACCCCTGGAGGTGGCCAGGGCAGCACCATGTTCCCCACTGGGCAGCTCAGGAAGATGGAGGACAGGACCCCCTGTCCCGTGACCCCAGGGCTGGGCCCCCAATGCTATTGCTGTCGTCCACATAAGACACTGCAGAGCGCTTATTACACATTCTCTTGCAAAGTTTGTCTATCTTTGTAAGCCACTATGGACTCTTTCTTTCTGGAATAATAAGGGATATAAAAATAGGTGGAAAGATGACAGAAGACAGAAAAAGAAATAAGAAAAAAACAAATGAATAGCTGTATCTTTAAACTCTGTGTGCAAGGCACTGTTCTAAGCACATCACAGAATCAGCTCAAACATTATCACAACAACTCTGAGGAAAGGGAGGCACTGTTATTGTCCCTATTTTTAGATGAGGAAACTGAGGCACAGAGACGTTAAATAACTTGCCAGAGGTCAGACAGCTGAGCAGTGATTTGAACCTAGATTTGAACCCCCCAGTTTGGCTTCAGATTTCCTGCCCGTGGTAAGATGGACAGGCAGACAGAGAGACAAAGGAGGCAGTTGGACAAGCTATGTTCCCGGCTCTTGCAGCCCTGAGACGCTCAGAGCCCACATCACAGCGTGTCTAGGGCTCTACACTGAGATGCCCTTCAGAGACTGTCCTCCTCAGTTCTGCTTCCCCTGTACTTTGGGGCAGCTGGTGGGTGTGCTTGGAAGTGATGGGTGCACACCTGTGTCAGAGCTTGAGCAGGAGGGAGGGAAGGGGTGAGGGAACTCACCCAGGTACCACCTGTCCATGGCGGGAGCTGCTGGCTGTGTCCTCGGAGGAGAGGTTGTGAGGAGAGGTTGTGAAGTGCTGGTCGCCCGGGGCCTGGAAGAAGAGTGGCGCTCCTTCCTTCCACGCCTCAGCGGGGCCCAGGGGCAGGAAGAGACAAAGGCAGGGAGGAGGGGCTGCCCAGGGAGCACCTGGGCCTGCCTGCGGGGGGGCGGGATCCGCTGACCTCTGCAGGGCGCCTGAGGACAGGGAAAGCCGTGAGTGAAGTCGAAGCAAACAGCAGCCGCATACGGGCCCTCCTCCCCAGGGGAGAGATGTCATAGCCAGTGTCCTCCAGACGGCCTAGGGGGCCTGCTAAGGTCACCCAGAGCCAGCAGAATCAGAGCCTCCGGGCCGGCGGGGGCTGAGGGACTCACTCAGGGGCATTTGGGCACGCCCCTGAGCCCTTCCTCAGCTGCACCTCCTCCCGCCAGCCCCGTTGGGCCTCTGCCCTGATCCAGCCTGCCCAGGCCCTGCTCCCTAGCCAGGAGTCCTCTGAGGCCACTAGGACAGCAGCAGCCCCTTGGAAGCTGCCCTCAGTGGGGCGGGAAGGCTTTTCAGGGCATGATTCCGAGGCCCGAGCGGCCAGCTGCTGCCTCCTGTGCCATCCAGGTCGTAGGGCAGAGACGGGGGACAGCAGGGGCTGGAGGGGAAGCCGGGGTGGGGCCGCTTCCCTGGGAACCCTGCACTTGGCCCCCAGTGACTCACCAAAGGCTATGGCGTCAGACCTGCCCACCACACCTCAGCAGGCCTGGCAGGGAGACACCAGCAGCCTCACGAGGCCTCTTGGGGCCTGGCCTGTGCCAGAGGGCACTGGCCGGAAGACGGGGGCAGCCCCGACACTGACTCAACCAAGTCTGTTTCTCGGCCAGCTGGGGCCTCTAACAGCCCAGAGCAAAGTTACGTCAAGCAGTCTGTGTGTGGCTCTCTGGGACCACAGCATCTGCCTCAGGTTCCTTGTAGGCCACCCTGTCCAGTCACACCAAGCACCCACACTGAAGAGCAGGGTCTGGGAGGTGCTGGGTCTGGCCCCAGCCTCTGACCCCCTACTCCAGTCAAATGACAACTCACCTCTCTGTCCCTCACCAGCAACACTCTCTGCCCTCAGGGGATGACTAATGACCCGCCCCCACCCAAAAGACAGCTGCCTCCAGGTTGGCAAACACCCTGCAAATGGACCCCAGCAGGCGTTGAGCAGTGTTATCTGGATGAGCTGAGATGTGTCCTGGGGGCCCAAGCAGGCCGTCCTGACTCCAGGCTCCTTGCTCCTTTCCCCACTGCTCCCAAGGCAGGGGCAACCTGCCCGGCACCTGGCCTGCCCTACCAGGCCTTGTCACATGTCACCAGGTGGTAACGATGCACTCAGAAGGCCCAGAGCTGCCAGAGTGGAAATTCCCCAAGCTGGGCACTTGCAGAGGCTCGTAAATCTCAGGGCGGGATGAGACTTAAGAGGTTACCCGGTCCAAGTGTATCAGTGGTCCAGGAAAGTGGAGATCTCAGCCAGAGCCTGCTGCGGCCTCGCCCTGCCACACATGTGCACACATGTCCACACATGTGCCACACCTGTGCTTCCTCCCAGGCCCTCATGCTGGGAAGGAAGGCATCTCCATCCCAAAGGAAGACCCTGTGTTGTAGACTAACAAATTGGAAAGGGCCTCCAATGTCATCCCACCCAAGCTCCTCTCTTTACACACCTGTTCAAACCCTCAGAGGGCTCAGAGTGTAAGCCCAAGTCCTTTTGGGGTCTTATATGGCCCCTTCTTAATCTGGCCCCAATAACCTCTCTGGCCTTGTCTCCAACTTCCCAGTCCCTCTCTCTGCTCCAGCCTTACTGTTCTCCTTCCTAGTTCACTAACCCTGCAGGCACCCTCCTGCCTCAGGCCCTTTGCACGGACTGTTCTGCTTCCTGAATACTCTTCCTCCAGAGAAGTTCCTGGCTAACCCTACTCAGGATTTTCTTCATAGGTTTCTTCCTGTGGAAAACACTTCCTGGCATCCCAAGCTAAAATGTCCACACCCACTCTCTGCAACATTTCAGATCCCTTCACTTTATTATTAATCTGTAGCATTTATTTATCTGATAAGTTATTTATTTTCTATATCTTACATCTTGTCTCTCTTCCAACTAAAATTTAAAGTCCAGGAGAGCAAGCATTTTTGTTTGTTGTGTTCATCCCTAGAACCCCAGTGCCCAGAAAAGGGCCTGGCACATGGCAACCCCCAGTTTTTTTAAAAAACACCTAAGTCCCAGAGGTGAAGTCATTTCACCAGTGACACAGACAGATCCAGGCCTTGCCTAATGCAGCCTCTTCCCGTGAACTGCTGCCCTGTGATGAGGAGCAAGAACTGGTTTGCCCCACAGACAGACAGCAGGTGGCCGGCACCCCACAGTCTGCCCACTGCTCACCCAGAGTCCTCCTTGGGGGCCCCCCCATCCTGCACCTTCACTCCCCACAGCATGTCACCTGGAGCCCTGTGACACTTTCCATAAAATTGGTCATTTGTCCTTTTGGGAGAAGCCCGGGGGAGTTGAGGAGGAATCCCTCTCACTCACACCCAGGTCCTCAGAATTCTTCCTTGTCCCCCTCCAGGTGACTGAGGCCATCAGCCTGGCTGACACTGGTACAAGGAACCCCCTTCAGACACACACTACTCTCCTGCAGGCAGATCTTGGCTCCTTCACCCCATGACCCATGGCCCCCCAGGAGCAGCTGGAAGAGCTTCCCCTCCTATGGTCTCTGCAGCCAGGGGCACCCAGTGAGCCAGAGGCTCTGCACGTGACTCCCTTGGCACCCTGAGTTCACTAAGGTCTGCATGATGCTGGGGAAGGTCAGCTCTCTGGGCCTCCTTTTCCCATCTGTAAAACGGGATGCTCGCACCTACCTTGCAGGGTTGTTGAAGAAATTGAGGCGATGTAGGTAAACTGCCTGGCCAAAGAAGGTGCTAATAAATGCCAGCTTCGTTGTCCACACCCTGAGATGGCCTTCCACAAGGCAAGGACAACCACTGTAATCCCTTCCCTGGGCTCAGCGCCCTGCCGGGGTGACCTCTGCAGCAGGTTCCCAGAGCAACTTCCCCTCCCCGACCCACAATATGGTCTCTGCCGATCAACCACACACCCGGGCACCTCCACACACTGCTGTTCCCGGCTGGCGTCTGGCCCCCTGCATGTTCTTCCAGTCTTTCCTGGGATAAGGCGCCACATGGGGTGGGGATACTAGTCTGCTGCTCCAGAAGGGCGACAGGGCAGGCAAAGACCCCCCAGCCCCTGCCTTTGTCTGGCTGTTCCGGGCTGGAGTCAAAGAGGTCCATCCAGCCACACACTGCTACCCCCGCAGAGACCCCCAGATGGAGGAGATCCTTGGGGGGCATGGAGAGGTAGCTGCAGCACTCAGACCCCTCTTTCAACCCTGATGTACCCAATGGGACAGTGTCCTTAGGTGCCATGCCTCAGTCTCCCCTACCTTCCCCAACAGGCTTCCATTTGTCCCCTGACGCTTCCGTCTGGACCACTCATTGGATTGGGGGTGAGGGGGGGTCTTATGCTGGGACATCAGCTGAGCTATGTCCGCTGGGTGCACAAAAGCCAGCAAGGTGGCCAAGGCCTCACCGCCAGCCTTCTCGAGGTGGAGTTCTCCAGCTCGGCCAGTCATGCCTGCCTAGGGGCAGCCTGTCAGAGCACCCGGCCTCGGACTCCAGCGCCCCGGTCAATCCTCATAATGTTGGCTTGCAGCTGGAAGAAGCCAGAAGTCCCTGGAAAGCCCCAATTCCCGGCTCCTGTTGGTCTCAGTTGCACAGCAACTGTGACCACTTGGCAGGGAAGGCGGCAGCTCCCAGGCCCCATCTGTGCTGCCCGAGGTCCTGAACCCTGAGGAGTGCTGGCTCCCGCCTCCGGCTTGGCTGCAGATGCCAGGCCCACTGGGGTCTTATAAGGCGGGGCTGGAGGAGGTGGGCCCTGGAGGGTCCACTCCTTAAGTGTTGGCTTCAAGATGGCCTGAGCAGTGGGGCACATAGGTCCTGGGAGCCGCCAGCGGCTGTGTGCTCTAAGAGCCAAGGTCACCGAGGCCTCTCTGCTCCCCGGGCAGGCAGGGGATGGGGACTCCCCCTTCTGCTTCCACAGCTGGTACAAGGGAAAACCTGTCGAATACCGTGGAGTGAACGGCATTCTTGACTCTTCTCAGAACTCAAATCTGGGCTGAAACTAAAACAGAGGCTGTTTCTCTCCAGTTGCGGCCCTTCCCTGCGCAGTAACCACATCCCTCCTTATCTCTGAGATGCAGGGCAGGCCTCCACTTCCAGGAAGACCTGGGGAGCGAGCCCATCCCCAGCTGCTCCTGCCTTTCCCCCACTGCCTTCTGGATGCCACCGGTGGGGCCCAAACGGCATGTGACCGTCTTTGTCATTTTTTTCAGACTGCCGCGTCTGTCCTTGCCTCTGTGAGGACTCAGATCACGATGTCTGTTAAACGTCTGTGTCTCCACCGAGTTTGATACCCAGCTCTCCTCACTTGGTAGCAGTTCCATCCATTTCAGGGCTCTTGATGGGTCCAAAGGAACTTGCCGCCTTGATCTGCTTCATTCCTCCCAGTGACTCAGCCGAGCACGGTTTGTGACACTCGTCTTATGGAGGAGGAACCTGCAGTAGCATGTGGACTGGTCAGAACTTGAAGTCAGGTCCAACCGTCAGAAGGGTAGCTCCGTTATCAATGCAAAAAGGCATAAGGACATGGATGGAATATAAATATTAATAACATAATACCTACATAAGAATAGTCAATGTGTTCCTATGTCCGTTAGATCACTTTGACCTTGTGAGGGCACAGGAAAGAAGGTGATGGACCCATTGTACTGTTGAGGAAACTGAGGCTTAGAGGGCTTTCCCAGAGTTACACAGGAGTCCCGCTTGCTCCACAGCTAGGAAGGACTGCATTTTGCAGAGAAGGAAATGGCCAGAGATGCCGGGGTCTGCCCAAGCTCACACAGCCCGAGGAAGGGGAACACGAGGGAAGGTCCTGAGCCTCCCTTTGCTCCACCCGGCTGCCCAGGGGCAGGAACCCACTCCCCTGGATGGTACAGGACCCCCACCCACCAGCCCCTGTAACCCCAAGTCCTTCAGGACATCTGATCGCAGCATCACCTGCTCTGCCATCACTCCCTTGGCACGTGCCCCAGTATTGTGCAACCAGGCACGGGGCTGGGGCTGGCTCCATAAAATCAACAGCTGGTTGGCTTGAGCTGGCTGATTCTGCCCCCCTGGAGTCCAGCTGTGACAGCAATGAATCACACTAATGGCGAGAGGTGGGCATTCTTCCTTCTGTGGCCTGGAGACAGGCATTTCCAAAGCTCCTGCCCCGGCAAACACGCCTGAGCGCTCGCCCTCTCTCCCTCTCTCGCTGGGCTCAGCGTGAGGCAGAGTGACCAGGGACAAAGGGGGTGGGGGGCGCCAGACAGAGCTGGCCAGCCGCTCCTGCAGGCCTGTGATCCTGGGGAGGGCAGAGCCCTCCTCCTCCCCAGAGGAAGGGGAAAAGGAGTCCAGTGACCTTGGGTGTGCTTCAGCCTGGCATCCCCCTCACCCACTCCACCCTCTCTGCCTCTGACTCTCTTCCAAGAACAATTTGGCCAGTTCCAATTCACAACCTGCAAAAAAACCAGAGTGGGGTTGGGGAGGCGGGGGCACATTAAACCCTGGGGCCCAGAAGGCAGATTAACCTATTTTTATGTGCTGTTAAGTAACACAAACACCTCCATGCAAATAGACTCTAAAATCTTTGGAGTGGAATTCACAGGGACGGGACGAGGAGAGGGGAAGTATCTGGAAGGTGAAATGTCCAGGATTCCTGAGATCCCTGAGACCAGGGGACTCTGCTTCGCTCCTGGGAAATGGCACGGCACAGCAGCTCTCCTATTCAGCCAAGTTACACTCGCTATAACCAACCAAGTCACAGACACATCACTGCCTGGAGGCCGGGAGGACAGACAGACACGGTCCTGCCTGCGTGGAGTGCCGATCCAGGAGGAAGACACAGGTCAAGCAGCAATTGGGCCTGGATTCTGATGCTTGTTCCTGGGCCCGACGGTGCTGGACCAGAGAGGGGGCTTGTTTGGGGTGTGGGGTGTGGGGGAGGTGAAGGGGGGTACGGTGCTGGACCAGAGAGGGAGAGGGGGCTTGTTTGGGGTGGGGGATGTGGGGGAGGTGAAGGGGGGTACGGTGCTGGACCAGAGAGGGAAAGGGGGCTTGTTTGGGGCGGGAGCTGTGGGGGAGGTGAAGGTGGGGGCCATCTTCAATTTGAACCTGGACACTGAGGTCACCCACGAGGTGGATTCCGTGCCCACCTTGCCCGGAGGATCCCATCAGCTGGCCACTTCCTCTCAGCTCACACGCTTCCAGCTTTGAGAAGCTTGCCCCAGTTTGGACTCATCACGGCTTAGGAGCTAAGGACACCCTCACACAGGCCAGTCCTGCCTCTCTCTCAAGTCCACCTGACGGAACTAAGTCCTTTCGTCTGTGGCACAGAGTGAGACTGGCCGGGAGCTGGATGGACCTGTGCTAGAGCCTGGTTTTGCCAGCAGGAGAGCAAACTCAGGCAAGTCCCAGTTAAGCCCCCATTTCCTCACCGGTAAAACAGGATTACCTTCATGCAGGGTTGGTGTTCAGAATGAGCTGATACACGTGAGGCTGTCAGCCAGTGTCAGCACATAGTAAGTGCTTGGTAAATATCAGCTGCTTTTACTTACCTGTTTGTTATGATTTTGAGCATCAGGTTCTTTAGCTGTTTTCTCTGGGTCCTGCTCCCAGAGCGCTACCCTCCAGTAAGACCCTCCTCGGAGCACCGTCTAGCTGGGCGATGCCCTGAGGGACAGCTGGACTCCAGATGGACTCTCACCAGCCCAGACGATCCTCTCCTTCCCCTGGAGAAGGAAGCCAAGCCCCGGGGGCGCCAGAGGGAACCCTAGGGGCAGATGGCCGGGGCTCAATTCCTAGCTCCTCTGCCTTCCGGCTCTGGGACCCTAGGCCAGTCACAGACTCCTCAGAGAGAGTCTGTCCAATGTGGATATCCCACCTCCCTCAGAGAAAAGGCTGGAATATCCCACCTACCTCAGAGAAAAGGCTGGAATATCCCACCTACCTCAGAGAAAAGGCTGGAATATCCCACCTACCTCAGAGAAAAGGCTGGAATATCCCACCTACCTCAGAGAAAAGGGAGAACCATTTTAGACATATGTTAGAGGCAATGATTACCATTCTCCATTATTAACATAATTATTATGAGAAAAACCAGAACCTCCCCATTGGATCTCCTTACGCTTTATAGTTTAATATTTATAATAATAACTATGGGGAGATACCTGCAATCTTTTGTGCACCCAGGGCCCCGGAGGAACTTCATCTGGTTGTGTTCTGAAATCACTACAAAGTCTTTCAATTCCCTGACCCGCAGCGGGCGCTCCCGTGACCCGCAGGGAGTGCTCCCGTGACCCGCAGCGAGTGCTCCCGTGACCCGCAGCGAGTGCTCCCGTGACCCGCAGCGAGTGCTCCCGTGACCCGCAGGGAGTGCTCCCCTGACCCGCAGGGAGTGCTCCCGTGACCCGCAGGGAGTGCTCCCGTGACCCGCAGTGAGTGCTCCCCTGACCCGCAGTGAGTGCTCCCCTGACCCGCAGTGAGTGCTCCTCTGACCCGCAGCGAGTGCTCCCCTGACCCGCAGTGAGTGCTCCCGTGACCCGCAGTGAGTGCTCCTCTGACCTGCAGCGAGCGCTCCCCTGACCCGCAGTGAGTGCTCCCATGACCCGCAGGGAGTGCTCCCGTGACCTGCAGCGAGTGCTCCCCTGACCCGCAGCGAGTGCTCCTCTGACCTGCAGCGAGTGCTCCATAAATGGTGGCCATTTATTTACAAAGTTGAAGTGTGACCAGAGATTTTTTAAATCACCATGCTCCCTGGGTTGACAATGTTGAACTTGATATTGACTATCAGCCTCAGTCTTCAAAAACCTGGGGGACAGAGGGCAGGAGCAGGTGCAGAAGTAGCACAGGCAGCAGGCATGCCCCGGGGCGGTCAGGGAGTGGCTGGAGCCCTGCATCCCTCACGACCCATGCCTATCCAAACATCTCACGGAATCTACACAGACATTGTGAAGATCTGGGGGGAACCTAAGCTGTACCAGGTATTCGTACATCAGAACAAGACCTAGTCCTTGCCTCTGGGAGTTGAAGACACACGGCACACGTAGAGGTAGGGGCTGCACACCAGTGACCTCCAAGGGCGCCAGCCCACGGCTGTTTGTTCGGCCAACAGTACTTTTCTAACCCTGGACTGAAATGTCTTTGGGAAGGCGCTCTAGAGGACCCAGGCTCCAGTGTCCCATCGACTGTGGCACTATAGCTGATTCACAGATGGACACTGTCCACCTGCTCTCTGCAGTTTGGACCCAAGGTACAGAGTATTACACGGGAAGGTAAAGGCAGGAACTGGTGTGACAGAAAAGAAGTCCAGGAAGGCTCCACAGAGAAGGGGGCTTGGGATTTGGAGAAAGATAAAAGATTTAAAGGCTTTGATCATAGCCCAAGTGACCTACCCAGGCCTTCTTTGTCAAGTCCTTGGGAAGCAGCCCCAGAAGTGAGCAAAGGGGGAGGTGAGAACCTTTCATTCTGGGCCAGTGTGCCCTTGGTCAAGCCGATGCGACCCCTTCCTCTCCAGGACAAGCACAGGGTACAGGTCCTGCTGGGGATGTAGTCCAGGCCCACTGACCTGGGGAGGAGGGAAGGGAGAGGGAGGGGCAGGAGGAGGAAGGGGTGATGAGGAGAGGAAGGAGAGGCGAGAGAAGAAACAGAGGAGCTACGTGTCAGAGCTGCTGGAACAAACTCGCCCCCCTGGCTGCCTCCTCCCTCTGTCCAAGGACAGAGCCCCTCTGACCCTTCAAGCACCACAAATACTCAAGTTCTCTTACAGAAA
This sequence comes from Phataginus tricuspis, assembly GCA_029783875.1. Taxonomy (NCBI): domain Eukaryota; kingdom Metazoa; phylum Chordata; class Mammalia; order Pholidota; family Manidae; genus Phataginus; species Phataginus tricuspis. Next base: position 13,837,660 of record JAQQAC010007117.1, on the reverse strand, counting down.
AGAAAGCATCTCAGAGCCACTAGGAAACAAATGGTATTTTATTCCTTTTTGTTGTTGAGAGGAGGGATCACAACACAGAGGACGGCAGTCCGGGTCACAGAGGCACGGTTCAGTTTCCACGAGAACATGGTGGGTGGGAGGGGTGGGGTCTGGTTTAATTTTCCACTCCCCTGACCTTCAGCCTCTTGCTGCTCCCTGTGCAGGAGGGCTGTGTGGAGCTCCGGCTGAATTCCAACCTGCAGCACAGCACCCGGACTCACTGCTCCACCCGGGTGACAGGCAGAGCAAAGGGTGCAGGAGCTGTCGCCGCTGTCTGAGCAACGGGGTGGACAGAGAAGCAAGGAAGCCCTGCCTCCCTGCTGCACCCCAAGACAGGGTGGATCGCCCCACCAGCACCTGCCAGAGTCCCAGTTCAGGGACTGCAGCCTGAGTGCAGACAACCGGGCGGTAGGTGCAGGGCTCAGAAGCTGGGAAGGAAGGAGATGAGAGTAGGCCTCCAGAGCCCATGGGGTTATTGCTGAGAAGATATGCAAGGGGCACATGCCCCAGGGGCAGCATAGAAGCCCTGGGCCTGGAGTCCCTGGCCACTCTGTGGTGAGGCCGGGCAGTTGGGGCCTCCTTGGCGGGGGGTGGGGTGGGTGGGAAAAGCCCCCAAGAGGAAACTGGTGATGGAAGGGACGTAACCTGCTGAAGGCAAAGCTGGGCTCAGCAGTTCCTTGCTGTGAATTGCTAGGAGACCCTCGGAACAGATTTGGGGAAGAATGTGGAAGCAAGGTTCTTGTAAAAGGAGCAAAGAGGGGCCACGAAAAATGACCGGGAAGGTGACATAAACCTTTCCCAAGTCCAAAGACAACTGAGACTCCCACCCACGCCCCTGCCCCTACACCCACCCTGAAATTAAGAGAAGGGACAGGTCTCTCAGGCAAAAAGCAGACTCCCAGGAGCAGGAGGTGATGGGGGTCACAGGGACAGGGAGGAGCTGGTGGTGACACGGCTCAGCTCCTGCCCAGGAAAGCGAGTCCAAGTTCACAAAACACACCATCCACAAACAGCCACGAAGACCACAGTCGTCAAACACACACACAGCACGTCACAGGGTGGACGAGACCGCAGGCCGCAGTGGGGGAGGCGGGCGTTAGTTGCATCACGAAGTTGAGGGCAGGTGTTGGTGTCGGAGGGGATGGGGAGGAGCAGGGGCCGCGCGTGTGCTCAGCTTCTCCTGGGGAGGGGTCTGAAGTGGCCGGGTTTCTTAAGCATCAATATTTGCATCTAATGGTTCAAGCAGCTGTCTTCAGGTTCTGGAGGCTGAAGAGGGAAAGAAGTTAAAACAAAACTTGGGCTCCTTTTAGGAGCCTTTGGCTCAGCACCTCTGCCCAAGGAAACACGGGGTGAGACCCATTCTAAGCACCATGTTCCGCGAAGCAAGGAAGGTGCACCAGGGTGCAGGGGACGGAGACCTCAGGGGAGGGGTTCTCTCAGGAGAGCTGCAACCTGGTAGGCATGGAAGCAAATTATCAAACCCGGGGCTTCCATTTCAGGACACCCCCAAGAGGTGTTCACAGTCCTGAGACCTAGAAGAACAGGGTTTCTCAGGAAGTCCTGGTTAAAACGAAAGATAGCTGCTGACTCCAGGTCCCTCCCTTAGAGCTTCCCACACCACTCCCAGATCCTGAGCCACCGGGTGCCACGGAATTGACAGACACCAAGCTACCAGCCATGACACCCGCTCCTAGATTGGGTTCTAGGGCCACCTCACGCTCAGGCAACCGCTGACCTTCCCGGGCCCCACCTGGAATCCAGAGGCAAGGAGCCCGCAGGCCTACGCGAATGTGAAAGCACTTAGGAAAGAATTCAAGGGCCCCGCATGAATACCGGGTTACTATGATCTCAGCAAAAGCTAGTGAATCAGGCATTTTATATCCAGAAATCTTTTGACTTACAATTTAGGATAAAGTTATATACCTGTCTATAATGTTTCACTTGTATGGCAAATAAAGGCAGAAGCAAGCTGATGGGAGATGGACTTTTCTCCTCTCAGCGTATCTCAGGGTATGTTGTAGAGTGAGACAGGCAGGTGCAGGGGGCTGTGTGAAAACAGCGCTGAACTACAAAGACCCGAGGTCAAGTTCCAGTCTGTCACTTCCTATCTGTATGGCTATTCTCTCTTATCTCAGTTTCTTCATCTACAAGATGGGGCTACAGCCCACCGGCCCCACTTACTTCTTCTGGCAGGCTCCAGCCACTTCGTGGGGGTGGCAGTATTCTACAAGCTGTAAAGCATCTAACAATTACTCTACCGTGAACAATGGATGCTGAAAACAGTGCCCCTAAATGCCGAGATCTGATGGCGCTGGTGTGGATGGTGGTCACTCTTCTCCCTAGTTTTGTGAAAGGCCGGAACGTTTCATAATAAAATGTTCATGTAAGAAAAAGTGGCATTCAGGTATGTTCTGAGTCATCTGAAAGCCATTATCTTTATACTGCTTTGACATTAGGAATATGTCAAATTCTCTCCTGAGTCTTGGCCACATCGCAGCTGGGAGGACACCCTATCAACTCGGCCGCTGGGTTGTGCAGAAGCCCTATTTTGTGACTTGCTGTGTGTGTGCGGGGGACACCTTGGATGTTTCTGTCCACCTGTGACTGCCCCTGTGAGACTCAAGACTCCCCAGAGCCTGGGTCTTAATAAAAGCTGTGCACTCTGCAAAGGCTGATCCAGTACTTGCCCAGCAAAAGAAAGCGACGTGGGCGGAGGAAGACACAGGCAGACAGCATCTCACCTTCCTTCCTGAGGGCTGCACTTCAGTTCTCTGCTTTCTGGGGCTCTGCTGCTGGAAAGAAACCAGAACAGACTGTAGCAAATGGACCCTCTGGCCAACAGGACCCCCATGCAGCAGCCGCTGTGCTATGCCTGACTCTGAGGAAGCCTGACCCCCACAGCAAATTGATGATTTGAGAGGGATTTCAAGTCAGACAGACCAGATCCTTGCCTGCCCCGCTATGCACTGGTTGCAGGAGCCTGGCATGTTCTTTGACTTTTCTGAGCGCCTCCACATACGAAGTGGACCGTGATGCTTACACCATGGGGCTGAGTGCGCAGTAGGTGGGGTCTGTTAAGCACTTTGCATCGTGCCTGACACAAAGCAGATGCCCCGTAAACAGCGGCTGTCTCAACAGGAGCGGTAGCCTGCTTGGTGGAGGTGAGGGCACAATGCAGAGCAGAGGCCTGGAGACCCCTCTCCTGGCACTGACACTGGGAGCACGTCTGGCCAGCTCTAGGGAGGCCACGGTACCTGGTAACCATCTTCCCTGTGCCATAGGAGGACCCTCACCCATTCTCATCATGCCACCTGGGCAGGTGGCCGTGACAGTTACCATTTGCAGTGATGAGGTTCTCCACCTGGGCCTCCTCGTCCCCTGGAGCCCTGCAAGAGGGAGACACAGCCCTTCCGTCAGAGGCCTGCCGGCAAGCCCAGAAAGCATCCCACTCTCCTTGCTGGGGAAGGCCCGGGTTAGTCCCCCCTGAGGCACCTGAGGGCTCAAGGGCTCCCCACCATGGGGTGCATGGGGCAGGGCAGAGTCAGGGGAACTTACGGGCCTTCTTCACTATCGGCCCCCGAGAGAACTGGGCCCTGGGGGGCTTAGGTTGTGTCCTGCCGCTAACTTTGGACAAGGCCCAGAGCTCCCCCTGGTTCCCGCTCAAGACCAATGGGTGCCCCCTTTCACTTATGTGGGGGCAGAAAAGGAACGGCAGGGAGCCCGAGCTTCTCCTTGGCTCGTGGAGGGGGCAGCTGGGACCACGTCACAGGTCTTGTAGGGAAGAGATGGGTCTTGAGAGAGGCCCTCTACTTCCCTTCTGCCAAGCCCCGCCATCTTCAGACCCCCAGACAAGGGTCCAGCATCTTCTCACTCCCCTCCCCTCCCCCACATACATCAGAAGAGCGAAATTGGGCTGAACACTCATTGTTTTGACCTCTTCTCTGCCCCAAAGTGTGCCTGGCAATCCTCAGAACTTCTACCCACATGCGGCCTGTCTCTAAAGGTCCAGAAGAACACTCATGTGGGATCACATGCCAGGGGGACCCTGAGCCCTCCTGAAGTCAGCCCAGATGTCCCAGCCATGGCGTCCTTACCGGGGCTTCGGAGTGAAACCGCACTTGCACCTGCGACCTGAAAGGCAAAGAGACCACCCCAGGTCAGGGTCCTGGGCCACAAGACGGCTGCACGGGAGTCCGTACAGTCTGTGGGACTAGGCAAATCACACAGCTACGTGCAGCAGTCCTGGGCTGCAGTAGGGTTCTTCTGAGGTCCAAGTTCAACATCCAACAGCACTGGTGGTTACCCACCACAACCCGCTCGGCGGTGCGGATGCAGAGGGCTCCCGGCCACGCAGGCTCTTAGAGAGTGAGCAAAGGGACAGACTTACTGAGGATAAGGAGGATCCCCACGGAGAACAGGACCACAGCAAACACCAGTCCCCCGATCCTCAAGGTCTGGTAGTCTGTCAAAGGAGCGTGGTGAGAGCCTGAGAAGGGGAAGGGCCGGGGAGCGCACGCCCTCCCCTCCCCGCCCCACCCAGGGCTGTCAGCATGCTCACCATAATGGAAGGGGTCCTTTTCTTTCTCCTCCTCAGCTGCTGCGAACATAAACCAGCATGGTCAAGAGGAAGACAGCTACACATGCTCGTCCTCAAACATCTGACCTGACCTCACAGGCCTCACTCCCCACAGAGGGGCCCTGGGAAGCTGGGCCCATGCAGCAGAGATGGCTGGAAAAGCTCAGAAGGAGGGCCTGCCTGTTAGGGAGAACCTGGGAGCTGAAGGCAGGCGCAGCTCAGCGCAGCAAACGCACATCCATGTTAACTGCCCCTTTTTATTCTTATGTCATCCCCAAAACAGTGTCTGTTTTCCTCCTGTTACAGATGGGGAACTGAGTCCAAAGAGGACACATGACTTGCACAAGGCCAGAGTCTAGAGACTGACAGGCGGGTCTGGCTCCCAAGGTTCAGACCACACATCTACAGGGGACTGGTGGGCTTGAGGGCTTAAAAGTAGACCCTGATGGGTCCTGTGGGGAGGGATGGATTAGGTCTATGAACAGCTGCCACCTTCCTGGACATTCTCACTGGACTAAAGGTGGGGACAGGGGTGTTTGATCAGACATGGAGAATCTCAGAGTTCCCCCAGCTATGGTGTCCCAACGGGCCAGCACCTTCCACCAGGAAGGGCTGTGGGTGCCACCCTGTCAGGGCTAGGTCCCAGAGGGGTACTTACCACTGGCCAGGACTGCGGGGGCCAGCAGGCTGCACAGAAAGACCAGCACCACCTCCATGGCGCCTGGGGACAGCGGGCGGAAGGAAAATGATTCTCTGGATAGGAGGGTGCCCATGCCAACCCTCAGCCAACGAGAGGCCGAGTGGAATTCCCAGCTCTACTCAGTCCTCTCCACGGGGAGGAAGTTCAAACGACCAAGCAGAAGCAGCTGATGTTTGCGGGACTCAGCACTCTGCACGCATTAATTCAATACTGCAATTGAATCAACACAATTAGTGGGCAGTATGACTGACCTGTTTTGCAGCTGAAGAACCTGAGCTTAAAAAAGATAAACGGTATTCATGCCAGTGAGCGCAGAGCCTAGATCTAACCCAGCTCAGCTGCCTCTCTGGTGCCGAGGCCATAAACCCTACGAGCTTTGGAGCTGAGCGCTGTATCCTCTCCAGGCCATCCTTCTGTGGCCATCTCTAGTTCATTAAGATGGTCTGGGACATGCTGGCCTGGTTCCCCAGAGCCAGCACCCATATCAAAGTTCTTTCTATCAGGTTAAATGGGGCAGGTAAACTCATGTCCCCTCTAGTCCAGCCAGCAGGTGGGGTGGAAGATGCTGTTTCCTGGACTCTGTAAACTCCGAAATGCTGACAGCTCTCCCTGGACTTACCCCTCCGCTCCCACCTCTAAAGGGCCCAAGCGACTCTTCCCACTGGCCCTAGTTCACAATCCCCCAGAAAGGTGGTTTGATCAAACAAGGCAGGTGAGTGTGGCGGCTTATTCTCTGAGCACCAGCGCCCTGACCTCTCCCTCCCCAGAAAGTGCCTGAGCCTTCTTTTTTTTTTTTTTTAAAGATTTTATTTATTTACTTAATTTTTATTTTCTAAGCCTTCTGCTCATGAGCTCCTCAAGCCCCTGGTCTCTGAGTTCAGGGGCCCCAGGATGGGTCATCTTGATGGACACAGAAGGTGGCCAGTTGTCCCCCTCAGGGAGAGAGTTCAGTGGAGTTACACAGACCTCATTCCTGGGCTTAAAGCAGTGTGGTAAAGAGCCAGAGAGGAAAAGGGAAAAGAAACTAGCCCAGGACAGCAAGAGACAATCCGCTCTTTTCCCAGCGGGTTGAGACGGCAGGGACCAGGGGCCGGAACCAGGCTCCCTCTGGGGGACAGTGGTGGGGACTCCCAGGCCCTGAGCCAGCGGCCCCCAGCTGCCCTTCACCTCTCAGCCGCTGGAGGTCACAATACCACATCCAGAGTCATGCTCGGGCCCAGACCTCCAGGGGAGGGACCCAAGAGGTGTTTATGGAAAGCCAGTACCCTGCCTCACTCCCAGAGATAAAACAGGATCCTGAAAATATATTTTTAATCATTCCCTTGCTCTTCTTAAAATATTTTTTTAAATGAAGACATAATTCACGTATCATAGTTTCATTTAAAAGTGCGCAATTCAATGACTTTTAGTATAGTCACAGCCTTGTGCAGCCATCATGACTAATTCCAGAACGTTTCATCACCCCCAGAAGGAACCCTGTCCCCATGAGCAGTTAGTACCCATTCTCTCCTCCCCAGCCTGACAACTGCTGATCTACTCCCCGTCTCTAGGGATCGCATATGCTGAACTCGGCACATAAAGGAATCACACGCTTTAATATGTGGCCCTTTGCAGCAAAATTCTTCCACTTAGCATAGTGTTTTCAAGGTCCATCCATGTTGTATTAGGTGTCAGTATGTCATTTCTTTCTAAGGCTGGATAATATTCCATTGTATGGATATTCACCCTGCTCTTCTTTTTCAAAAATGTATTTATCACACATATATATTTAAGTAAGATATTGTTTAGTGGAACTTTTTTGAGCTTTATAATTGTGATATGTTTACAGACTTCTCGGACTGGCTTTTTTTTGTTCAACATGTTTCTAAGAGCCATCCATATGTACCCACAGTTCATTCATTTTCAATGTTGTGCGATATCCCATTATGCAGGCGCACCCCCAGGTATTGGTCCATTCCCCTGCCAGTGGATATCCTTTTTCCCCAACATTGTGCTATAAATAATGAAGTTGGGAACATTTCTGTGCTTGATGCCCGGGGCACACACACATGCAAGAGTCCCAAATGTACTTACTGTTTCTCAAATCTTTTGACCACCACTATTATGAGAGAGGCTTTTTACATTAGAACCCAGGACAAATATATATATATTCATGTATACCAGAAACATAAAACAATACTTAACTTTAACATGAATGACGCCCTCTGCTATTTTCCATTCTATTTTCTCTTTTTTTAAAAAATGGCAAGGCTCATTAATGGGCCACACTGCAGCTTGAAAATTATGTTCTAGAGATAGGCCTAGGAGGGAAGTCATTAGGTTGTACAATATGCAAATTGTCAACTTTACAAAATACTTCCAAATTGTTTTCCAAGGGGACATCCTCACTAACATTCCACCAGCTGCTTATGACTAGTTCCTATTACTCCACATCCTTATCAATACTTGATACCGTCAAGCTGCTTAATTTCCACCAATCCAGAGGTGTAAAATATCATCTTAATTTGAGTATTATTAATGGAGTTGGGTTTCTTTTTGATTGTTTGCCATTCCTGTTTCTTCATCAGCGATGTGTCTTTTCGTATCTTTTGCTCATTTTTCAAATGGGTTGACATTTTTATTACTATTCATTTATTCTGGATACTAAATCTTTGTCATTAAGTATTGCAAACGTCTCTACTCAATTACTGGCTTGTCTTTTCACTTTTTAAAAATTGTCTCTCGCCGAACAGAATTTCTTAATTCTAATTTAACTGAATGCAATGATTTTTGTGTCTTGTTTAAGATATTCTGTCACCCTGAGTCAGACTTTTCTTCTAAGTATTTTAAAACTTTGTCTTCACAGTGAAATCTGTATTCCACCCAGAGCTGATGTTTATATAAGGCATGAGGTAGAGATCTAAAATTCACTTCTTTCCATGCTGGCAATCAGTTGCCCGGGCACCATTTGTCAACAACCCCCTACACCACTCCTTTCCTAATGATGTGTAATGCCATTTTCATCACAGATCTGGTTTCTATTCAGGTGTGGGTGTTTCTGGGCTTTCTCTTTGGGTCTATTTGTCAATTTATCCACATCTAATCAATGTCTCAACTTCTATGGGCTTTGCCTGTGGGAAGAGAGGGTTCCCTCCTCTTTTTCTCCTTTCTTCTCTTCTTTCGCCTCTTCCTCCAGGAATATTTTCACTATTCTTGGTTTATTGCTCTTATATATAAATTTTAGAATCAGTTTGTCAAATTCATCTACAAGATTTGGGATTTTTATTGGAACTGCAGCAGATCTACACAGGGCTTGGGGAGAACTGACATTTTGGGAATCTTGAGTCACCTATCCATACACAAATCTTTCATTTGTTTCGTAGGTCTTTTTCAATGTCTTTTAATAAAGGTTTACAAATGCTTTCATACGGGTCTTGCACATCTTGTTAGATTAATAGGTACTTTATGATATTATTGCTATTTTAAATGCTCTTTCTGTGTTTTCTGATTTTTGCTGGTATAAAGAAAGGCAACTGATTTGTGTATATTGATCTTAAATCCAATATTTTAATTTAAATCTTTTAACTCTTATTTCTAATAATTTACCTATAGATTCCTTTGGGTTTTCTACATAGACATATCTGCAAATGATACAATACTGTTTCCTCCTCTCCGTTTCTTACCCTGTTTATTTCTTATCTTACTGTACCGCTAGGACCTACAATAAAATCTAGAATAGAAATAGTGATCATGGACACACACTCACACACAGGCTCACATACATGTAATCTTATTACTGATTTTATTTTTTAAATTTTATTTTTGTGTTTATTTTTAATTTTTCCCAGCTTTACTGTGATATGACATATAACATTGTTTAAGGTGACAACATGACGATTCGGTACATGTATATATTGTGAATTACCATAATAAGGTTGCTTATTACGTCTATCACCTCACATAATTATCTTTTGTGTATGCAGTGAGAATGGGTACAGGAAATGGAATATTATTCGGCTCTAAAACAAGAAGGAAATTACTGATTTTAAATAGATTTTTTCTGATGTTTTAGAAGTTCCCCTGTAATCTGAAATCCCCAGATGTTTCTGTTTTATATTATCAATGAGTGTTCTATATCTATATATGGTTGTTAACCTTTAATCTATCAATGAAATAAATTATGCATATAGATTAATCTAATGTTAAGTCATCTTTGCATTTCTGGGATAAAAGTAAGGTATTATTTTTTTTTAATAAACTGATGGATTTGTTTGCTGACATTTTGTTTAGGATTTTTGCATTTGTGTGCATGGGTGAGATTGGCCTTCAGTTTTTATTTTATTTTATTGTACTAACCTTGCCTGATTTTGGTATCATGGTAGTACTGGCCTCACAGAACAAGTGTTTCTTCTCTTGATATTCCCTGGAACAGTTTGTAGAAGATTGGGATAATCTACTCTTTGAACATTTGGTGGAACTAAACTGTAAACCACCTTAGTATTATCTTTGTGGAAGGATTTTAAATTGCCTATTCAATTAATTAATGGCTATGACACTCTTCAGGTTTCTATTTCTTCCTGAATATACTTGGTGAGTTATAATTTTTACAGTAATTTGCCCTTTTCTGCTTTCAATTTTATCACCATAAAGTTGTTTATACTATTTCTAATTATCTTTAGAAATCATTACTTTCTGTTGCATCTGTAGGTATGTCCTTTTTTACATTCCTAATATAGTTTATTTGTGACAAATCCTTTTTTTCTTGATCAGTGTCCCCAGAGATTTAACTATTTTTATTCGTTTTTCCAAAGAACCAACTCTTGGTTTTGTTGATCCTCTTTACTGTGTGTTTCAAATTATTCTTAATTCTGCTCTTATATGTTCTCTGGGTTTATTCTACTGTTCTTTCTTTATATGTATGTTCTTATGTTAGATACCTAGTTCATTAACATTTAGCCTTTCTTGTTTTCTAATACAGGCATACTTGGAGATATTACAGGTTCAAGTTCTAGGCCACTGCAATAAATCAAATATCACAATAAAATGAGTCACATGCATTTGTGGTTTCACAGTGTATATAAAAGTTATGTTTATACTATGCTGTAGCCCAGTAGGATTATGTCAAAAAAATTTACAAAGCTTAATTTAAGAATAGTTTACTGCTAAATGCTACCATCTGAGCTTCCAGCAAGTTGTAATTTTTTTGCTGGTGGAGGGTCTCGCCTCCATGTCGATGGCTGCTGGCTGATGGTGGGGGGTTGCTATTCAAGGTTGGGGTGCCTGTGACAGTTTCTTAAAGAAAATAAGACAATAATGAAGTTTGTAACATTGACTCTTCCTTTCACATATGATTTCTCTGCAGCATGAGATGCTGCTTGATAGCATTTTACCCACAGAAGACCTTTCAAAATTGGAATCCATCCTCTCAAACCCTGTGGCTGCTTATCAACTAATGTATGCACTCTGCTCAATCCTTGGTTGCTGTTTCAACAGTCTTCACAGCATCCTCACCAGGAGCAGATTCCATCTCAAGAAACTATGTCTTTGCTTACCCCTAAGAAGCCACTCCTCATCCATTAAAGTTTTACCATGAGACGCAGCAATTCAGTCACACTGTCACGCTCCAAAAGCAACATCAAAGATCGCTGAGCACAGACCACCGTAACAAGTACAATGATAATGAAAGAGCCTGAAATATTGCAACAACTACCAAAATGCCGCACACAGACGTGAAGTGAGCAAATCCATTGGAAGAATGGCGCCAATAGACTTGCTCAACAGAGAGTGCCATACACCTTCAGTTTGGAAAAAAAAATACTTTGCAAAGCGCAATAAAGTGAAGTGCAATAAAACAAGGTATGTCTGGATAAGCATTTAAGACTATAACCCTCTAATAGTCACTTTCACTCCAACATACGGGCTTTGAAATGTGTTTTCTTGATTATCGTTTAGTTCTTAGTACTTTAAACTTGCATTATACTTTTTTATTTGAACTGTGCATTATTAAGAAATGTGATTTTTTATTTTTTGTTATGGACGTCAAACTTGTGTGCACTGTGGTCAGAGAACGTGGTCTGCAGGATCGAGAGGCCTTGAAATTTATCGAGACTCACTTTATGATCTAGTACATGGTTAGTTATTTTAAAAATTGTATTCTATTTATTAGAAGACTGTGAATTCCTTCACTGTTGGTAAGAAAGTTCTATATGCCTGTTAAATTAAGATTATCAACTGTGTTGTTTAAATTTCTATGTACTTTCTCACGGTTTGGACTGATCAAAAATTGAGAGAGGTGCTTTAAAATCTACAACTATGAGGAAGGTTTATAAATTTATCCGTGTTTCTTATGTTCTAACAAAGTATAACATTGCTATATTGTCCTGAGTCAGATCTTTTAGAATTATACAGCAACCTGTTTGTCCTAAGTTCTATTTTACTTTCTCCCTCTATGTGTCTTTATGTGGTACATACACATCTTAAAAACAGCAAAGAACTAGATTTTTAAAAATTCAATCTGGTAGTCTCTATTAATTGTCAAGTTTATTCCATTTAACTTTGTTGTGACTATTGATGTATTTGGTCTGATTTCTACCATCTGTTTTTTTCTCTGCTTTTCTTGTATTTCTCTTTGGACTTTTTCTTTTTCCCATTATTTTTTTCTTATTCACCTTCTCCCTCTACTGGTTGAGAAGTTACACAAGCTATTTCTAGTCTTTCAGTGGCTGCCTCTGGAATTTTACCACGTGTACTTGCTATAGACTGAAGGTTTGCGTCCCCAAAATTCCTATGTTGAAGCTGATCCTCAGTGAGTTGGTGTCTGGAGGTGGGCCTTTGGGAGGTGATGTGTCATGAGGGTGGACCCCTCATAATGAGACTAGTGCCTTTAGAGAAGAGACCCCAGAGAGCTCTGTCACCCCTTCTGCCATGTAGGACACAGCGAGGAGGACATCTATGAACCAGGAGGCCTGACATCACCTGACACTGAATCCTCAGCACCTTGACCTTGGACTTCCCAGCCTCCGGAACTGTTAAAAATAAATTTCTGTTGTTTATAAGCTACCCAGTCTGTGGTGTCCCGTTAAAGCAACCCAAACAGACTGAGACAGTACTCGATTTAACAAAGACTTGTTTATATGTACACATGTGTGTAATAGCCAGCTTTCAGGTAAATACCTCCTGATATTTACATCCTTGTACAGTCGCCTTTCTACACTGCACCAGGGTTAGTCTCTGGGATCAATAAATTATGGCTGAACTCACGTGTCACTTCCAGATTCTAGATTATACAAGGCAGCACGGCTTTCTTTTCTTGCTCTTTCCCCCCCTCCCTCCCTCCCTCTGTCTCTTTCTCTCTCTCTTGAATTGCTTACTCTGGGGAAAGGCACCTGCCATGTCTTAAGGAAACTCAGGCCTCCCTGTGGAGGAGCCTGGGTGGCAAAGAACTGAAGGCCCCAGTTCCAAAGCCTGCTAGGAAGTCAGGCCTGCCACGAACCACATACGTGACCTTGGAGGCAGATGCCCCAGCTTCCACATGATTGCCGCCCTGGCTAACGGCTTGACTGCCACCTCATTGAAGACTCCGAGCAGAACCACCCAGCTGAGCCATCCCTCCTTCCCAACCTTAGCCACTGTGAAATAAAAAATGTCTGTTGTTTTAAGCTACTAAGTTTGGGGGTAATTTGTTATGCAGCCATAGATAATTAATACATCATATTTACTGATTTGTTTACAATTCTTTTTGACTCTTAATCATCCATCAAGCCATTTTCTTTCTGAAGAACACTTTCAGAATTTTCTCTAACGCAGATCTCTTAGTTACAAACTCAGTTTTTGTTTATCTGACTTTTCATTTCACCTTTTTGGTGAGCAGACCCCAAGGTGAGCCCCTTGGGTTACTGAACTCTAACCATCTAGAGTTCAAGCCTTTGTGTAATCCCCTTCTTTCCAATGGGGGAGGCGGCTGGGACTCGCTTCCAGCCAGGAGAGGAGTCACAAGGCAAGCAGGGCCCCTCCTGGGAGGAAGAAACACCACGACAAAGGTTCTAGGCCACGTGTCACTGCTGCGCCCTCCCCTCAGCGCCCTCCAGGCCACCTCCATAGATGCTCAGGTGCAAGTCGACCCTACAAACACACACTGAGTTCCTAGAAAGGGCCATACCATGCGGGGTTCCTCAAGGGATAAACAGGTGAACAAAATACAGCCTCAGCTTCCAAGATGGTCAGGGTTTGGACACAAAGGGCTCTGCTGTACCAGCAGACACAAAGAGAGCTAACAGGGAGAGTCTACACCCAAGGACAGCCCATCAGGGCCGGGGAAGGGGAAGCAGGGCCTATGCCAGGCAGGCTGGCGCGTTTCCACGGGGGAGGTGACATTTCAGCTGAACCTTGGAAGTAGGATGGGATTTGGAGGGACAAAGGTTAAGAAGAGAAAAAACGGCATTCTGGCAGAGGCGAGAGCCTGAGCAAAGGCAGGGAGAAGGGAAAAGGGGAAGCAGGGATAACAAACAGCATTCAGTCTTAGGTCAAGTTCAGCTCAAGTTGAACCTTAAAGCACTTCACTCAATAGCACTGCCTGAAGTGGCTTCCTCAGGATTCCGAAGGAGGTCTAGCAGGAGAGAAGCCTTCCTCCATTAGTAACGTCTGCACAGCACAGGACAGGACTGGGACAGCAGCCTGCCGTGTATCTGCCTCTGCTAGAGGAAGACACCTAATACAGTGATTAGTCCTGTTGAGGAAAGCATGAGGAGGCGGGTGGTGAGAGCTCCGCGCAGACAGCTGGAGCCGGATCGTGGAGGGTCTTGAGTGCCAAGCTAAGGAGTAAAGACCTGTCTTTGTATTCTAAAGAAAACGTTTCTGATCAGGTTACCGTGTGCTGAAAGAAGTACTGTTATAGATTTGGAACGTGACCAACTCTGCTCCTTCAAGCTGCTGCCCATGCCGGGGACACCGGCCACCCCTCAGCACAGGCCTCTTCAGGGTGCCTCCTGGTCTCTGCACCCAGTTTTAAAGTGTCATTGGTACCACTGGCAGTGTCCCTGAGTCAAGAGGCCAAATAGCCGCACAGAGCCTCTGAAGGGACACAAAACGCCCTTGTCTCACAGTTAGCTGCACCAAGAAACTCTATCTTGGCCCCCCTTCCTTCCACACAACCACCCCTCTGTGTCCCACACCCTCCCAGTCACCACACATTCCTTTCTCCCAGAAAGGAGGCTGGGCTGCCTGGGGCTGGCAAGGGGTAGGGACCAATTCCAGGCTACAGGGTCTAAGGAGTAGATGGAATACGTCCCCAAAGAAGGGCTCTTCGGGAGAGGGAAATACAAGGCAGAGTTGGGTAGAGCTGGGAGGGGGTTCAGGAACATCACATTAGCCTCCTCATGCAGGTAAGGCCTTGGCCCCCAGCCCAGGTGCTGAGCTCTGGAGAAGTCACTGCAATTAATGGGGGACCCCTGAACCTCCTCACTCTCCTGCTCCCCACCTCTTGAACTCTACATCATTTCAACCATTCTCCCCATCTGGAAAATGGGACCAGGTACATTCTGCTTCCTCTCTAGCATCTTATAAGAAAAAATTTGGTTCCACTTGTTTTTCTTTTCTTTACATTAGTAAACAGCTGACATTTCAGACGGCAGCAGCCCTTCCACGTGAATTTTGCTCCCTGATCTTCCTGCCTTTTGCAGTTGCTTTCTGCACGTGCAGGGGAAAGCAATCAGAAGAGTTTCTCCGCGATTACCGCTCCATACTGAGTCACATAATTTCACGTAATTGCTGGCTAAAAGCTGCTCAGAAAAAGAAGTCGCTAGCTGATGATAGAGCAACATACTATATTATTTTTTATTCCCTGCAGCAGTGAGGTAGATCAGAATACCAGCTCTATTGTGAAAATAACTCAGAAACAACCTCTCTTTCCAATGCACCAGCTCCAAATTAAGTGGAACTTCATTATCTCACCCTCACCCCCCAAAGCCTCGCTTCCCTTCCCTTGCATCCCCCCACCTACTTTCATTCCTTCCAGGCTCAGCCCATCAAATTTAGGGTCCCCTGGACTGTGACTGCCTGCCAGGAGACAGGACTTAACCTGTGATGTACCCAGATCTTTACAACAAAGAAGCCTGTTAAAGAGAAGACTCCACTGTGCACGGAGAGGATGTAACCACGGTGGGAGGCTTACCAGATACAGTTAGAATCACAGAATGCCAGAGTGAGTTCGAATGGCTGAGATGAAAGCTCTTCTATCTTATTTGAGGACACTGAGGCCAACAGAGAAGTGATAGCCCATTCATCCAGCTAGTCAGGGGCAGAGCCGGGCTTGGAGCCCGCGTCTCCTACTCCTGTCTGCTGCTCTGGTGTGTCGGGAGGTGGGCAGGCAGGGCTGGAGCACATGAGTGCCATGAGGGCAGCAGGGCCGGCTGAGCATTGCCTGAGCGGGCTCGGTGGGCCAGGCCAGAGCCAGGGAAGAAGAAGACAGGGACCGACAGGAACGAGGGTGAGCAGGCAATGAGGGCGGGTAGCAGGGAAGCACCTGGCAGGCTCCTCGGCTCTCCACTGGAAGACCACCTTTGACTGGGGCAAAGCCAGGGGCAGCACTGGCTTCTGGAAAGTGAGTGATGAGAATCGTGTCAGAGGCTTGGAGCCCAACTGCTCACTCACTCAACGGGGGAGCACAGAGATGACTGGAGAATCCTTTCCGATTATCCTGGCTGCAGAGCATGGCGAGTCTGGTGGGTGGTTGTTACCGTACCATAGATCTGAGCCGTCTAAGGGCGGGCTAAGGACCGAAAACAGAGACGGCCCAGGACTAAAAATTATCACAGACAAACTACTCTGATTTCCTGGCAGAGGTGGAGCCTTTATATTCCTAAGACATTAGTAAGTCTTACTGTTTGGGAGGAAAACAGGGGGAGGGTAGTCTGACCTATTTGTGTCAAGATGTTCTTGGAATCTGGGGACTAGCAGGGCCCGAGCCTCAGATTCGATGCACATATGAATGCGGCCATCAGTCCTTGATTACACAAGCTAATGAATAGGCCCTGGGCACGTGGTCGGCCCAAACCCATGGCTTGAGCTTGACATGTGTTACACTTTTATGAGAATCTAGGCATCATAATGGATGCATTCAGCGCTGGAAAGGCTGAATGTTCTCTTTGATCTTTCCTGGCCTTGCCCCCACCAGCCTCCAATGTCCGCCGGCTCCCCCATCCACGCTGGGGCCCACCGACCACCGCCTCCACTCACAGGCAGTGCCGGCTTCCTGGCTGAACTGCTCGTCACCTTTCTGCTTCCTACGTCAAATGCTTTGGCTTGAAATTCTCTTGGGGTTTTATGTACCAAAGTAAAAGAAGCAAAGAACAAACGTACAGTCACCATCTACATGACAGCCCCGTGCCTCAAAGAGCCCCAGAGGGGCTTTTCCGGGGTCCTTCCTGGCTGGTCCTTCTAGATCCTTCTCTGTATCAGAGCTGCTTTTAGGATGGGGAGTGTTTGCCCCTCACCTCATGTCCCATGTGACCAGCAGCCTGGACACAGGTGAGCACCACACTGTGACCTCAAAGCCCCAACTGTGCACCCTAAACACTCTGACCCACAGGGGCCAGAACTATGACCACATTTCATTACCTGTTCTTGTAAATGACAGGGTGGAATCCTCTGCATCTTTGGGCCCCTTCTGGGAAGTTGCTCAAAACTCCCTTTCCCTGAGGAGAGCTACATGCCACAGGCTCAGCCTCCCTGACTCCAAAGGTTTCTGAAATGCTGCCCCCACCCAGGCCAGTGTGCTGTGAGCCCAGTCCCACCATGTGGCACCGGGGGGGCGGGTCCTGGAGCTACGGCTGCAAAACCGAACCTCCAGAGGAGGGACGTTCAGGGCTGGCGCTCCCCGCAGCTAGAGTCCAGGCCCCGCCCCCACGCGTACTTCTGGGGCAACAGCCTGGACCAGAGTGTGGAAGGGAAGGTGGAGGAGAGACAGGGGGGTTTTCTAGGTAGTAGGGAACAGGGAGCCTGGAAGCAGGAATAAGAAGGGTGCTGGTGACTGGGAGTTTGGGGGTGGGAACGGAGGTCTGCCCGCAGCACAGGAGTCCTTCTATGGGCTCCACAGAAGGAAATGAGAGGAACTGAAAATGAGACAGAAAGAAGCCCACGTTGGAGGCCCAGTCTAGGGGCCTGGATCGGCTCTAAGAGATGATAAGGACCACGACAAATGATACAGCTCAGGCCCCATTCTTATGACTTTAAATACTTATTCTCATTTCACCCTTAAAAATAGCCTATTAAGTATGTGCTTCGATCAAACCCATTTTAAAGGGAAAGAAACTGAGGCAGAGAAAGAGAGGTCCCTGGTGAGTGAGAGCTGATTCTAGACTTCATCCCAGCCCGCTCTGCCTCCCTGCTGGTGGAGGAAGGGTAATCTTCCCGCTGTGACCCCAAGCCCAGCCCCACCCGCACACGCCAGGGGAGGGTCACACAATCTCAGTGGCCTGGGGCCATGACACCCGCCTGCACGTGGGGCCCCAGAGGGCCCACCCCCCCAGGCAGCTGCCACCATTTCCTGCTTCTCTCCAAGGGCAGCGAGCTGAGGCTGCCGAGGGAGTGGAGCTCAGCAGAGGGACCCACAGCCAAGGGGGCTCCGGCCTCGGTGGCAACACTGACCAACGACTTCTCTAGTGTCACACATATTTGCAAGAGACAGAGACAGCAGAATGGGCAATGCCTGCCAGCTCATCCCCGCGGGAGAACTTTTATTCTCTGGTTGGACAGAGCTGCTGACTTGGGAGGGTGGTATTTTTAAAGGAATCACAGAATTGTGCAGCTGATGAGGCCGAATTTGCGTCAAGCCAAGTACTGTTCTAAGGGGCTTACACACTAACTCATTCAGTCGTTCTAGTAGTTCAAGGTAGTGGCCATGATCATGACCGTTCCCATTAGACGGAGAACTGAAGCCAGGAAGGGTAAGTAAGTTGCCGCAAGTCCCAGAGCTAGCAAGTAGCAGAGCCTGGGATTAAACTCACAGTCTGGCCCCAGACTCCCTGCTGAGAACCACTCCCCTGCCCAGCCTCTCTGCCCATCAGGGACTTTGTGGCCTTGAACAGATGACAACCTCTCAGAGCCTTTGCTTCTGAAACTGCAGAACGGGGGCAACGTCATGGCCCTCAGGAGTGTGTGGATGAGATGAGACGGCCGCTATGCATGGGCAGCTCCCGCTTGCCCAGCCCCACCCTGGCCCTCTGGGAGGGCATCTCCTCAGGAGCGGACACGGCTCCTCCCCGTCTCCGACCCTGCTGCTCTACCGGGGGCTGCCAATTGCAGCTACAAGGAACGGGTTTAGACTTCACCGTGCCCCAGAGTGGTCACCTCGTGGAACCAAGAGAGGAAGGGTCAGAGCCAAGCTGTGAAATGTGGAGGCAGGGGAGCCTTGGGGAGGCCAGCCCGCAGCCGACAGGGGAAGAGGCCATGACTGGGGGGCCCGACCCATCCTGCGGGTTGGCCCTGTGGCTACAATCCCTGCCTTGCTGAAACGAGATGGAGTTTGATTTCTGTCATTTACAATGGGAAGAAACATGTTGGGCTGAGCGCTTTGCTTGGCAAATGGTAACTGTTCTTTAAGCCTCAACTATTGATACTATTATCACTCCCCAAGTCTTTCCTCAGCTTCCTCCTTCGTGTTCTACTTCTCTTGGGAAATGAGGAACAGAAAGTGAGATGGAAGCCGGGGAAGGGCCCTGCCCCACCCTCCCACCTCCCTTCCTTCCTCCTTCAGCGGCCCCCCAACCCCTGGGGGGCTCCGGGGACTCAAAGGCTCCTGCATCCCCCGCCTCAAGAAAAACAGCCTGCTTTAGGCAGGAGGGTGGACAGTGGCGTGGGAAGCAGGGCTGACCAGGGCAGCTGGAGACTGGGGACACTTCCTACCGGCCAAACTGTGGGGATCCGCACCCAGAAACACAGAAGTGAGATAACAGAGGGCGTGGGATGGCAGAAGGGGCGAGAAATCCCAGAGGAAGAGAAACTGAATAGGGGAGGTGCCCAGAGAGAAGTGCAAGAGCCAGCAGAGGAGGGGGGAAGACGCTGAGGGCAGAACAGAGGCTGGCAGGGGCCGGAGCTCCTGGCTGGAAATGAGGAGAGAAGTGGAAAGGGAGGCCCACAGGTGGCAAAGCAAAGACCAGGGGAGACTGCTGAGAGAAAAGAAAACCTGCTGCGGAGAAACATGAAACAAGCCTCCGTGAGAGGCCCTGGCTGGGCTTCCAGGCTCGGCGGCCTCGGTTCCTGCACTGTACCCGGAGGCCCTCATAGCCCGGATGCGCCGAAGAGCAGAGAAAGGAAAGTGCACCAGGGTGAGTGGGGAGCACCAACAGACAGCTGCTGTTCCGGGGGAGAACAACTCAGGCTCCCCCTGGTGGCAGGGCAGCTGCCCAGCGGAAGACACAGGTCGTCCTCCGCTCCCAGGCTCCAGGAGCACAGGCCCTACCCCTAGTGGGCCTCGGGTACCCCACCCCTTGGCCAGCTGGCCCAGTCTTCTTCCTCAACCAAGGTCCCTCCAGGAGAAGCCAACATCCGACAAGGGGCCCCTTTGGTGGGTTTCCAGGAGGGCTGGGCCCTGAGATTCATACATGGGCCCCGAAGATGTCTGCAAACCAGAGTCCATGCCTAAGGGGGCCCTTGTCCTCCTGCCTCTGGTTTTGAGGAAATGGGACAAAATACATCCGGACACTGACTCTTGTCCTCCAGCTCTGAACCCTTGAGTGTACCTGTGGCCGTCCTAAGAGAAAGGGGGAGCACCTGCATTTTGTATGCCCCGTGCCCCCCCACGGCGGCTGAAGGGGCCGGTGATGGTGGTGGCGGTGATGTTGATGACACCGAGCGTATATTAGACACTGTACTTAGCAGACAGCTTTGCAGGCAGTGGCTCAAAGGACCGTGAGAACGACCTGCGATCGGAAATCACTGCCATCGTGAAGGCTAGAAAAGGTGAGGCTCGGGGCTCCCTTAGCTGCCCGAGGTCCCACAGCTAAGAGGCACGTGGCTGGCATCGGCTCCTAATCCCGTGGATGCCAAACGCGATGCTCTTTCCCCTCCTTCTTGCTGCCTCCCTGGCAGACGTGCCAATGTGTGGGGATACCGGGCAATCAAGGTGCTGCCCCTAACTCAGACCAAGCAGGGCTCATGTGATGACAGTGGTCTTGCACAGGCCAGAGGAGAAAAACCAGGGTGAGAACAGCCCGGATAAAGATAAAGAGCCTCTATTTAACTTCGGCACACATTACATCATCTTCCTCCTTTCACGGTTTCTTGCCCAGCTCTGCTCTGCCCGCTATGACTGATGTTAGGGTATGACTGGGACTCTGGGGCCCCTGAGGAGGAGGGAGGAGGCCTGGCATATCTGTCAGCCTGCGCTGGACCCCAGCTGGCCACAGTCCTGCCCCATCCCTCCCAGTGAGGCTGAAGGTACCGGCAGGCTCGTCTCCCTCCTCAGCCTCCACCCACCTCAAGCAGCCGCCACGCACCCCGCTGCTCTCCGCCCAGCAGAACATCCGTGCATCTGTGCTGGGAGCCGGACAGCATCCCAGACCAGTTGTAGGCAATCCTGTTCTTTGGAGCTTGGCTCACAGGGGACGCCAAGAGGACGAGTAGCCCGGGAAGCGGCAGCCTTTCAGAGTGGGCTGCCACACTGCAGATCCCCCTTGTTTCTGGTATGGCTCAGAATTACATCAGTACAGAACTTAAATAAAGCCACCCCTACTCAAAAATATATCCATTCCCACAACATTCTTCCCAGGAGAGATGTTTCAATATCACCAAATTCTTCTTTTCAAAGGTAAATACTTCCAATCCAAACATTTGTATTATAGCCTGAGTTATTTAATCAGATTGCTTTCCAAACCCGAGATCTGCGTGATTTAGGTGGAGAAAAGGAGAGTAATTTTGGAACAAGACATAACTTGGGAAAGAATGGCACCACTATCCCCTCCACTTATTGACGGCCTACCGCTGTCGAGGAACATGGTCACCACTGAGGACAGGGACACAGTCCCTTCGCAGAGCTTACAGTCGGAGCTCACAGGGTTCCTCCTTCCCTCCCAGGCTCCACACAGACAAAGGCCTTGCCGTGCTTTCTCCCGCACTAGCTCTACAATCCGGCCTTTCTCCTCTGATGCTCACTCTAGTTCAAACCCACGGTATCACTCCCCCGGGGTGTTCCAGTAGCTTGCCTAATACTGTAGTAGCTGCACCCGTCTTTAACCTCCTCCCTCCAGTCTGTCCTGGACATTGATTACTGCATGATTAATCTACCCAGTGCGTATTCTGGTCACTTCTCTCCCACACTCAAATGCATTCATGGTGCTGCAGTGTCCCATTTATTTGTTTTAAATAGAAACTTTTTATTCTGGCCGAAAAACACCTCTAGGTCTATCCCTTTTCTTCCTTCCAGTACTTTCTCCCATTACTTCCAGCTAAAATGGTCTACTCCTGTTTCCTGCCATGTGTGCATACATCTCCAGGCCTCTGTAGTGCTCCCTCCACTTAGAATGTCCTTCCCTTTCCTGTTTATTCCAGCTCTCAACCCTGCCCCATCTGAGGATCCACAGGGAGAGCTTTTTAATAACAATAACAACAGTAGTAATAATGCCTGGGAATCAATGAAGCCCCATTAAATTCTAAACTCTGGGGTCAGTAATTTTTGGACTCTTCCCACTGATTCTGATGTACAGCCAAGGTTGAGAAATGCTGCCCTTGTCCAACTACTCCTCCAGCCTTGGACCGAACTGTACACTTCTTTCCCAGACTCAGAGAGCACCTGTTGTCTGCCATTAGCACGGATCTGGCACATAGCACATTCTGCTCTATGCTCTCTAATAAGGCTCTCCTTGCTGAAAATGTCTGCGCTACCCCAGAACTTGCACGAGTTGGGGTGCGGTCAGTGAGTGCTGGTTGACAGACTGATATGTTTGTTTTTGACGTGTGGAGAAAGCATGGCTTCAATCACCAGGCCCTGGGATTGTGCTGGAGGTGGGGCACCAAAAGGAACCGAAAAGCCGGTCCTGTCAATGTCACCAGTGATGAATCTTCCTGATAGTACCTACCCTGGATGTGGTGTGATGGAAACAGCACTCTACCTCTGCGATCTCCTCCCCAAAACCCAAGAGCCCAGTCTAATCGTGAGAAAAACACCAGGCAAGTCCCAACTGAGGCGCAGCCGCAACAGACCTGCCCAGTCCTCCTCCAGACCGTCACGGTCATCAAAAACGAGACGAGCCTAATAAGAAAGTGTCACGGCCACGAGAAGCCTACGGAGACGGGACAACAGAATGTAATGTGGTGTCCTGGAGGGATCGTGAGACTAAAAAGGACTTTAGGTAAAAACTAAGATTATCTGAATAAAGGCACATTAGTTAGGAGCGATGTGTCAATATTGGCTCATCGATTGTAACAAATTAACACACTAAGATAATAGGGGAAACTATGTAGGGATCTTTATGTTGGAACTCAGTACTATCTGCTCAATTGCTCTAAAAAAAATAAAGCCTATTAAAAATAGTAAAAAAAATTTAATTCAGCTAAAAACAAAACATCCCATCACTCCCACATCCATTGAACCTTCCTAGCAAGCCAGGAGGAGCCCTGTGCCCTGTTCCTGGTGTCTGACGCTTCTGTAATAGCGGCTGGACTTCTAGGGTTCAGGACCACAGAGCTAAAGCCGCAGTGGCTTTTATACCTGCCTTTGAAACAAGTGCTTTGGGTCCAACCAGAGGACACTGATGGAGCTGTGGCCTCCAGAGGAAAAAGCAAACTACTCCCTCGATTTGCATTTTAAATGCCCATTGAATAAACACTAAACGTCAGTTATCCTGTTTAATAGCCTAACTTAAAATAATTGGCCCCCTTACAAAGTTCCAGAGATGAGCACAGAGGCCTCAAAGCCTGGGACTGAAGGAAGAGCAGAGGGCGGTGATATTCTAGCAGGCCTGCGGACTCCCAGAGGCTGAGGACACTTCACTGAATTCCCTGCACTGCCCCAGGCTGCTGATGGCCTCCAGGCAGGGCAGGGCACCTCTGGCTCAGGTGATCACTGGTGACACCTCCCAGGGTGGCCCCTTCCCACTGGGTCCCTCTCATCACTGGCCCTCAGGCCTGGCTGGGCCTCCCTGAGGAGCCCTCTCACTGGTCTGCCCCTCCATCCTTCACTCAGGGAGGAGGGCACCCCGAGAGTCAGGAGGCTGGAGCCCTGCCCCACAGGTCCCCAGGACACAAGCTGTTTCTCTAAAGCCCAGACCCAACCCAGCCTAGTTCCACAGTGGGAGTGGGAGGGACAAAACTCCATTATGCAACAGAGGACTTACTTTAACCCAGAAGCACCTTTATTTCTAACGTGAAGTCCCTTCTGGGGAAGAAAACCTGGTCAGAGGAAGAAAAGGTCTGACCGTGAAAAGAAATAGGAAGACACAGAACTCACAGATCACAGACACAGGCCTGGTTTCTAGATGTTTCCCTGGAAAGGCCCCAAGCTGGCCCACCACCGGGGACCTGCGGTTGCAGCGCCACCCCAGCCATTTCCTCGCAGGCCTCTCCTACAGTTCTGGGAGGCAGGCACCCTGGCAGAACTGGGCAGCCCACTCCAGCCCAGACAGATGACAGGGGTTACCCAGAGTGAGTGAGGAGCAGGACCCGGGCCCCTGCCCCTGAAGGGACCTCAGTGGAGCTCCAGGGAGCCTGGGTGGCAGGCAGTGTTGCACAGAAGCCCCAGGCCAGGGCCCCAGCAGGCAGGGCGGATGTGAGCGAGTCAGGCCAGGGATGGGGTCACCTCCTCCTCATGCCTGCTGACAAAGGCCCATTCAAAAGAGGCCAGACAAGCTGTCCCAGCGGTGGAAACAGAAACTCAGACCAGCTGCCAGGGCCAGAGGCCCAGGGGCCAGGCCCATGACACCCTGCCCGTAGCCAAACCACAGTTCCAGGCAGCTGGGCTGGCCCGCTCCCCCACTCTTTGCCCCACTTCCTTGAAAGCACAGCTCTGGCCAGCATGCTTGAACCTGCAGAGCACTTTGCATATATTCAAATGGTCTTTCTTGAGGGTGGGAGTGGAATAGGGCTGAGCTCTGAACCATGGGCCCGCACACCTGGAAATCTGCCTTACCTCCGGATGGTGAGGGTGGGGCACGTGCACGTATGGCGAACCCAACCTTGTTTGTCCCTGCCTCAGGAAACACGCCGTCCCCTCCCCCCTGCCACATGCCCTCCTTCCCCTAATTCCCATAGAGCCAAGATCCACACCTCTTTCCGTGAACTGTAATCACTAGTATGTGTGTCTCCCCTCATCAGACTATGAACTACTTGGGGATCTAGAGGCACATTCTAGGCATCCCTGGACCTCCAGCACACAGCACAGTAGCTGTTCAATAACTGTTGATGACTAAATGAATGACTGCTCCAGCATCATTATCCCTTTTGATCATAATCCAATCCGAGCTCAGAACCTGGGGATCCAAGTGGAATTAGTAAGGAATTTTACGACTTTCTCAGTGCTTCCTCATTTCTGCTCTCCAAGTCTCTGTCAAATTCCAATCACCAAAATGCTATGATGAATCAGCTTCCGTCTATTGACTTCAGCCCCGAAGCATCCCCTGGACCTCAGATGGGGTTGAGTTCTTAGTGTCTGGACTCAGCTAAAGGAACTGGGCAGACTGAGAAGGGGTATGGGCATCCAGGAAGGTCCACTTTAGGGGTGTGCGGTGTGCGTCTGGGTGTGACAGCCAGGGAGACAGCTCTGGGGGACAAGAGGGTTTTTGACATCTCCCAGCGGAGGAGGACATACCCCCGACGTGTATAGTCCGCACATGCTCATTGGACTTTCTCTGTGTGTCTGACTCAGTGCTAGGCACTGTCTGGGGGACAACAGACCTTGCCTTTGAAGAGGTAAGTGGGAGTGGAGGGGAAAAGGCTTACCTGTAAGTAGCTGAAGAGCAGGCACGGTGGGCCGTGGCCTCAAAGGGCAGAATCAACAGAGCATTTAGGGCCATGGGAGGAGGCAAGCATGCCTGTTTACTGGGAGTTAGGAAAACCTACTTGAAAGAATGAGCATTTGAGAGGGGCCTTGAAGGCTGATGTAACAACAATCACGATGCCATTCTAATAATAATATGTTGTTGTTGTTACTTTTATCAACATCATTAGAGCAGCTACTATCTACCAGTGCCTACTGTGTGCTAGCTTATCCCCTCAATCATCACGCTTATTTGACAGACAGACACTGAGGCTTAGAAAAGTTACAAAAATTAGAAGTGTCAGAGTTTAGACTCGAACCCAAGCCTGTGGAACCGCAAAGGCCACCACCAGTTACCCAGAGGGCTGCAGTGAGAGCTCAGTCCAAGCAGGGTCTGAGTGAGCAGAGGCAGAAGGCCGGGAACTATAGGGCTTGGGATGTGCATCCGGAGAAGGTGCAGGGAGAGTGGCTGCAGCCGGGTCTCGAAGAGCCTGCAGGGCCAGCGTCAGGCACCTGTCCCTGTTCTTAGGCAGCGAGAGCCATGGAAGGTTTGCTGTAACTGGACCTGATCCATGTGATCAGTGGCCAAATGGTTGGGGGCAGAGAGCAAAGTGGAGGCTATCACCCTGGGCTGGGCAACAGACAGCTGCTGTCTGGGGAGGTGAGAGGGTGTGTGGGGGCCTGTGGGCATGTGCCTGTGTGTCAGGCATGGAAGATTATGCATGTGTGAGAAAGGGCAAGTGTGTGCCAGGGTGCACGCGCACGTCATTGTGCTGGGGGGGTGCTTCCTGTTGAAGAAGGTTGCAGAACCCTCATGGGGGAAGGCGGGGGGAGGGAAGCAGGGGGACAGAGGAAGGGACAGGGCAAAGTGACCTCCTGAGCAGGAGGGCCACGGTGCATGAGAAATCACTTCACAGCTCTGGGCCCGGCAGATTAGAAGGACTCAGTTAACATTTGTTACAATGATGTATGAATGAATTTAAGACCTTGGCCTGTGGTCTCTTCCAAGGCCTGGATTTGCCCTCCAACTGTGTGGGGGTTGCCTTCATTCCAAACAGATCCTCCCTCATCCTGGGCTGTCTTGAGACCAAATCAGGTACTCTGAGCTGGAGCAGCCCTGTTCCCATGACTCCAGGCTGGTCCCCGGGGCCCCACCCCCTCCCGGGCCTCCTGCTCCC
Source organism: Phataginus tricuspis (assembly GCA_029783875.1). Taxonomy (NCBI): domain Eukaryota; kingdom Metazoa; phylum Chordata; class Mammalia; order Pholidota; family Manidae; genus Phataginus; species Phataginus tricuspis. Next base: position 13,811,225 of record JAQQAC010007117.1, on the reverse strand, counting down.
CCGTACATCTCTGTAACAAATGTGCTCCTCTGTGGGCTCCAAGCTGCCTTCATCCTTCCCCAGGTCAGGGTCTCCCCTCCTCCCTCATATTCCACAGTAGGGAAGATGCTGCCAAACTGCTTCTAAGCTTTAGTCTCGCGCTTCTCATCAGGGACAGAGAACCTGACCAGCGCCTCCTGTCACACTCTCCAGCTGCCAAAGGTTCCCCCTGGGGGTGTGGGGGGAGTTTCACAGACCCTCCGCCTGATGGCCCTGGAGCTTGTCCTCACCAGTCCATTTTCATCCTGGTAGAACACACCAGGTAGACCAGCAGCCCTGGAGGTCCCGCTCCCGGGGAAAGAAGAAAACCCAGTTCTGCTTCCCGGGCACCTGTGGTCCCACTGGGTGAAAGGTCAGGCTAGTCTGAGTAACCAGGCCCCTTTCCTGCTCAGTCCAGCTGCAACCCTCTATTATGAAGTAATGAGTACAATTTGACACCTGGAAGGAAAGGGGATCTCTTTCGAGACTGTATAATCTCCAAAAATTTAGAGGAAGAAATACATTAGAAATTATGGAATTTAAACCCGCAACCAACAACTGTGGAAAAAGGAGTCTAAAATCGTGGAGGCTTTCAGTTGCTTGAAATGTGTCTAAACCATGTCTGACTTTCACAAGAAGCCGAGTTTGCTTCCAAAAAGAAATCTGTGGAATGAACACACTTGCCCTTGGGCAGAGCCAGGACTAGAACCTGGGTCTGCGCCTCCAGGCTGACAGCCTTTGTGCTACCGGCATTCGGCCTCCAGGGGCTACGCCTGTCAGGACTGCTTTGCTTCCTCCGGGGCGGAAGCTTGTCAGAGTCCTGGGGGCTGCCTGGCACAGCCTACTATCCAGATGGCAGCCAACTAGGCCCAACAGGGCTCTGAGGCCAGGGGATGTATGTGCTGATTTATGGGGGACCTGGGTGGGCTGGCGTAGGCTGTGGGGAATTTCCAGAGCCTAGGGAACTGCTCCTTCTCCCCTCTCCTTGCCACACCCTCCAAGAAAGTATAATGCAGTGGACTCCTGGCCCACTGGGGAACCCACACTGTAGAAGCCACGTCCTTGTCCCCAGGGGATTGCTGGCAATAGATAAAAGAAGGCAGGAGATGTGGGACATGGGGTGTGGGATCACAGATCCCAGTGAAGAGCCAGAAGGTCTCAGCCACTGCCGGGTCTGAGCCTCAGTTTCCCCATCTACAAGATGTCCTGACTGGATGTTCCCACAAGGCCCCTTTTAGCTCTGAGAAATCTAGGATTCCGAGGCTAAGGGCTGTTTCTTTCTCCTCACCCTCAGGTTCCCAGCAATATACACCCAGTAGGTAGTTAATTCACTGAATGGTTGAGTGGAATGTATCAGTCAGTGCGAACATCACACAGAGGCCGGAAAGGAGATTCTTCCCACAGGTGTACGGCCCGACCTCCTGAGAAGCCCCAGGGACTGGAAAAGCCTTCAATCCAGGAGCCTTTGCAAACCTGCTTCCACCCCTACAGAGCCAAAGAGGAAGCAGGAACATGTGCCTGGAGGACAGAGGGTGGCCTGGAGCTCCTCTCCTGCCCATTTTCCGGCTCCCACCCACCCACCACGGCCCCCTTGGCCCTCGTCCTCCTCCCTCCCCGTCTCTCCCTGCCCTCCCCTGCCACTCTGGCCACTTGCACCATCACACCTTTCCTGCCTCCTCTGTGGCAGCTCAGAGCTTTCTGCTGTTCCCTTAACTGCCTGATCCCCTGGTAGGCAGGCAGACGCTGGGGCAGAGACTCCCAGGGTGGGTCAGGAGCCCCAGGCTTTCTCAGGGGCACAGCAGGGAGAAAGCAGCAGTGGACAGATTCCAACAGTCCATGCCCAGCCTCGCGGGTCTAGCACCAGGAGAGGGCCTCCTGTGTGAAGGAACGTGGAGTGAATTTCTCTACCTTCCTGGGCAGGGCTCCTAGGGAGATGCTTCCTCTGGCCTTCCTCCGCACGCTCCTCCCCACAGGGAACTGCCCTCTTCCAGTATGAGACCTATTAGGAGTAGTGGGTGTATATGCCGGGGGAGGCATTGGTAGGCGTTAACGTTGGGGTGTGTGAGTGTGATGGTAGGGTGTATGTTGTGGCAGGTGGTGTGGTGTAAGTGTGGTGTGATGTGTGTGTGCACTGTGCTTAGGGAGTGTGTGGAGAGTGGGACGTGTGGTGTGTGTGTGCAGTGTGGTACGTGTACGTGTTTAAAGTGTTTGGGGTGCATTTCTGATGCGTAGTGTGTGGGGGGACTGGAGTGGGTAAGGGGCCACCTCAGGTTGGGGTGGGGCCTGGCTCTCCAGGGTCTCCTACCCAGAGAAGCCAGGGATGACCAGCAGCCAGGCAACCATGTTGGGGGGCAGGGCAGAGATATGGAGGTGAGGAATGGGCAGGAAAAGGAGGGAGGCTGCCAACTGAAGAGGAGTTTCCATGGCAACTACCAGGCAGGTCACGTGCAAAAGGCTAAGTTGCAAAATAACAGATACACACATCCACACTGTGAGGGTACTGGGCCCTGGGTCGGGGTCCTTTCAGAGAGGGTATGGGCTGCCCGCCCATTCATCTCCAAACCTGCTGATCCAGGCCCCGCCAGAGCAGAACGTCACGGGAACAAAGGAAGCGGAGCCAGAGGCCACATTCCTGGGAGAAGCCTCAGCAGCTACAGCCCCCTCCACCCTCACCCTGAGGTTGGCAGCAGGGGCCTGGCCAGGTCCATTTCTCCAGCCAAGATGCTCCCTGCTCCCACCCCAGGGTGCTTTCTCCACCAGCCACCACTTGTGAGAGCCAGAAGCAAGCGCCACAAGCCCCAGGCTGCTCTCCCAACTGCCCACAGAAGCCCAACACAATGGGGAGGCTCTGGCAGGGCCGGCCCTGCTGGGGAAAGGCGGCTGGGCAGGAGGAAAGGAGGGGATGGGGGACCAGGGGCCCCTGGAAGGAAAAAGGACGGGATAAACAAGATGCAGAAAAAAACGGATGCAGACGTTCTCCTCAGTCCCACGCCCAAGAACCCCAACCCTTCTTTAACTGCCCTCAACCGCCTGCCCTAGCACCCCCAGGGTCCCCCAGGGCCCCCCAGGCACCCAACCAGCACGTTCCATTTTGCATTGCCCGTGAGTGCCCGCACTCACATCCAGTCGCCTCCCCATCTTCACGTCCCCGCGCTCCACTCCAGTGTCCACTGCTTCTAAGTAACAAAGGGAAAAAAAGCGCCTGCACGCAGGGTGGGAGCGGCCCTTCCCCTTCTCCAAAAGCCACAGCCCCCAGCTCCAGGCAGTAGCAAGCGCCTCCCGCTCCTGCCGCCCCCGCCGCCCGGTCTGCCTCGGCTGGGAGGCCCCTCTCCTCTTCCGACGCCCGCGGTCCTTCACCGCCCGGCCGCGTCTGCGCCGCCCCGGCGGGCGCCCGGGAGGACCGCTCACACGCCCTGGAACAAACAAGCCCGGCAGCGCCCCGGCGCCGGCGACGGGTCCCCACCCCAGCCTCGTTCCCCGCTCGCAAGGGCGGCCCAACTTTGCCACGTCCGCCGCCGCTTACCTGCACAGCGCGGTCCCCACCGAGCAACCCGCGGGAGGACGTGCGGCGTCCGGAGCAGCCTGGGCGGGGCGGGGCCGGGGGCAGGGCGGTGGGCGAGGCCGCGCCGCTTTCCCGCCTCCCTCCCGCGAGGGCTGGGCCGGGCCGGCGAGGCGCGTCCGGCGCTGGGGGCCGGAGGCGGGGCTCGGGCCGCCGGCTTCTGGGGGCGTCCGCGCGCGCCCCCTCTCCCCGCTCTCCCCGCGCTCCCCTCGCGCGCGACCCCCGCGCCCCGGGAGGGAGGGCGGCTCCCCAGCGGCTCCCCAGCGGCGCGGGGCACGCGGGGCAGCAGGAGCCCGCCGAGGGGGCGCGCCGGCGCCCGCGGGATTGGCCGCCGGCTGTTGCTTGTTGGTTTTCCGGGCGAGGGTGGGAAGGGAGCGAGACAAGCACACGCCAGAGCTAGTGTCTCTCTGAAATAGTAGACTGAGGGGAGGAGGAAATAACCCAGCACCAGACCCAGCCACCCACGTCCACTGGGAGCCGCGGCAGTTCAGGGCAAGAGCCCCGAAAGCATGAATGGCTGCCCTGCGTGCGCGCTGGGCCCGCTGGCAGTTACCATTCTCAGCCGGGGCCAGGTGAGGGGCGGGGGCTGGCGCCCCGGGTTTGCTGCCCAGAACCCTCTTGGCAAAGGCCCTCATCTGGCCCTGCCGGGTCACAGTGCTGCCTCTCCCCAGCCCACTCCTCAGTGTCCAAATTCAAGGTGACAAACTGAATTTGAAGGTTTAAGTCCTCGCTCTGCCATCCTCCCTGTGACGTGACCTTGAGCAATTCACTAAAGGGAGCTCTTGAGCCTCGGTTTCCTCCCACGTGGAAATGGCTGTGAGAACAATGACCTCCTGGGAGTGAGCGCTCAATGAACTGGCTGTCATGGTGAGGAGCAGGCTGTAGGCTGCGCAGAAACACAGCAGGCGCTGGCCATTCAGCCAGCAGCCAGGAAGCCGTGCTGCCCCCCTGAGGCTGCCCAGCCTGAGCCAAGATGGGGGCAGACAGGACGAAGGGTGGTTCCTGAGAGAGGCTGTAATTGTCCAAGGCTGGGCAGGGCCGCGGGGGCTTCCTTACTGATCCTTAAACGCTGGGAGGATGGGTACTGCCAGGAAGAGACCCAGCCCTACCTCCTACGCCCCAGCCCTGGGCCTCAGCTTTCTTATTAATGAAATGAAGGAGACCCACTAGATTATTCTGAGGCTCCTTCCAACTCTGACCCTAAATGATTTTATTATTTTAAGAAATGGTCAGGTCTCAAAACCCAACACAGGAAATGGACCTGAATTCAAGAAGGCTTTGCACAGATTTTGAAGCCATAAATGGTTACTGAGGAAAAGTGGGGTAGTTCCTCTCAGGGCGACCCTCAGGAGAACAGCCCTGACCCCCCGAGCACAGAATGTTGGCCAGAATGGACTCTGCTCTGACCCAGTCCCCAAGTCCCCTGTGTACCCCTGGAAGCAAAATCTCTTTCACCAAGACCTGGCTCCAATCTTGACCATCTGTGACATTACACAGACTGAGTAACTTTCCTGTCCCTGTCTTTTGCTCTGCAAATGAGAACTTGATCACATTTGTTCATCTTCTTTTGCTCTATGTGACAGCGATGAACCACACCACTTGCTAGGCCCGTGTCCTTGAGCAAGTAGGTGAATCCCTCCCAGAAGCCTTCAGCAGCTCTTTAGCCACCTCTCTGTGCAGCTTTTTAGAGTTCCTACTGGTGAGAACATGTCAAACCCAGGCTTTATAAACCTATTTGGGAAAGAAAAGGCGAAGGGCCAGCACTCCAAAGCTGAGCCACCTGTTAGCACCAGCCCTTTCCTGCAGAGGATTCCAACGTGTTTGGCCAAATTACATCCTAAGTGCCCCTGCCTGATGCTGTTGACCAGCAGGAGGCCACAGAAGGATGACAAGAGCTACGGTCATATGTGGCAGGGCCAAGGCTCACCTCTCAAATGCAGCTTCTTCAGAGTCCACCCAGAGTTTGGGGTGGACAGCTCTGACATCACACACAGCTTGACCTCAGAAGAGTATTGTCTCCCTCACGTCTAGCACATGTGCATGGGTAAACTAAGGTCACCAGCTGCTCCTTTCTTTCAACACATTTCTGGATGTGAGAAGCTGCTCTGCGCTGAGCCCTGGGCCAAGTTCCAGGACACAACAGTGAAAGGAAAGACACGGTCCTTTATAGCTAACAGGCAAGACGGGTATGTATCTAATAATCACACAAATTAGTGTGTAATTAAAACATGGTTCAGAGCCCTGAGGATGTGCATTTGAGAAGTGAGCCAAAGGGTCAGAAGGTATAGGAAGCTGACATAAAGGAGCCAGGTATCGGAGAGACAGGTAGGACTGAGAAACGATTTTCACACAGGAACAGAAGCATCACATGCAAAGGCCCTGAGGCAGAAGGAGCATGGCATGGAAGGAGCCCCTGTGGCTCTCAAGCAGAGATGACAGGCTGGAAGACGATGCAGGTGCCAGACCAGGTAGGCCTGGTAGCTCCTGGGTGAGTCCAGCTTTAGTCCTCAGACAATGGGAAGCCACTGAAAGGCATCAGGAATTAGGGAGTGTCTAGCTCAGGATGTAGGGGGAGGCCAGATCGAAAAGAGCAGGGCCGCTGTGGGACCAGCCTCCTGCTGGAGACTCTGCCCCAGTCTCCCCAGGCTACCAACTCTTACTTGGTAGTTATTTTCCACCACACAGATGCAGTTCAAACCTTCAACGGCTCCCTATTTTCTAGGAGGTAAAGTCTGACTTCCTAACATGACATTCAGTCTTTATAACCCAGCACCTGCCTACCTTTTCTGCTTCATCTCCTGACCCACTCTCTACCCTGCCTTCCCCATCCCATCACCCTTGTCACCCCAGTCCTTACAAATGCTGTCCCCCAGCCTGAGAGGGCCACTCACAATTATCTAAATCCACTGCCTGCCTTCCTGCCCCCAAATCTTTGCTCATAGATTTTCTCTACTGAAAACATCCTCTCCCTTCCTTCTGTGTTAGGGAGAATCCTATCTGCCCTGCAAAGCTATATGCAAATATCACCTTATTGAAGTTAAAGCAATCCTGTCCATGCTCTCATGAACAGAGATGCATCTCTACATCTCTAATTATACTTACAATAGTCTGAATTTTACTCTGCCTAATTGCAGATGTGTGCTGCCTGAATAGAATGGAATTCCCTGAGGTCAGCCTGGCATCTTAGTCCCTTTACAGACCCCAGAGTCTTGCCTGGTAGCCGACTTATAACCAGTTGAATTTGAGTGAACTGCAGCCCACGGGACCCTGCATGATCTTGCCTTGGCCAACCTCTCCAGATCCATTTGGAACACTTCCTTCCTTGCTCTCTCAGCAACGTCTCAGCCTAGCCAAAGGGTCTTCAGAACTGGCGCCCTGGGTGCTGATATCCTGGGCCCCGGCCATCCCTGTGAAATGCATTTGTTTTGTTCTGTCTTGCCAAGATGCAAGGATGAAGTGGCTGGTGCTATTGAGGTCACAGGCAGAGGAGAGATGGGTAGTGAGCCTCACCGGCTCTTGGCCACACTGCCTACAGAGGAAGAGCAGGGAACTCTGACACTGACATGGGGGTTGAAAAGCCAGACTTCCCTGACATGTGGAGCTGTAGGACTAGGCAGGATGGCAGACACTGCTGGTTCCCTAGACCAGACCCACTCATCTTTCCCCTTCTATCAGAACTTTTTTCTAACCGAGCTGCACTGTGCTCAGTTTAAACTACTTATTTTACAGACTCCTTTGCAACTAAGGATGTCTATATGACCCAGTAGTGGCCAAGGAGATGAGAACAGAATTATCCTGAGTAAGAATTCTAAGAAAGATGCAATAGTATCTGACTTTTCCCTTTGCTCTCTTCTTCTCCGTCTGCCTTCTTCTCTTTCTTCTGCCCCTCCTCTTCTTCCTCCTTTTCTCCCTCTCCTCCTCCTCCCTCTCCCTTCTCTTCTGCCTCTTCCTCCTCCTCCTTCTTCTTTTTTGTCAGAAAAATGCATGTGATGCCTGGAGGTAAAGCAGCCATCTTGCAACCATGAAGAAAGAAGTCTATAACTAAGGATGGCAGGGCAGGAAGCTAGGAAGAGCCCTGAACAAGATCTGAATGACTTCATTCGGGCATTCTTGTTTGCTGACCTTAAAATAAGCAACCAGTTATTTTACCAGCACAAGTGAGTTTATTTGGGAACAGCAAAGAATTGCAATTTGGGACAAGCAAACTACGGCAAAGGCACAGCCAAGTCCAAAAAACAAAGGGGAGGACCCTTATTTTGCAGAGAAAAAGGAAATTGGGAAGAGCTGCGTTGGATGAAATTTCAGTGGAGGAAAGGGAGAGTTCAGGATAATGACAGCTTCTCATTGGCTGAGTTGTGGCTGTTTCTCATTGGCTGGGCTGTTGCCAGGCAAGGAGAAAACCTTTCTTCTTCCTCTTGGGGTCTGCATTTGATGATGATTGGGTAGGGTGTGAGAAATCCCTATCCTGGCCTCCCAACTCTATTTTAAATGAGGTTTCCTTTATTTAGTTTCACATGTTAGATGAGAATATTCAGCTCCTATTACATAATTATAGCTGGTTTTCTGCTCCATGCAGCCAACACAATCCTGATACAAGCGGTGGAAGAGCTGGGGAAAATAGCCTTTCATCATGAGAAAGCAGAAATTCAGTACAAGCCTTGCACCCTTAGAAGACCTCCACCTGCCACTTACAGCCCCATCAGCATGCTCCTGACATATGCCAGCACCTCTCTTCTTGGAGTGGGTCTTGCCCAGTCCCTTTCCTTAGCTACCTTTCTATCAGGATCTTGATTCGGGGGAAGAGAAGAAAGAAAAAGCAGTCAGAGAGGGGGAAGCCTGAAATAAAACTTCACCCTGTGTTTTCATAGGAAAACCACAACATATGTCAGGAAACAAGGCCTGCCAAAGCGCGGATGCAATTTCTTCCTAAGTGAAAAATTCACCCAGTCCCGTTAGTCTGGAGAACCAGTTGCTGCCTGATTAACTTAAACTTGTCTCTTAAGTGTGAAACATCACCTCAAGGTGCTGATCTCTAATTATGAGCACGCATCTTCCAGAGCTGCTGGTTAACCAAAGTGGAACACATGACCACTTCTCCTCCCAGCCTTTCTACTCTGCAAATATGCACCCCTTTGTTGTTTTCCAAGGAATGTAAACGGGGGGAAAGCGAGCAACGTTGCCCTTTGGCAATGACTTGATGTTGGAAATTCAATACATAATGTCTCCCTAGACAAGACCAGAATAGCTTCATGTTTCTGCTTTCCCTATGCATGGGGAAGCTGACAGCCTGTTAGCATAAGCAGACGTCTAAACTCCCCAGCCCTTCCTGAGTGTCTGGAGCCAGCATTTGTGGGAAGAGGCACCTGTTTATCATCATATACTTTCTTTCAACCCACCGGATCCAGGCTCAGAACAGAGGCTGCAGCTGAGTTTTTGAGCCAGGAAGAGCCAAAGGGAACCAGTCAGTCTATAGACCAGCTTTGCAACCAGGCAGTAACTCACCAGCCCTGACGTGTTTGCTGGGCAACTAAGACTGATTTGAATCTGCGTATTCTTTTTTGCATCTTCCGCTCGCAGCCCCACCCCACAGCCCAAGCCAGAGTTGAGGAAAACAATAAAAATTATTTGGGGGCTGATAGATCATTGAACTTCTTTATAGGGAGTCATGGAACCTGCAGACTAACGACCATGAAGGGATAGGAACTTCCCTACAGGGCAAACTCGGTGCCTGTGGACAAACCAGGGTCCTCCCAAGGGGGGCACCGTGGCAGCCAGAGGCCTGGCACCCTGGGGCTGCGCCTGGCCTGTTTTGGGAAGGGGCTCATCCCTGATGACAGTGGGCACCCTAGAGGGACCCTGGGCAGGCCAGCCACCCCTTGTGGTCACAGAGGCATTGTCTCCCTTGTCTGTATATAACGGACTCTTGGGTCTTTGGCTTCTGCGTCCCTCTCGACCTTCCTATGATCCTGTTATCTCTTGGATGCGGCTGTCCCTGTGATCGCCTCTCAGAGCAGAGGCCCTGCTGATGTCCACCATTTAAAGCATTATCTCTGTTGATTTTCAATTTTCAGGCCTTGGACAGAAACTTAGATGTGGCTGGTGGGAGATGATGGACACAAAACACTTACAATTCTGGTCATTCACTCTAATATTAAACATTTATGTAGCCCTTGGAATACAACTCCTTCCCAGCATTTTGTTTAAAAGAGAATCCACAATTGTCTTAAGTTTAACTCAGAACTTTCTACTTCAGAATCAGAAGGGATACCATGATTTAGCCCACAGAAACTATGTGTTTACGCTTAGATAAGAAACTTGAAGATAGGAAGAGCGTCTGATTTCTGTTTTTAACTCTCTCCCCCCACCCCACTTGATAATTGGGGGGTATCAGTATCTGCTGAATGCAAAGTACAGGAATGATACTGACAGAGAAACCGACATCAACAATTAGTCCCCATATCTGTACAGTGAGGCTGTCTGAGGCTGCCCCCTGTCTGACAGGAAGGAGAAAGAGAGATGGAAAGCAGGCTCCCTGGGACATGGCTCACAGCAGACTCATCTGGAGCCTGTTTTTGAAATTGTGGTAAATTGTCTTTCCAAACAGGCCTCAGCAATATCTCCCATCCCACAGGGTCTTCTGCAGTGAAACTCAGCCTCTCCTCCCACTGAGAGGTGGAGTCTATTCCCTCTCCCTTCAATATGGGATGGCTTTGTGACTTATTAGGAGCAATAGAGAGAGGCAGAACTTTCTAGACTGGGCCTTAAGAGATCTCCAACTTCTGCCTTAGATGGGTGGGATATCGCCTCTTAGAAGCCAGCTCTCTCATAAGAAGTCCTGTGGGGGACAGAGAGAGACCATGTGGAGAGAGGTCGGAAGCCACCCTGCATGTTCCCATCCCCAGAAAAGCTGAGTCTTGGAGGAACCAGGGTATGCGAGGTTTGTGTGTGCAGAACCCTGAACTAGACACAGTGAGGAGAGTCCAAGGAAGCAGCCACGGAATATTTGAGTTGCATGAGACTTCAGAGAACATTCTGCAGATTGGAAGCCCAAGGCCTGGAGAGGGGAAGCAACTGACCCCCAGTCACTTCGGGTCCTGAGTGAGGTCTCCTGAGAACTGGTTTTGTCCTCTTTCCCTTGCCCTGTCTATCTCTCAGGATTGCCATGTCCTGAGGATTGGGAAAACACAGACTTTCTGAAGGCCATGGAAAATATTTTAAAATATTAACTTAGCTATATACTTGTGATACTAGTTGTGAGTGCCCCAATTAAGGTGAAAATACTCAAAGCACCCAAGATAAGAGAAATTTCAGAGTAAGAGGTGAAATTAATCTGGACTGTCTTCCTGGAAGAGTTGGCCTTTGAAAGACAAGGATGGACTTTGTGGTGGGAGACGATTGAGCTACAGCAGAGCTGGAATGAGATGTGTGGGAGGGGCAGGCCGATCTACTTGGCACGTTTGGAAAGTCCTGCTGGGAAGAAACAGAAGTTTGTAGGTTTCCATCTAGGGCTGCTTTTTTTATCTGGTTCCTCCACCAGCAGAGGGAGGACAGGGCTGGTAGGTGCCCAAGTGGGAGGGCCTGAAACAGAGACTTCCCACAGGGCTGATAAGACACCTAGCTAGCCAGGCCCGGGAGAAGGCCAGCCGGTAATTAAACCAGTGATGCCGTGGGCTTGTGAGGTTGGCTAACTTTTTATTTCCTTGGCTAATAATTCTTGCTCAGCAACATCAGTAATGCTGTTTGCAGTTCCCGTGCTAAAGAACAGGTTCCTCTGGAAGGCACTGAGAGGGTGGCAGAATGAGCCTGGACAGCCATGTGGGTAAAGGACTTCATCTTTAACTGACCCCTGGTATATGCCTCCCATGTGCCAGGCATGGAACTAGGCATGTTGCATACCTGCCAACACAGCAGGCGTGAATGCTGGTATTCCTTATCCCCCCGTTCCTGTGACCTTCCTTAGGGTGAACTCCACCCTATAGCGACCATCATGACAAAAAGTCTTGGTGCATGCAGAGAAGCCTCTCTCTGGCCAGGAGAGGCGTCAAGGATGTAACTCAAATGCAGCGGCCCACTTGAACTGGTCGTTTACCGTATGCTGGCACTGTGCAAGTGAGTCACCACGTGTCCCCTCCTTCATCCACACTGCAGCCCTGGGATGCAGATCCTATTATTATCCCCATTTTAGAGACAAGGAAACTGAGCTTGGAAGAGTGAAGCACCTTTCCCAAAGTCTCTCAGTTGGTAAGTGGCAGAGCCAGGACTCAAATCTGGGCACAAAGTGGGTGCCTGTTTGGGGTTTCTGTTCGTGTGACCATGGCTCATAGCTCTCAGCGTCCTGCATTTCTGGCCCTTTCTTCCCATGAGGAGATCTTACTCCACAGGGCACCCCCATGCATGATCCTGTGATGCGAGAACCCTGTCTTACAGCCACCAGCTGCACCCAACCTCCGTCCTGTGTAGGGCAGAGGCCCTGCTGCCCTCTTTGGCTCTCTCTGTACACCTGGAGTGATTAGCCAGGGACAGGCAGGAAACTTTTCTTTGTCCTGAACGCTCTGTTTAGGGGAAGTTCAGAAGGTATGTTTCCACTCCAGACAAGCCATTTCTCTTGCTTGCCCATTGTGAACGTCCTGCGTTCTGTGCTGTTGAGATTAGATTTCTCTGTCTGTGATAAAAGAAGGGTGCCTTGTGGCTGCTCTACTCAGGGACTGGTAAGAAATAGGGGCTTGGCTGGAGGCCTGTCTGGCTCCCATCACCATCATTTGCGATGTGCCTAAGTGTCTCCAAGCGCCTGGCCTAGACTCAGGGTGCCCTGAGAGGACAAAGTCAAGAAAGAGAGAGTGAGCTTCCTGCCAGGAGGATGCTTAGATGGAAACTGCCGTCTGCAAGTCAAATATCCCAAAGCCTAGCTGGAGCCAGTACAGGTGTGTTCAGAAAAACACAACCTCTAGAACTGGTTCTCAAACTTAAAGGCAAATCACTATCACCAGGGGTTAAAGAGCGTATCGCTGGGCCTCGCCCTGCAGGATGTTGATGCCTCTGGCCAGGGGACCACACTACAGAACAGACAGCGCGCGGGGAGGAGGGGGAAGGGGGGCTGCCGATGCACCTGCCAACAGCACCTGGATGTTGACACGTGCTCAAATGCACGTACACATTCAGACAAACGTGAGCAGACAAGGTCCTGCCACCTCTGCAGCAGCCTCGGGTCCCACTCTCCCCTTACTCTTTGGGCTCCAGTCTCTGCAGTCTTCTTTGCATCCTTCAAACCATGTTCTTCCCGTCTCAGGAAGAAAAAAAAGGAGGGAGAGCCATAAAAGGAGGCAGAAAAGCAGGAAAGCTCAGGTGTGGGGCATGGCTGCAGGTTCTCCTGCAGGACGGTCCCCACTGAGCGTTCAACACGAGATAGAAACTTCTTCTCTGCCTGGAACATGATTCCTCCTGCCCGCTTACCTTTCAGATCTTGGCTCTAAATCCCATTTTCAAGGAAGCCTTCCCTGATTCCCCCTGCTGCCCGTGACCACCACCACTTGACCAGAGCAGAGGCTTGTTGTAGGTGGTCATATTTTTGTATAATTTTTCTCCATGAATTTATAGTAGTTTTTTAAAAAATGCATGTTTGACTGCATGAGAGCTGGGATCATGTTGAGTTTCTCACTGTTGCATCCCTAGCTGAGTTTCTGCCTTAAAGTATTCATGGTATATATCAGAGATATGTGTTAAGTGAATAAAATGAATCTCACCCATGTGGACAGGTCTCACACACACACACAGGTATTCATACAAGAACACATTCTCATGTACTGTCATGTCTGCCCCTTGCATTCTTGGAAGAATAGGGTAGCTGACCTGGACACTATTGGAGATACAGAAGTTAATTTAATTTTTCTGAAAAGCAGTTTAGCGTTTTGGATAAAAATGTAAACAATCCTACTTATTGGATTTTATCCTTAGGAGATCACTGCTTCAGAATGAAGCATGCACAAAGAAATTCATGGCAGTAGTATTTATATCAAAATCTGAAAACTAACTACCCTACATACATATCCACTGACAGAGTAAGTAAATCAATACATCTATACAATGGAATACCTACAACCATTAAAGACGGTGGTATATTGTGGATAAAATGAGAGTTCCTGTGGCCGGGATCCTCACCTGGCCCTGGTTGGCTAGCTCACTGCACATGTGTGAGCAATATGTTGCTACTCACTCTATATAAAGAGCTCTGTCCAGTGCTCTGGGCGACACTGTGGCACTGCTCCAAGGCTGCAGGAGAGCAAAGCTGGAGTGGTGGCAGTGCCGAGGACAGAGGCCCAGAGGATGGCTGTGCGGGCAGAGAGGCCCAGAGGCAGAGACTGGCTTGCTGCATGCAGACTCGTTGAGTGAGTGGGATTCTAGTGATTGACCTGCCACTGTGGAAATAAAGTTGGGTATAACCCTTTCACCCCAAGAATGTTCTACAGACTTCTGGGAAGATGGCGGCATAATCAGGGCGGCACAAATCTCCTCCCAACACTATATTTATCTATGAAAATACAGCCAATACAACTATTCCTAAAAGAGAGACCAGAATACACAGGAAAGCGCACAGCATGCAGCTACACCTGAGAGGACTCGGCATGCGCGAGGCAGGTAAGATACGGAGCCGCGACCTGGCAGAACCCGAGCACTCCCCCACCCCAGCGCACCGGTGGGAGGAGAGGATTCAGAGCCGGGAGGGAGTGGAAGTACAGGCCTGCGAAATCACCAGCCCCGGTGATCTGCGCCAGGAGTGCTGACACACAGCACGCAGTGTAGCGGAGACTGGAGAGACAGAGGGCACAGGATCTGAGCAGGAACGTGCCAGGGTGGTTGCAGCCAGCTCCCGGGAAGGAAAAAAAAAAATGAAGAAAAGTGTGCGCTTTTTTCAGCCATCTTAAAGAGACAGGAGCCCAGCGGAGGGGCCGGATCACCCCGGCACACTCAGCCCAGCAGGCTGGGAGTCCTGGGGAGTTTCGGACCCCTTAGCTGGCGACTGGGAAAGGGTGGGGGCACTTAGACTTCCGACAGAGATCAACAGCCTCCCATTCGTTCCCACCCTGGCCAGAGCTATAAAGGGCCCTGTGGAGCGGCGTGGCCACGGCTGCAGAATAGTGGAGCAACAGCGCCACCTACAGCATCCCCACAGAAGCCACTCCCAGTGGGTGTTTTTTTGTTTGTTTGTTTGTTTGTTTTTGTTTTTTCTTCTCTTTCTTTTTTTATTTTCTTTTATTTCTTAAAAAAAATTTTTCTTTCTTTCTTTCTTTTTTTCCTCCTTTTTTTTTCTTTTTTTTTCTTTTTAAAGTCTTAAAGAGCCCAGCTGACATACGTGGCAACTACCAGCGACCACTTCTATAGCCATGAAAAGACAGGAATATGATCCAGAATAAGATCAACCAGACAATCCCAGAGAAGGAGCCTGAAGGGATGGACATGCACAGTCTTCCTGAAAAAGAATTCAGAATAAAATTCATAACCATGCTGACGGATCTACAGAGAAATGTGCAAGAGCTGAGGGAGGAAGTGAGGGAAGTGAGGAAAGAATGCAGAAATCAGACAAGTGATCGACGGGCTTAACAGCAGACTGGATGAGATGCAAGAGACTGTTAATGTAATAGAAATCAGAGAACAGGAATACAGAGAAGCTGAAGCAGAGAGAGATAAAAGGATCTCTAGGAATGAAAGAATATTAAGAGAACTGTGTGACCAATCCAAATGGAACAATATTCGCATTATAGGAGTACCAGAGGAAGAAGAGAGAGAAAAAGGGATAGAAAGTGTCTTTGAAGAAATAATTGCTGAAAACTTTCCCATGCTGGGGAAGGAAATAGTCTCGCAGTTCATGGAAGCCCACAGATCTCCCAACACAAGGGACCCAAGGAAGACAACACCAAGACACATAATAATTAAAATGGCAAAGTTCAAAGATAAAGACAGAGTATTAAAGGCAGCTAGAGAGAGAAAAAAGATCACCTACAAAGGAAAACCCATCAGACTATCATCAGACTTCTCAACAGAAACCTTACAGGCCAGAAGAGAATGGCATGATATATTTAACGTAATGAAACAGAAGGGCCTCAAACCAAGAATATTGTATCCAGCATGATTATCATTTAAATATGACGGAGGGATTAAACAATTTCCAGACAAACGAAAGTTGAGAGAGTTTGCCTCTCATAAACCACCACTACAGGATATCTTAAATGGACACCTCTAGAGGGAAGCACCCCTAAGGCTAAAAAGATGTCACCAGAGAAAATAAAATCATAGCAAAGAAAGCAGACCATCCAAATTCTAACTAAAGGCAAAGAATAAAACACCTAATATATAAAGAATGGAGGAGGAAGTATAAGAAAGGAGAGATAAAGAAACATCAAACGGTGTTCACAATAACTTAACAAGAAAGTTAAGTTAGATTCTTAGATAGTAAAGAAGCAACCCTTGAACCTTTGGTAACCACAAATCTAAAGCCAGCAGTGGCAATAAGTACATATCTATCGATAATCACCCTAAATGTAAATGGTCTGAATGCACCAATCAAAAGACACAGAGTAACAGAATGGATAAAAAAGCAAGACCCATATATACGCTGCTTACAAGAGACTCACCTCAAACCCAAAGATATACACAGAATAAAAGTGAAGGGATAGAAAAAAATATTTCAAGCAAACAACAAAGAGAAAGAGCAGGTATTGCAGTACTTGTATCAGATAAAATAGACTTCAAAACGAAGAAAGTAGCAAGAGATAAAGAAGGACATTACATAATGATAAAGGGGTCAGTCCAACAAAAAGCTATAACCATTATAAATATATATGCACCCAACACAGGAGCGCCGGCATATGTGAAACAAATACTAAGAGAATTGAAGGAGGAAATAGACAGCAATGCATTCATTTTAGGAGACTTCAACACACCACTCACTCCAAAGGACAGATCAACCAGACAGAGAATAAGTAAAGACACAGAGGCACTGAACAACACACTAGAACAGATGGACCTAACAGACATCTACAGAACTCTGCACCCAAAAGCAGCAGGATACACATTCTTCTCAAGTGCACATGGAACATTTTCCAGAATAGACCACATACTAGGCCACAAAAAGAACCTCAGTAATTTCAAAAATATTGAAATCCTACCAACCAACTTCTCAGATCACAAAGGTATAAAACTAGAAATAAATTTTAGAAAGAAATCAAAAAGGCTCACAAATACATGGAGACTTAACAACATTCTCCTAATTAATCAATGGGTTAACGACCAAATCAAAACAAAAATCAAAGAATATATGGAGACTAATGACAACAACAACACAAAGCCACAACTTCTGTGGGACGCAGCAAAGGCAGTTCTAAGAGGAAAGTATATTGCAATCCAGGCCTATTTAAAGAAGGAAGAACATTCCCAAATGAACAGTCTAAAGACACAATTATTGAAATTGGAAAAAGAAGAACAAATGAGGCCCAAAGTCACCAGAAGGAGGGACATAATAAAGATCAGGGAAGAAATAAATAAAATTGAGAAGAATAAAACAATAGAAAAAAATCAATGAAACCAAGAGCTGGTTCTTTGAAAAAATAAACAAAACATATAAACCCCTAGCCAGACTCATTAAGAGAAAAAGAGAATCTACACACATAAACAGAATCACAAATGAGAAAGGAAAAAGAACGACGGACCCCACAGAAATACAAAGAATTATGAGAGAATATTATGAGCATCTGTATGCTAACAAACTGGAAAACCTAGAAGTAATGGACAACTTCTTAGAAAAATACAACCTTCCAAGACTGACCAAGCAAGAAACAGAAAAACTAAACAGACCAATCACCAGCAACGAAATTGAAGCGGTAATCAAAAAATTACCCAAGAACCAAATCCCCGGACCAGATGGATTCACCTCTGAATTCTACCAGACATATAGAAAAGAAATAACACCCATTCTCCTTAAAGTTTTCCACAAAATAGAAGACGAGGGAATACTTACAAACTCATTCTATGAAGCCAGCATCACTCTAATACCCAAACCAGGCAAAGACCTCACCAAAAAAGAAAATTACAGACCAATATCCCTCATGAATGTAGATGCAAGAATACTCAACAAAATATTAGCAAACCAAATTAAAAAATACATCAAGGGGATCATACACCATGATCAAGTGGGATTCATCCTAGGGATGCAAGGATGGTACAACATTCAAAAATCCATCAACATCATCCACCACATCAACAAAAAGAAGAACAAAAACCACATGATCATCTCCATAGATGCTGAAAAACCATTTGACAAAATTCAGCATCCATTCATGATTAAAACTCTCAACAAAATGGGTATAGAGGGCAAGTACCTCAACATCATAAAGGCTATATATGACAAACCCACAGCTAACATCATACTTAACAGCTAGAAGCTGAAAGCTTTTCATCTAAGATCGGGAACAAGACAGGGATGCCCACTCTCTCCACTGTTATTCAACATAGTACTGGAGGTCCTAGCCACAGCAATCAGACAAAGCAAAGACATACAAGGCATCCAGATTGGTAAAGAAGAAGTCAAATTGTCACTATTTGCAGATGACATGATACTGTACATAAAAAACGCTAAAGACTCCACTCTAAAACTACTGGAACTAATATCTGAATTCAGCAAAGTTGCAGGATACAAAATTAACACACAGAAATCTGTTGCTTTCCTGTACACTAATGATGAACTAACAGAAAGAGAAATCAGAAAAACAATTCCATTCACAACTGCATCAAAAAGAATAAAATACCTAGGAATAAACATAACGAAGGAAGTAAAAGACCTGTACTCTGAAAACTACAAGACACTCCTAAGAGAAATTAAAGAAGACACTAACAAATGGAAATGCATCCCATGCTCTTGGCTAGGAAGAATAAATATTGTCAAAATGGCTATACTACCTAAAGCAATCTACAGATTCAACACAATCCTTATCAAACTACCAACAGCTTTCTTCAATGAACTGGAACAAATAATTCTAAAATTCATATGGAACCACAAAAGACCCCGAATAGCCAAAGCAATCCTGAGAAGGAGGAATCAAACAGGGGGAATTACGCTCCCTGACTTCAAGCTCTACTACAAAGCCACAGTAATCAAGACAATTTGGTATTGGCACAAAAACAGACCCACAGACCAGTGGAACAGAATAGAAAATCCAAACATTAACCCAAACACCTACAGTCAATTAATATTTGATAAAGGAGCCTTGGATATAACAATGGGGAGATGACAGCCTCTTCAGCAGCTGGTGTTGGAAAAACTGGACAGCTACATGTAAGAGAATGAAACTGGACTACTGTCTAGCCCCATACACAAAGGTAAACTCAAGGTGGATCAAAGACCTGAATGTAAGTCATGAAACCATAAAACTCTTACAAAAAAACATAGGCAAAAATCTCTTGGACTTAAACATGAGCGACTTCTTCACGAACATATCTCCCCGGGCAAGGGAAACAAAAGCAAAAATGAACAAGTGGGACTATATCAAGCTGAAAACTTCTGTACAGCAAAGGACACCATCAGTAGAACAAAAAGACATCCTACAGTATGGGAAAATATATTCATAAATGATGCATCTGAGAAGGGGTTGACATCCAAAATATATAAAGAACTCACGCACCTTAACAAACAAAAAGCAAATAATCCAATTAAGAAATGGCCAGAGGACATGAATAGACACTTCTCTAAAGAAGAAATTCAGATGGCCAACAGGCACATGAAAAGATGCTCCACATCGCTGGTCATCAGAGAAATGCAGATTAAAACCACAATGAGATCACCTCACACCAGTGAGGCTGGCTAACATCCCAAACACAAACAACAACAAATGTTGGCGAGGATGTGGAGAAAAGGGAACCCTCCTACACTGCTGGTGGGAATGTAAACTAGTTCAACCATTGTGGAAAGCAGTATGGAGGTTCCTCAAAAAACTCAAAATAGAAATACCATTTGACCCAGGAATCCCACTCCTAGGAATTTACCCTAAGAATGCAGCAGCCCAGTTTCAAAAAGACAGATGCACCCCTATGTTTATCACAGCACCATTTACAATAGCCAAGAAATGGAAGCAACCTAAGTGTTCATCAGTAGATGAATGGATTAAGAATATGTGGTACATATACACAATGGAATATTATTCAGCCATAAGAAGAAAACAAATCCTACCATTTGCCAAGAACATGGATGGAGCTAGAGGATATTATGCTCAGTGAAATAAGCCAAGCCGAAAAAGACATGTATCAAATTATTTCACTCATATGTGGAGTATAAGAACAAAGAAAAAAACTGAAGGAACAAAACAGCAGCAGACTCACAGAACCCAAGAACGGACTAATAGTTACCAAAGGGAAAGGGACTGGGGAAGATGGGTGGGAAGGGAGGGATAAGAGGGTAAAAGGGGCATTACGATTAGCAGATGTAATGTTGGGGGGGGCACGGGGAGGGCTATACAACTCATAGAAGACAAGTAGTGATTCTATAGCCTCTCACTACGCGGAGACAGTGCTCCATAGCGGGTTGGGGGGGGGGACCTGATGAAGGGGGTAGTTTAATAACCATAATATTGCACATGTAATTGTAGATTAATGATACCAAAATAAATTATTAAATAAAAAGATAAAATAAAAGGTTACGAACAAAAAAAATGCTTAAAACATATAAATACTGAAAAAAAATTTTTAATAGCTAAAAAATGTTAACCATCATCTGAACTTTCAGAGAGTCATAATCACTGATTATTGATCACCATAACAAATATAATAATAATGAAAAAAAAAAAGAACGTTCTACTGTCATTTCTTTGGTCACACTGAATCCATAGCGAACTTGCCGGGGGCTGAAACTCACTAGCAAGACATACATGGACTCCCCTAGGGAAGGTATTTGCCTCATATTGTTGAGGAAAAAAATCAAGATACAAAATAATCTGTATCGTATGATCTCATTTATATAAAATTGTAGACCTCTTTCTATGGATGCATAGAGTGAGTTCTAGAAAGATTTTACCAAAATGTTAATAATATTTACTTCTGGATGGTGATATTAAAAGTGATTTTTCCTTTCTTCTCTGCAATAGTGTCTACTTCATAATTCTGTTGGGAAAGTAAGTGAGATAAAGTATGTGATCATGTGGAGAGTTTATAGCACGATGCTTGGTCCCGATTAACGGTTCCCTTTATATTGATAGTTTTTAGGATTGTTTGGATTTTTTTTAATGTTCCTATAGTGAGAGCTAAATTACAAAATTACAAAAACGATGATTTTTTTTTTTAAAAAGACCAGGGTGGAAAGCTCCGAGGACAGTGTGATAAATTACAGGAGTGCGTCCTCCACCTCCACCTTCAGCCCTGCTCCCAGCTCTTAATACAGTCCTTAGTACTGCTACGTGCTTGTGCCAACTGCTGACTTCAACTGAATTTGGAGCACCTGTTTGTCCAGAGGGATCATCAGAGAACCTGATGAAGTCCTGATCCACAAAGCCGACCCCACCCACGTCATTGCTGACCGTGAGGGCATTAGCCACACTCCCCCAGTCAGAGCAGAGTGACTGAAGTGTCCTAACTAGGTTAGAGCACTCACCTGGGATGCATCAGGCCCCGGAAGTAAAAGAAATGCACA
This sequence comes from Phataginus tricuspis, assembly GCA_029783875.1. Classification (NCBI taxonomy): domain Eukaryota; kingdom Metazoa; phylum Chordata; class Mammalia; order Pholidota; family Manidae; genus Phataginus; species Phataginus tricuspis. Next base: position 13,789,983 of record JAQQAC010007117.1, on the reverse strand, counting down.
TTCCCAGTGACTCGTCTTTCTCCCACCCACTGAGCCCGTCCTTACACTCCAATTAGGTTAACATGTCTCTGCTTCAGCAAGACCCAACATCACCGCAGAAAGCTAACTACCCGGGGCCTCTCCAGATGAGAGGCTGCTTGCCTTTTCCTGAGAGTGGGCAGTGAGGGATAAAATTTCAATAGAATTTCCAGGGACTAAATCTCCTAAATCAGTATCTGCAAATTGCCCTCTTTGGTCTTGAGTGTGGTCTGAGGCGCAGCTCTCAGAGTGCAGTCTAAAGACCCGTGGGGGTGCCTGAGACATCTTCAGGGGATCGGCAGGGTCAAGACCGTTATCCTAGTGCTATTATGAGCCATTTGCCTTGTTCACTGCGTTGACACTTGGACCAATAGGGCAAAATTGCTGGCTCCTTACACGAGTCACAGCGATGGCACCAGACTGCGCGTGTTGTCATTGCGCCCCCACCACCACATACTTGTCAGGTTTGCTTGGGGACCTCCTTGATGAGGAGCAGGAATTATTCATTATTAAAAATTACTAATTGTATTAAACCTCAATCCCTAATACATGTCTTTTTAATATTCAGTGTGAAAAAAATGGGGAGCATATACCTAAAGCACTCCTGCTGCACACCCAAATTCTAAGATGGTCTTAAGGAGAAGCACTGGCATTTTTGAGCTATGAGCTGGACCAGCCACTTTTCTCATGAAACACCACTGTTACATGAATGAAGACTGACAAACTATGATTGTTAAGACTTGAGTCATGTTCTCAAAAAGGAATAAAATGAGTTTGTCACCTCCAGGAAGACATCCGTCAATATTTTTCGCTAATGATAGAACTTGAACTTTCAATCAAACACTCAAATTTTGGAAAATTTGGGTCTGCGAGCTTGACAGCTTGCCAACCCTTAAAGACATCTCTGATGAGACCAGTGGTGATATTAATACACATTGTTTTCCACATTATCTAATGAAGTCTGTCAATATCAAGAAGATGCTCATAACTCAAAACCAGTATTTTCCAAATGACCAATGCATGTTGTTATAAAATCAGGCCTGGGTAAAATAGTGCACCATAGACTAAGAGATTTTAATGTAAGCAAGTACACTGACAGATATCAGGTTCTACATTGCAACCAGCCTTCAAGAAACTGCTACTTGTCAAGTTTGAGTATGGTATCAAAGAAAAATACCCATAATTTTCTGAAAAGGCTATTAAAATACTCCACTTTGCAATTCTGTATCTGTGTGAGATTGAATTTTTCTCACGTATTTCAACCAAAACAACATATCTCAACAGATGGAGTACTGAAGCAAGTAGGAGAAACCAGCTATTTTTTAAGCCAGATATTAAAGAGATTTGCAAGACTGTGAAACAATGCCACTCTTCTCCTTAATTTTTGTCTTGAAAAAACAGTTATTTTAAATCATTTGTGTTACCATGTAATTAAATACTTAACTATAAATGTAATGAAATAGGCACAGGATCTGTATGTTGAAAACTATAAAACTTAGGTGAAAAAAATCAAAGAAAACCTAAACAAATGGAGAGACATAACATGGTCATGGTTTAGAAGATTCAGTCATTAACATGTTAATTCTCTCCAAACGGATTATCAATTTATTGCAATCTCAATAAAAATTCCAACAGGATTCCTTGGAATATAGACAAGCTGGTTCTAAAACGTATAGGGGAATGTAAGGAGCTAGAAAGTCAAAGTAATTTTGAAAAAAAAAATACTTTGGAGGATTCACCCTAGCCAACTTTAAGACATACTGTGAAGCTACAGTAATTAAGACAGGGTGGCACTGGGGAAAGGATAGACACATAGATCCATGGAACAGAATAGAGTCTAGAAATATAACCCACAAATATGCTCAGCTGGTTTTTGACAAAATGTAAAGGCAATTGGATGGGGAAAGTACAGTCTTTTCAGCACTGAGACAACTGGACATCCATTTTGTAAACAAACAATGAACCTCAATCTGACCTCAATGGTATCCAAAAGTTAGCTCGAATGGATCTCACATTCACATGCAAAACATAAAACAATAAAACTGCTAAGAGAAAATTTTCACAAGCTAGGGTTTAGCAGAGTTCTTAGCACAATTCAAAAAGAAAAAAATGATAAATTGAAATTCAGCAAATTAAAAAATTTGTTCTACAGAACCCAATTAAGAGAATGAACAGACAAGTTGCATGGGGAGGAAATAGTTACAGATCACATTTCCAACAAAGACTAATATCTAGGATATATAAAGAATTCTCAAAATTCAACAGTAAGAAACAAACAACCCCACAAAGAAACAGGGGTAAGACCTAAACAGACACCTCACTGAAGAGGAAATACAAATGGCAAATAGCACATGAAAAGATGCTCAACATCATTAATCTTTAGAGAAATGCAAATTAAAACCACAATGAGCTACCATTACACATCTATTAGAATAGCTACGATAAAAAATACTGGCAGTACCAATTACTGGTGAGAATGCGGAGCAACTGGAACTTTTATATATTAGGTGGGAATGCAAAATGGTACAGCCCCTCTGAAAACAGCCTGGCAGTTTCTTGTAAAGCTAAACATACAATTACTGTATGACCCCGCCAGTAACACCTATAGTGATTTATTCTAAAGGAGTGAAAACTTAGGTTAGTTGAAAATCTATACATAATTATGGAAATGTTTTCTGCTGTGATCTCATTAGGAAGGAATGGCTTTGACCCAAAGGAGAATGTATAGGCCTCTCTTTGTGCAACATCTGTAGGAGAGACAGGCCTGAACTGTCTGCAAAAAGGGCTTTGGGGCTGAAGAGAAGCGAGCAACCTGGGCCTGACCCAGGGAGAGTGGGATTCCTGAGACTGGGGTACAGACAGCAGCAAATCCGTGGTACGCCGGTACCTGTGAAGTCCTCTGCGCGGTGCCGGGAAGGCCGTAGACTGAGCACGCAGACTGGAGAGCAGCGGGCAGACTTCCCTGGGACGTAGCATCCTGGGGGAGAACATGAAGAGGGACATTTTCCAGCCAAGCTGCCGCAGTTCAAAGCTAGATTTTAATCTGCTTTTAAAAAGAACGGCAACATTTCTTGTAGCTTAGTGACATGGAACAAATGCCTGCCGGCTCCATAGATGTTAGTTGGAACCCCAGCGTGGCTGAGATGGTTCTGGGCGAGCATTTACCATGAGAAGAGAGCGAAGGGTGGTCTGCTGGGGAGCAGCATTAAGGGGCTTGTGGAAGACAAAAGGGGCGGCCAAAGGGCCAGAAGGGGGTCTGGGAGAGCTAGATGTCACAGAAGGCATGGCAGTTTCACAAAGTAGTGAGCACTTGACAGTTAAATGCTGCAGAGAGTTCCAGAAGGTGAGCACTAAAACGTCCACATCAGATTTGGCAACACACAGCTCACTGACACCGTGGGGCCGGAGCCAGATGGCTGTAGATTGAGGAGAGTCCATGTGGGGTCCGAACACATGTGCCCCCTCACAGCCCTGAACTGTCAGCTCTGTGGCTAAGCAGTCGGCTGCCCCCAGAGCGGGGCCAGGGCCAGGTAGCCACCCTGGTCCCATCAGTGACAAGAGAGAGCAGGGTAAGCTCACCTTGCTGGAGCTCCGTGACTTAGAGACACACGTGACTTACAGCGGGGGACACGCATCTGCCTCAGGTGTGGTGACAGCTCGCGGACGTCACCCCGTGACCACAAGTTAGAGGAAAGTTTACACAAAGAAATGGCACATTTTCTAAGACCTGAAGATGCACCCAGATTTCCCCCTCCTTTCTCACTTATCTGGTGAAGGGATAGGGAAGCGAAGGACCTGGCTCTTTTGCTGCAAATTCAACGTGCGTTGAGAGGGCATGATAGCTAATCACTTTGCCCTGCTTGTTTCCATGTATCCTCCCATTTATCCCACCAAGTGTGGCAAAGATACACCCATTTTTTCACATATGAGGAAACAGAGAGGCTGGCTTGCCCAAGATCACATAGCTAAGCAGGTGGTGCAGCTGGAATTTGTACTGCCAGTACTTGGGCTCCAACTTCAGTGCTCTCTCCACTACCACACAGTGTAATTAGGAGGAAATAGTCCAATAAAATGCCATGCTCCCTCTGGGAAAAGTGAAGAACTTCCCCTGAGACTCAGGGCAGGGACAGAGGAGGCATCCTGCTACAGCCCGTTCCCATGTCCCCGTGGCAGGGGTGGAGCTGCGGGGGGCCAATGACCAGGCCACTCCCTCATTGAATAGAACCGCCTGCTCCGGCAGTCGGGCTGCTTACGGTCCTCCCTGTTGGCTGGGTGGCCCCACAGTAAGATCAGCATGGAGCTTGCTACCTGGGTGGCAGGTTTCCAAGGATCGGGAAGCCTGGGTCAGTGCAGAGGAGGTAGGGAATGAGTGGCATGTGCCTCCCAGAGCCACCCACGCACACTGAGGAGACACGGAGGTGTCCTGGGGCGACAGCTTGTCACGGCATGGGAGGGTGCCCCAGAAACCATGCACTTGGGACGGGGGTGCAGGGGGTGTCGGAGGCCTCCCTCCACTCATGATGCACTTGTCCCAGATTCTGGGAACTGCAGTCTGAGTCTCTGGTCATGTGACCCTCCGAGGTGCTTACCCAGCCTTCTCTGGGGAATTGTCCCACCCTGCCCGTCCCAGAGCACAGGCCAGTGGAGAATGCAAGGGATGATGCACAGAGCCAGGTGGCGGATCCTAAAAGGCTGCAGCTAAGAAGACTCCACCTTGTTTTGAAAAGCAGCTTTTAAAATCAGACAACTTGGATTCAAAGTCCAACTCAGCCACTTGGTGGTTGTATAGTTTGGGGAGGCTTATTTCAGTCCTCTTGGCCTTTCTTTCCTCATCTGTAAAATAAGGATATTAACGATGCCTGCTGTATGCTTACAGGGGCTAATACATGTCAGGTGTTTAGCACAGCATCTGGCGCATGGCCAACATGCAGCAAATGCTGGCCCCTGGTGCCGTCATTGTGATCATTATGAGGAGCTCTCTGCGTGCGTCTCTCAATGTCCTCCCAATTGCATCCGGACAACAGTGAAACAATTATAGGGAACAATAGCCCCCGGGAATCTAACCAAACTCCAGAGGCAGCTGGATGGGCAGCTAGGCTGGCACTGGCTCCTTCTCCAAAGAGCCATCATCTGTCCCCACCGCCCTCCAACACACTCGCTTGGCCTCCGCCTCCTTCCCCAGGGACATTCAGCAGACAACAGAGTTGTCAAAGCCAGAGCTCGGCTGGTACCTGGAGATACCTGGGACCCAGGGACCACAGGACAATGTCAGCAGAAACACCCCGCCCACCTCCCCCCCCAATGCACAATACACACACACACAATCTCCCTGGAGATGTTAGACTAATTTGGGAAGCACCATCATCCACCTTCCACAATTGTTACAGACTCTATAGATGTCCCAGGGCGAAGGAATGTGTTTTTCTTTTCCTACCCTGACACTGTTCTTTTCTCTACCTTATCTCTCCCCTGACCCACATACATCCACCTTGCCCTGGGAGGCCTGACAGAGGAAGAAGTTCTGGTTTCTAAGGAAAAACAACAGACATGGCCTAAAACCTAACTGTGCTGCAAGCCCTGGCTTCCGGGCTAAGACCAGCTTCTTCCTGTGGGCAGGGAAAGCAGGTCGTCTAGAATGAGGGCTCGCTCCTGCACAAGACTCACCCGGGGACTGCATTTCCCAGTACCACTATATCCAGGTGGGCCGGGTGACATGCTAACACCCGTACAATACGAGTGAGAATGACACGGATCACTTCTGCGCCAGAATGTTTAAGAAGGGACGTGCCTTAGACCATTGGAACAGAATAGAAAATCCAAACATTAACCCAAACACCTACAGTCAATTAATATTTGATAAAGGAGCCCTGGATATACAATGGGGAGA